>JAHREE010000163.1:573670-585912 GCA_033628505.1 Tringa tobata | reverse complement strand
TCCTTCTCCTCAGGGCTGCTCTCCAGCCATTCTCCACCCAACCTGTATTTGTGCCTGGGGTTGCCACATCCCAGGTGCAGGACCCGGCACTTGGCTTGGTTGAACCTCATGCAATTTGCACGAGCCCACCTCTCAGGCCTGTCCAGGTCCCTCTGGCTGGCATCCCTTCCCTCCAGCGTGTCAACTGCGCCACCGAGCTTGGTGTCATCAGCAAACTTGCTGAGGGTGCACTCTATCCCACTGCCCATGTCTCCCACAAAGATGTTAAATAGTACTGGTCCCAGTACCGACCCCTGCGGAACACCGCTCGTTACTGGCCGCCACCTGGACATTGAGCCATTCACTGCAACCCTTTGGGTGAGGCCATCCAGCCAGCTCTTTATCCACCGAGTGGTCCAGATAAGGGGTTTGAATCACTTAAGAGGAGAAAAACAAACGAGGGCTTTTCATAATCTGGTGGATGTGCTGTAACCTGAGCAGATTTCTTCTTATTCCAGCCTTTACCTCCACGTACTTAAAAACGGGAGAAGCTTTTGTTTGGAGCCCGGTTTAGCAGGCATAAAAGAGATGATATTACACGCGAGTTGTGGTGAAATGCAAAGCTTTTCAGTCCTTTTAGGACTAAAGCATGGAACCACCTGGCGTGGAGAGGTTGACAACTGCAGTACATCTGCTGTTGGGCCTCAGCTGAACGGGTGTCTTCACGATTCATTTACAGTTAGGCAGGGGTGAGCATAAATTGACTTTTTGCCCTTCAAATAGAGTTGGAGATTGGATCTGGTCATTAGTAAATATTTAACTTTGTAGGATCCAAACAGTCATAAATTCATGCGAATGTGGCTACTGCATAAGGTGTCTGACTTTAAAAATTAGGACAGTTTCTACATGGCCAGTGCTGAAGTTGTAGTTTCAAGGGTCCAGATGAACACAGAAAATAATGACTTGCTCTTGGGGGTGTTACCCATGAACTTACTGACTTTCTTACGAGAAAGATAAAATGAACAAAGTCTTCAAGACAGTGTCACCTATAAAAAAAAATTGTATTTTTTTACAATTTCCTTGAGTCTTCCTGTTTAAATAGAAGAGACAACCAGGGACAATGTATATGTCATGTGAAATTAACTGTCTTCTTTCCACTAGGATTCCCGGGTTTCGGAGTCATTCACCGTTTACCATTACAATGGACTGAAGCAATCGAACTACAACGAAAAGGTAAGATTTAAGAAACATAAATCTAGCCCCAGTAACAATTAGTGCACAAAACTGACTGTAGTTACGGGCAAAATGCTTTAACTTGAAACAGACTTTATACAAAACTATTATTTCAATAATTTTTTTTTTTCCAAAATGATATATTTGGCATTGGGAACTGCTTTGTGCTCCTGACCATCTGTTAGCTAGTGTAGTGTATGGGTTGGCCAGACCACAGCTCTGAAGCTGTGCGTTGCTCGTGCTTATCCATGAGAAGTAGGATCTGAAACGTAAAGGAAAATGGAGATGTAACACAAACTACAAGTTCTAGAAGTAGCCCTACATCTAAATTGAGATGTTTGGAATTTTTTGTGAAATATTTTAATATTCCAGACTTGCCTTCAAAAATCAGTATTTTTTTCGCAGCCACTTAGTGGGGGACAAAAATGGCCTGTTTCATTTTCAGTTTTCTCAGAAGGAGGGGAATACGTGACACACCATGACTGCTTCTAAGGAAGGTCCTGAATTAGCTTTTAGGGTAAAAGAGCATAAGGCGTTAATAGAGTTAGGGAACAAAAATTATTTCAAGTAGGAAGACTCTTCGAGAAAATGTATGTATTCAGTCTTCGGAACTTTGGAGGTCCTTAAAATTACCCCTGTGGAATCTCCAGCAGTTTCATACCCCAAAATGTAGGCAAAAGCATTCAAAGATCCATTTATCTTTACTATTGAACACATATACATAATCAAGAAAATCGAAACAAGTGTTTGTTTTGAGAGGATTCTACTTACAGAATTTTAAATGCTGTTTTATGAATAGAGCTGATTTGCAACAGGAGTTCCATTTTATGGAAAATGAATTCCAGAAAGTTAAGTCTAAGGAAAACAGTCCTTCTGAAATAACAATATCAAACTTTGCAACTGCCAGAGTGGTAGATCTGTTGTCTAAGATCTATTGTCACAGAATTGGTGCATTGCATTTCCTAGACTGTTTTTTTTCCCCAGGTTGGGCCTTTGGTGTCTATTGAAGTGAACAGTCAAATGAATATGGCCCAATCAGGATTTTCAAGCACTTGAGTCTAAGAGATTAGAGGGTTTTTTTATTTTATACCTCATTTCATTAAAAAAAAATTATATAACTTAATGGATTTGACTTTTGTAGGAAAAAAAAAACCTATGGTAACAAATCCTCGCCTAACCTGGTGAAAGTAATATCTCATCTTAGAGTTTTTGAGCAAACGGAGGCTGACGTAACGGCTTTTCTTTTGTCAGGTCATGTACGTGGAAGGCACAGCAGTTGTGATGGGCTTTGAAGAACCGATGCTCCAGACTGACGACACTCCCGTAAAACGCTGCTTGCAAACCAAATGGCCGTATATAGAGTTACTGTGGAGCACAGATCGATCTCCTTCGTTAAACTGATCTCTTGGGCACCAACAGCAAACGACTGGAGAGTCCTTGAAGGGGACCAGGGGAGTCGGTACCGGCTTGGGAAGTGGCGTGCTTTGGCTGGGTGAAGTTATACACTGGTATCATTGATGAATTGTAAATAATGATTACAAACACTTTTTCAGTGTTAATTGGAATATTTAATTTTTTAATCAGATTGATTTCTATTATAATAGTTTGTCTTTTTTGGCCACTGTAGTACTGTTAATGTGAGTTATCCTAAAATAATAATAATAATAATAATAATTAAAAAAAAGCCTACTTAAAAAGTCTTAACGTTATTTTGCCATCTCATGAAGATTTGAAATATGCCTGATATTGCAGAATTTGCATATTAGACGTCAGATCTTTAAAACATAAAACATACTCTGCTTCCTCTGAATCATACAGGCATGTTTTATTATTTAAATTATCTCGGCTTACATTACAGTACCATAATGTGTGGACTAGACTGGCCTTTGCACTGGATATGTTTTAATGAGTTGAAATTTTTTGCAATTTTTCCTAAAATGTAATTTTACCTAAAGAGCTTGCACAATGTGACATAAATATGATACGTTTTAAGGAATATTAATAAGTATAATCCATAAATACTCTTTCTTGGCAGTTGTATATTACTATGGCTTAGTTATCGGGCATGTTAAAAGTGAACAGAAAATCTGAGGAAAAATAGATTTATTAATATTTATTTGAATTTGTATAAAGGAAATGTAAAAACAGCAGAATTTCTTCTTCTATAATCTCTAAACTATCCAAACTTATCATATTGCCAAATACCTCTTCTCAATTTGTCCAAACAGCAGTGTAAGCCAGCGTTATTGTATGTGTTAAGTGCATGAGAACATCTGCTATTACATTATTATATTCCTTTATTTATTATCAACTTGTTAGCCCGAAAATAAAATCTTTTCCTTGAATCACGATGTATTGTTTTCAATTGAGTTTCAATGGAACTTGTTTACTGCCTCTCCAAGATGGCAAAGGGACCGGTGGGTTTAGAAATTTCAGGTTTTGAATCTCGGGGGCAGAAAAAAAGCAACAAAAGAGAATTTTTTGCATCTTGGCTGTGATGGTAGAGCCTGCACCACTGCCAGCAGGGCTCGATTCCACATTCGGAATTATTTACTTTGGAAAAAAAATGATTTTCATGTGTAAATAACAAGAATAATGGTCATGCAGGAAACCCAACCGATTTGGTGGAAAGCGAGGTATGCAGCGTGGGGGAGAAACCCTCCTTGGGGAATTTGCGCTGGAAACCATGTCGTGGTGGTGGAAGGAGACCATCCTTTGGTGACACTTGGCAGACACGTCCCCTGCAAGACTGCGCAGTGTATCGCTCCGATGTCCATCTGGAAATGGGTCAGCAGGACCGTTCTGTGGTGGGTTGCCCTTGGTGGGCAAGGTGCCCACCCGCCTGCTCTCTCGCTCCCTCGCTTCAGCAAAACAGGTGGGAAAAACAGATGAAAAACCTCCTTATCTCGTGGAGAATACGGACAGGGGAGATCAAAACAGACTCTAAATTAATTTATTGCCAATTAAAAATAGCAATAGTGAGAAACGGAAATAAAGTTAAAAACGCTTTCTCCCTCCTTCTGCCTTCTTCCAAGGCACAACTTCAATCCCAGGTCCTCCACCTCCTCCCCACCGAGCGGGGCAGGGGGTGGGGAATGGAGGCTGTGATCAGTTCCTAACTCTTCATCCCTGCCACTCCGTCCTCCTCACACTGTTCCCCTGTTGCCGTGTGGGAGACGGTCCTTCACAAAGTCCTCCCATGTAGGTCCTTCCCACAGGCTGCAGTCCTTCAGGAATGGAAGGTTTTGGTGTGGGTCCCTCACAGGTCCTGCCAGAAAACCTGCTCCAGCGTGGGCTCCTCTCCACAGGCTGCAGCTCCTGCCAGGAGCCTGCTCTGGCATGAGCTCTCCACTGACTTCAGGGCACGGCCACCTGCTCCAGCATGGGTTCTCCACGGACTGCAAGGGGACAACCTGCTTCACCGTGGTCTTCTCCACGGATTGAAAGGGGACAACCTGCTTCACCATGGTCTTCTCCACGGGTTGAAAGGGGACAACCTGCTTCACCACGGTCTTCTCCACAGCCTGCAGGGGAATCTCCTGGATCTCCAGGAGAATCTCCAGGTAGGCACCTGCAGCATCTCTTTCCCCTCCTTCTTAACTGTCCTTGGTGTCTGCAGGGCTGTTTCTCTCACATTTTCCTCACTTCTCTCTCACAGCATTTTTTACTCTTTCTTAAAATATATTACAGAGACACTACCAGCTTTATTGCCAGGCTCAGCTTTGGCCAGTGGAGGGTCCATCATGGACTGTCTCTGTGCGACATGGAGACATGGTGACTTCTGGCAGAGGCCACTGCTGCAGCCCCACCTCCCCAGCCACCAAACAAGTTCAATCAGGACTTGTTTAAAAAACGAACTTCTGAAATTACCGCCAGCGTTCCTTACTGCAGAACCGACAGCAGCGCGTCTTACCCCTTTTTAAGATTTCTTTTTCGGAAAAAAAAATTATTCCTTTGCAGAAGACAATAATTTGAAAAGATTCCCTAATTCAGCTTCTCTGACTCACTTTACTCAGGACACAAGTATTCCCTCTTGCTGATGCTAAAATGCTTGTGCAACAGTAGTATTGCTACTCAAAAGTATATAGCTAATTAACTAAGAGAACCTGCTTTAATCTGGACTGCTGGGCAAGTCTGAAACTACTTTTCCCGAAATGCCCAGGCGTGATAGATATTTGCTGTAGCTGGTTTTGCACATTTAAGATGAACATTTTTTAGGCAGGCTTGCACTGACCTCTTGGAAGGTGAGGATTGACTTTTCTTGCTCTTTCTGCTGGGTTCTGGTGTCTGTCTTGGCTTGTATCACAACAGAGCTTGCACTGAATCACGGCTTAAATGTGTTCAAACAAACAGCTTTTTTTAGTCCACTGTCAGGTACAATTTATGTTCTGTCTCACAGAAAAACAAAAAAATTAATTTAGAAGCCCAGCTGATGCGAGGTCTATATCTAAGGGTGAGGCTGGATTAAAACCTCTGCCGTGCTCCAGAGGAATGTGGCTGATGCTCAGAGTTGGGTAAGAACCCTTATTCCTGCAGCTTTTCTGGTCGAAGCCTGGTTTACTTCACATATTTTTGGACTAGAGTGTAACTACCAGTGCTTAATGGAGATTCGCCAGCTCATCTGAGAGCCTCAGCCAAGTGAATCTTTCTGTCCTTTCCTCCCTGATGGGCCAGATAGGAGAGATTCTGACTTTATGGAAATTCACCTTTTGTCCCCTAGAAAAGTGTGGTTATTTAGAAGGCAGACTTATAACACATGGGGCACTAATGTCAGGTACTTTTGATTTGCTTCCATAGAAAAATGACCTGAAACCTATATATTTTTCATGGGTTGTTCTGCTCTAAATGCCAGATATATAGGCTACATATGTGTGCGTGTGTGTATACGTATATACATAGGTGAGGGGTCTGGAGAACAAGTCACACGAGGAGAGGCTGAGGGAACTGGGCATGTTTCGTTTAGAGAAGAGGAGGCTGAGGGGAGACCTCATGGCCCTCTCCAACTCCCTGAAAGGAGGGTGGAGAGAGGTGGGGGTTGGCCTCTTCTCCCAAGGGAATAATGACAGGAGCAGAGGAAATGGTGTGAAGTTGGGGCAGGGGAGGTTTAGATTAGATATCAGGAAGAATGACTTTCCTGAGAGGGTGGTCAGGCCCTGGAACGGCCTGCCCAGGGAGGTGGTGGAGTGCCCATCCCTGGAGGGATTTAAGAAAGGTGTAGAGGTGGCACTTCAGGGCATGCTCTAGTGCCCAAGATTGTGGGGGTCTTTTGTGTGTGTGTGGTTGGACTCCAGGATCTCAGAGATCCTTTCCCACCATGAAGATTCTGCGATTCTGTATATATTGCAGTTTGCGAATTGAGGCTGTCAATAAGTAATACCAAACCACTCTACAGGATTAAATACATGCTTTAACTAACCACAGCAAATTGGTAATGCTAACTGTAACTTTGATCATCTTGGTTAATGATTTTTTACATATTGCACAGTGGTTTGATTTTAATTGCCAAGGAAAGGTCAGTATCTTTTGGGAGACAGCTAGTGTCCTAGTTGGCAACATGGTACAGTCAGTCCAGGTTCTCCCTCCCGTGTCTTGAAGCCCTCTGAGAGAAAATTGTTCAGGTACGTGTTGATGTCTCTTTCCTCTGAATTCACTTTCATAATGAAGAGAGGAGGAGAAAAAGAGGTCCTGGGGTCAACTACTGCTTGAATGGGAAAAGAGAAATTACTTCCACTTTGATGTACACTCAAGTTTGCAGTTAGATACTCTAAATAAATTATCTAAATAAATAATGGAAAGACTATTTCCAGTGCCTCATATTAGCCCAGGTGAGTTATATTTGAATGCTTAAGGCTAACAAATAGATTTCCACTTTGTTAAAGCCTGAACTGTTCAAGGTAAGCAGCCAGAATAAACCCAAATGTAAATATCCTTATTATAATCCCCATGAAGATCCTTTTAAAACAATCACTTAAGTACTTGCAGGGCACTTTGGTTTTTTGAATCACAGAATCTTCTAGGTTGGAAGGGACCTTAAAGATCATCTTGTCCAACCGTCAACCTAACTCTGACGAAAAATAAACAACCACAACAAACAAAAAGCAACACCATCACTAAACCATATCTCCCAGCACCACATCAACCCGTCTTTTGAACACCTCCAGGGATGGTGCCTCAACGACCTCCCCGGGCAGCCCATTCCAATGTCTGATAACCCTTTCGGTGAAAAATTTTTTCCTAATATCCAGCCTGAACCTCCCCTGGCGCAATTTGAGGCCATTTCCTCTAGTTCTGTTGCCTGTGACTTGGGAGAAGAGACTGACCCCCACCTCTCTACACCCTCCTTTCAGGTAGTTGTAGAGAGCAATAAGGTCTCCCCTCAGCCTCCTCTTCTGCAGGCTGAATAACCCCAGCTCCCTCAGTCTCTCCTCATAAGACTTGTGCTCCAGACCCCTCACCATCTTTGTTGCTCTTCTCTGGACCCGCTCCAGCACCTCGATGTCTTTTTTATGGTAGGGAGGCCAAAACTGGACACAGTACTCGAGGTGGGGCCTCACCAGTGCCAAGTACAGGGGGACAATCACCTCTCAGGTCCTACTCCCCACGCTGTTCATGACACAGGCCAGGATGCTGGTGGCCTTCTTGGCCACCTGGGCACACTGCTGGCTCATGTTCAGCCTGCTGTCGACCAGCACCACCCAGAATGCTTCTGTTGAAGTTCTTGTCTTTATCTTTCAGATAGTTAAAATTTCTGCTTATCTGATCTGCCTGTATGCTTTTTTCTCTCTTCTTTGTGAGGATGAATTTAGGGCAAAGGACCCCAAGATGAGCCTGGAAGGAGCAGGTAAGTGATGTGGGAGTAAAATCCATTAGGGCAGTGAAATAGCCATGTCTCCACAACCGTTCACGAGCAGGAACAAGAAGCTCCATTAGTGCCCTGCGTACCGTGGTGCATTCGCAATCCGACCAGATGCCCACTTGCAGAAAGCCCGTGGATGGTCACTCTGCATGCTCCTGGTTACACGAGAAGCTGCTTAGCAGGTAGCACCAGGCGTGTTCTGAAGAGCACCTTCAGACTCTCTTGAGGGTCTGCTGGGCGTTACGCTGCGCGGCTGCTGACCATGACAGCCGGGGTGGTGCAGTGGTAACCACCGAGTGCCTTCACAGCCTCACCCCCTGCATCCCTCTGCTCCGTCCTTTGGGGCCTCATGCACCACGCAGCCAGTCTGTGCCTTCACAGAGGTGGTAGATCAGCTCATTAGGCTCTGGTTCACATTGACTTCAGGTGACTAAACTAGTTAATACTTATAAAAGAAGAAAAAATAGTATTTCCATGAGATGTCTTGAAAAGAAACATTTTTTTCACATGCTGTAAGTTTAAGTTCTTAGAAGACTTAGTCTGCTCGCTCTCAAATTAGCTATAATGCTTTTCATCTATTATTTACTTCTGCTAACATTTTTAACCTGGATAGTGTTCACAGAGGTAAGGTTCAAAACTGAATGCTGATCATCCTTTGTTGACGTGTCATCCTGAATTCAGACCCCACCAACTAGCATTTGAGGGAAGAAGAAACAAGGTCTTGAAGCAGAAAAGTTATTAGTCTGAGGGGACCTAGCAAACCTCCATGTACAGGAGATTCTGCCCCTCTGCTCTGCTCTGGTGAGACCTCACCTGGAGTATTGTGTGCAGGTCTGGAGCCCTCAATATAAGAAGGACATGGACCTGACGGAGCGGGTCCAGAGGAGGGCCACGAGGATGATCAGGGGGATGGAGCACCTCTGCTACGAGGACAGGCTGAGGGAGCTGGGGTTGTTCAGCCTGGAGAAGAGGAGACTCTGGGGAGACCTAATAGCCGCCTTCCAGTACCTGAAGGGAGCTACAGGAAGGCTGGGGAGAGCCTGTTTACAAAAGCCTGTAGTGACAGGACAAGGGGCAATGGCTTTAAGCTGAAGGGGAGCAGATTTAGATTGGAGATTAGGAGAAGGTTCTTCACTGTGAGGGTGGTGGAGCACTGGAACAGGTTGCCCAGGGAGGTGGTTGAGGCCCCTTCCCTGGAGATATTCAAGGTGAGGCTCGACGAGGCCCTGGGCAACCTGGTCTAGTTGGGGGTGTCCCTGCTGACTGCGGGGAGGTCGGACTAGATGGCCTTTGGGGGTCCCTTCCGGCCCGGACAATTCTATGATTCTGTGATTCTATATCACTGCTTCTTTTGAAGGAAGGCTTAGAATAAAATATAGAACAGACTATTTCGACCTGCAATGATCGCCTGACCAATTCAGGGCCGATCAAGTTAAAGCATGGTATTAAGGGCATCCTGTACATTTACTTGGTTGTGGTGATGTGAGAGGTGGAAGAAAGGGGTTTGATTCCCTCTGCATGAACTTTGCAGAGATGTAGCAACCATCCACGATTCCCTCACCAGTCATTACCAGGGCACCAAATGATGTGCTACAACACTGCTGTTTGTGGTGAAGTTGGCTGCTTGGAAAGGAGCCCTGAATTGTTTTGTGTTTGTTTTTCCCAGGTAACAGCTAAGAAAAGGTAAGGTTTTCTGTGGGAATTGGACACTTGGGTTTCTGTACTGCCCTGTTTTGAAAAGATTTAACAGTAAAGTTGTCATTAATTTAGACAAGATTTATGCTAAAATCCCATATGATTCTTTGAAATACTTATCCTTCCTCTGCTAGATTACTAAATGATGGCAAAAATAAGATCAAAGCTTTCATAATAGAGCCTTCTATGAAATACTAATATTTAAGTTATGCTTCGGCAAAACTTTCCACAGAAGCTTTGACTGATCTGTTTTTAAGACTGGAAAGACCTTAAGGATATATTAACTTCAAGAACTGCACTATATAAACTGTAAAAATCCCCACTGTGAATCTTGTACTTTTCTGTATAAATGATTCGGTTCCAGTTGTTCTCCAGGTTAGATAATGCCTTTTGGGCCCTTGGCTAAACATTCTTCTAAAAGCTCTCTGTCCTGGCTCCAGGTCAGGTTCTAGAGCCTATTATGGCTTTTTAGTTCAATATTCAAAGCAGATAATCTATCAGGCCACCATCTGGTATGCTAAAGACCAAACTTCAATCTACCAACACCTGGGGCGGGCGCTTACCTCTGGAGCAGAGCAGATCACAACGTCCAGTCTAAAGTCAGAAGAAACCAAGATGTGGAATAAGCTTCCAGTGATCAGAACAGGTCCAGGTTATCCAGGGAAATACTGCAAATCCTTTGAAAAGTGAAAAGATTTTTGTTTGTCTGGTTGAATTGATGTAGAATATCATACACTCACTGCTCTCTTCTTTATATGAAAAAAAATAATCCCAAACTCCAACCAAAAGGAAAAGGCTAAGGGGGAGGAGGACTGCTATATGTTAACACCCTGGGGGCAAGAGAATATTGAAAAAGATTTTCTTCTTTTCGTTCTGCCCTGGTCTCCAGACAGGCTTTAGCACTGATAGCCATTTGAAGCACTTTTTTTTTTCCCTTTTTTAAATTTAGTTCAAACCAGCCAGGTTAGGTGGCATCTATTTCAACCTGAAAGACAGGTACGAGGGGAGCACATGCGAATTGCCTATGTTCTTGCTATGCCCCTCCTGCTTTTCATTTGTGTGAACACTCACCTATCTCCAAGTGTGCTAATTACTGAATTTTAACTCTGTTTTGGATAGAACCGTGCCAGATGGATACAGCAGCAGAATGTGCTGCCTTCTCGCTCTCTCAGTGCCACAGTGTGCCATCTGAGCAGTTCTCTGAGCCCCAGTGACTTCATTTGTAATGCTCAGCACCGGAACTGGCTAGTGTTCTGCTAAATAAGAGCAAGGCATTATTATTATTATTATTTAGCATAAGGCAATACAACTTTCAAATTATTTCAGTTGCCTTAAAACTGTATGATTTTTAAGAGTAGGCATTAACTCTGCAAGTCATTGAGGTACTCCTGAATTTATTACTGGTACTTAGATCTCTACGAGATACTTGTTCAATGTAAAAATAACGAAATACTGTCAATGGTGATGTTTCACTCTAACAGCAAGAGCAAAGTCGGTACAATTGTAAGGAGAGCAGATTTAAGGAATATTACAAGCCTGTGGGGACAGCTAAGGGTCACAGAGTTAACGCTGGAAATAAACACACCGTTCTATTTTCATGAACAGGAATGTCACTCTTATCTGAATAATCTTGCCATAAAGCACTTAAAATAAATCAAACACAAAAGTAAAGAAACCAGAACTCCAGAACAAAATAAACTGCTCTCAGCTGCTTTCATAGGTATGATCTACCGTAGGATGTTTGTAAGTGGGTTCTCTTCTCTAGTCTTCTGATCTTTCTCTGATACTGTTTTGGACACAATCTGTATTATAAATGCCAAAAAAACAATCCTTTTTTTTGCTCCTAACAGGGCTGACTGAATAGAAAACAAAATGTTTCTCCTTTTCTTCCTACCTTTCAGTTGGCCAGAAAAAATATAAAGAAGAATACTGTCCCCTCGAGATGTGGGAGTGATGGCCCATGTTTAGCTTTGTAGGGGAAACGAGCATTTCGGGCAGAGTCAGTTTTATATGTTCTTAACAAAACCAGCTACAAGACTACTGTGGGCTTGCGGGGGCAGAACAGCTCAAGACGGGTTACACAGCATCATTGGTTTTAGTTACTTTTATGAAGAAATTATAAGAGGAGCTTTCTGACAGCTCCATTTAATGCCACACGCAGTAAGGTAGTAATGGTCATCTCTGTGGGAAAAGAGGCAGGACACCTGCTCCTGCAGGGGCTGTGGTAAAGGCCTGTAAAATGTAAATGCTTTCCTTCGCCTGAGTGTAAGGGAACCCCTTCGGTGTATCAGAATTCTATGTAGCCAGGCCAGCACTAACACAGAAACTTACAGGGGAACACATTTCTTACTGTGTTTAGACCTGTGTGGCTGGCTTTACAACTTTGCTGTGGTTAGAAGGGGGTTTTGCTTGCTGGTGGGTTGTTTAATAGCCATGCTGGCAGTCACAGGGCAATCTGAGGGGTTTTTGGTTGTTTTTG
>JAHREE010000163.1:528883-573270 GCA_033628505.1 Tringa tobata | reverse complement strand
GGTCCAACTCCGACAATTCCGAGATTCTCTGAACCCTGGAAATCACAGGGTTGCTGGTCTTTGCTGTTATTTTCAGCAAGGGGTTTTCTGTCTGTTCAGAGGGATGAAGCACCTCGTTTGGCATGCTTATTTAATTCTTTTCAGAAAGCAAGGGTTTTATTTCAGAATATTGGAAGCTAGATGCAAACTGATTTAGGCACAATGTGGATAGATTCTATCCACTTCCAAAATCCCAAGACAGATGTTTCTTATTTAATTAGAGGGAAAACACATTCTAAACAGTTCAGGCTGTTTATGTTTTCTGTTGTCTCTTTATAGGTCTTGAAAATAATTTAAACCTAGTGTTTGCAGGGACTTTAATTCTTTTATTTAGGCAGACTGACAGTTTAATCATTAAGCAAAAGTTACGATTCTTTAGGTTATATTTAATTTTAACATTTGTGGTTTATTTAAATGCGAACACAATACAATTCAGGTGGGGTTTTTTTCGGAGAGCATAAATGAAATTAGAAGAGCAAGTAAGCAGGGCAGTTCTTTACCCCGTCCAGCTCCAGCCACCCACACATCCCATTACTACGTGAGTGTCTGGGAACTCTTCTCAGAATGCCTCTCCCATTATGCTGGGTGTTCTTCAAAACAGAGTAAGAGATGGCTCCTGTATGTGTGTGTGTATGTGGCTACTTGGGCATTTTATACTCTGTACAGAGTATAAAATATATATATTTATATATACTCTATACAGAGGAAATGGTGTGAAGTTGTGGCAGGGGAGGTTTAGATTAGATATCAGGAAGAATGACTTTCCTGAGAGGGTGGTCAGGCCCTGGAACGGCCTGCCCAGGGAGGTGGTGGAGTCACCATCCCTGGAAGGATTTAAGAAAGGTGTAGAGGTGGCACTTCAGGGCATGCTCTGGTGCCCAAGATTATTGGTTTGTGGGCAGGTGTGATGTGGTGGGGTGTTGTGTGTGTTGTTTTTGGTGTGGGGTTTGGTTGGTGGGTGGTGTGGGGTTTTGTGGTGTGTTTTTTGTTTGTTTTTTTGTTTGGGTTTTTTTATGTGGTTGGACTCGATGATCTCAGAGGTCTCTTCCAACCATGGAGATTCTGTGATTCTGTATCATCATGTACAAATGTGAATGTATAGACATAGACAGTATGCATACAATATTTGTATTGTAATATGCCCTGAGTAGACATCTTTAAAATAAAACCAGTTTAGGAAATATTCCTGTATTTCTATCTTATGATTAGATAGTTCATGCAACAGAAGTGGTCTGTATTATCTATACAAATTAATTTCACATTTGAATAGAAATCTTACAGGCCAAAAGAAAATTATGTCATATGTTGCAAAAGGGACCTAGTGAATGAAACCTAGAAGGGCATCTGGCTTTCCTGTGGGAAGCTCCAGGGAAGTTGCCTGAAGAGACTCAAGACAACTCCATACTCTTGGCAGAGGTGTCCATTTGCAAATACTGCATTTCATAGACAGGCACAAACACAGGCTGATGAGTAAGTATATCAACAAGGCTTTGGATCGTGTCACGCGAATATTCAGCTCAGAATCTCCAAAGTGTGGTTCCTTCAGTCTTCCTGAGACAGTTCCTGCCCTCTGGGTGGATGCCTGACCTGTAGACAGCTGAAGTTAGGCAAGAGGGAGCTCATTGTGCGGGTATAAATGCACTGTGCTGGGAGGAGGGACTGCAGCGTGGGCAGGTTCAGCAGTGGCATTAGCTGTCTGATTCCAGTAGCCAGGGCAGTAAAGGTGCCATTTCACACAATTCAGAAACAGCCACCTGGCCTTATAGACAGGGACCTCGGGAAGGTTTTCATACCTCATACCAACACCTATTCTTTGTTGCCAGCATCAAAGAAGCCGTCTCCAATGCACCTTAGATGACTCCTTTTGCTGAGGTATGGATGTGTACTTAATTTCAGGTTTTTCGCTCCAAAATATGCTACTTACATATCTCTCCACTAATCCCCAGACAGAACAGCCCACATGAGCTCTAGCCTAGATGAGACTATTTCAAATAGTCTGTTACACACAGGTCCTTTTGAAGCCTTTCACCATTGTATGCCTTCTGGGACTTAGGCAGTCCTTAGTTAATATGAGGGATATTTTCAATTTATGGCTTTTTCTTGTACCAGCATCTTGTATTTACTATGCCTTCTCCCTACAAAATCACTCAGAAATGCTGCTATTCCCATTTTATATTTATATTCCTATTTTTAGATTTATTCTGATAAGCAGTAAAAAGTCAGTCTGGGTTATCAAAGATCATACAGGAAGTTGGTGATGGTACTGGGAACTGACTCGGGATTTTTTTTTTCTTCCTCCAGTGCCTTAACCCCAAGATTATCCTTTCTCCCAAAACAAAACCACCCAGTAATTATTAGAAGACTGGTAATCCAGCTCTAGCAACTTTAATTTTAAAGATTAATGCTTCATGCCTCATAGGAGATTTTTAAAAGTCTTGGAAAGCTTTGGGAATGTTCTCTGAAACAAAACCAAAAGGCTATGGAGGCTTCTTCAGAGCTGGAAGATTTCATTTTAATACATTTTTATGCAAAGCTTCCTTTTTTGAGTACTTTTTTCTTGACTCTAACCAAATAATATCAGCTCTCTCAGTTAGAGTCACTAAGCATAGTAAACGAAAGAAAACTGCAGAATAATTGAAGGCATTTTTAATTAAGATCAGAAGTAAAAATTGAGTGGAACTAGAAAGAAAGGGAGAGAATAACATTTAAAAGGCAGTGTGACCCAACAAAGAGATAAAGAATTTACTAAATGAGGATTTTTCAGCCACAAGAGTTCAATGGAGGACTTCTAAATTCTACAGGATTTGCAAAGGAAAAGCAGATTCACATGTCCTGTATCCCAAGTTAGATACGTGAAATTGCTGCGGGTCACAGAAACTGTGAAATTTCCACTATAACATAAAAATTCAAGAGATCAACAAATCCAAGTGGTTGAAAACCACCGGCTTAAATTACATATGAGCAGGAGGGCTCACGTCTTCTGTTTCTGAGGGCTGGGTACACAAGTGAAGCTCAGGTGTGTTGCATTCAATGCAAGTTATGTTCTGCTGTTGAGGAGGGAACATCCAGTGCACTTGGATGGTATTTGGACTTCTACTGACACAAATAAGTGTTCAAGACTCTTGTGTAACTGTACAGTTTACTTCACTGTTTCCACAAGAATAGGAGACCTAATTTCAGGAAGGGTTCCTTCGTTTGCAAATACTTTGGTGTTATTATAGGGGAGGACTATGTAGAGTAGGGTGGATGACTCAATGATCCCAAGGGTCTCTTCCAACCTAGACGATTCTATGATTCTATGATTCTATTTGTATTAACACTATTAATATCTCTGTCCTACTAAGTGAAAACAGTGAGGGCACTGACTACTATTCTGTGACGGCTGCAGTCAAGATTCTTGGCATTTTTAGATATCATGGTGTTAAAGGTGTGGAGTTGCTTTGTAGTAATTTATAGTTGTCCTGTGTTTTACAGATATTGAGATGTTTACTGAACGGATGAATAGATATGCCTTGTTGTGGGGCTGTAAAGTGTAACAAACTAAAAAGGAACAAAATCTCTCTCCACAACCATTCAAGGCTTGTTAAAATGCAATGATGAACAAAAACACACTCACGAGTCAAGGAAGGGAAGGATGAAAAAAAGGAATGCGTTGAGTTTGTAAAGTATATATTGCATTAGATAGAGGGGGCACTTGTTCAGAAAGTGATTTGAGGGAACCAAGTAAGTGACAGACACCTTAGTGAAAAACTTCGGATTACTTAGGTTCATATTATGGTGATACGCGCTCAAATAGGATGGTCTTTGGTCCTGTAAAGGCTGGTTTGTTGTAGAGTTTTGATTTTCTCTGTGAACGATACCTTTCTTATTTTTAAAACAACTAAAGTTTTAGTTTAAAGAAAGTTATTCTATATCCTGCATGCCACAGAGTCCCAAAGGGAGAATACAAATGCTAAGCCTAAATGGAGCTGACATCCTGACGCTGGTACAGGACGACTGTTGTGTTCCCCCCTGGATCAGAGATCTGACGCTGCAAGGGCTGCACCCAGAGCCACTGGCAAGGTGCTGTCACACGGGCTGGGATGCTCAGGGCTAAACTCCATTCTTTGTGTCATGTAAGCTTTAAATGACAAAAAGAAAAATCCTTACGGTTTGCGAAGCTCTCTCACTCCTTTTTTCTCAGCAACTAAGATCACGCGAGGGAGTAGACACTGCACTGATGAGTGATGTGTGCCCAACAGGAGCACTCAGTATTTACTCAATTCCTGGTGAAAGATAGGAAAACACCCGTAAAAAATGTGTCATTACTTCTGTGTGCCACATTCTAGCTGTCAAACACAGCCTGGGTTCCTTACTACTAGCACGGGTGCTCAAAACTGCTCGTGAAATCATCTCTGTGGCACCGTGCATGTGTTTCACTGAATTTCAGTGAATTTTTTAGAGTTGGAAGAGACCATAGAGATCATCTAGTCCAACTCTCCTGCTGAAGCAGGATTGCCCAGAGTGAGAGCATGTTAGTCAGGACGGCATCCAGGGGGGGCTTGAAAATCTCCAGAGAAGGGGACTCCACGACCTCCCTGGGCAGCCTCTTCCAGGGCTCTGCCACCCTCACTGTGAAGAAGTTTTTCTCATGTTTGAGTGGAACCTCCTATGTTCCAACTTATGCCCATTACCCCTCGTCCTCTCACTGGCAACTGCTGAAAAGAATCTGGCTCCATCCTCCTTCAACCCACCCTTTAGATACTTGTCAGCATTGATAAGGTCTCCCCTCAGCCTTCTCTTCTCCAGGCTAAAGAGCCCCAGTTCTCTCAGTCTTTCCTCGTAAGGGAGATGCTCCAATCCTTGAATCATCTTTGTTGCCCTTTGCTGGACTCTCTCCAGTAGTTCCCTGTCCCTCTGGAACTGGGGAGCCCAGAACTGGATGCAGGATTCCAGTTGTGGCCTCACCAGTGCAGAGTGGAGGGGGAGAATGACTTCCCCTCGTGTGTTGAGATGCCCAAGCTGGTCTGAGGGCTATGAGCAGCTGCAGAACTTGTGTTGGTGTGGAAATGTGCGTGGGCTAAACTGCCCTGCTGAGAAGATGACTTAGTTGAAGTTAATAGAGGTGCAGGAGTATCTGCAGCCCATTCCTAAAAGTCACACCACCTAACTGCAGTTGTTCTACAGGTAATTATCCCAGATTGTTACTAATTTCTCAGGTCGTCTATCTGTGTTCTTCCTAGTAGCTAATCCAAAAGCGATGAGGTGATTTGCTTTCAAACTAACATCAATAATTAATCCTATTGATGAAATAGTGTCCCTGACAAGGGACAGGGGAGCAGGAGGGAGGAGGACAGAAGGAAGGAGGATGAAATTTTGACATGCTGTAGGATTTGGGCCAACCCATCCCATAAGCAAGTCATGTAACCGGACATTCCCGTATGGGTCGGCCAGTGATATGGCCTCCAGCCAAGAAGGGGCTTTAGCAGGAACTCTCCACGTTTCCTGGTGTTGATACAGCACTGACTCTGCAGTCCCATCATTGCAGTTCTTAAAGCTCTCAAAATCTGGGTGCCGGGGCCAAGACTCTGGGCAGAAGCTGAAAGCACTGCCCCTGAGAGCACAACCGGTGCTTTAACCTGCTCCCTTGCAGCAGGGAACGGAGATAAAGTATAATGGAAAGGCTTTTAGTATCCCCTTCCCCCGGGAGATACGGACTGAAGGGCAGAGACTCTTCTCCCTTGTTTCCCAGCTCTGTGAGGCTGTCCTGCTGCGTTGCAGTGCAAGGCTGTGACACTCTTTGAAACTCAATGAGAGGAGGGGAACAAGCGTTGGCATTATATTAAAGACCTGTGATCTGTCTTTCCCCTCTTCCCTACACAAAGCTGACTTCTCCTTTTCAATTTCTCCATTATGAAATGAGGTTTACAATGACTATTTCTGCTTTAGCATCGAGGTAGAATTACCAAGTCCTTGAGTTTGAGCCGGGTGCTCTTCCGTTCGGCTGCCAGGAGAGGTAGCAGGAGAGCAAGAGGAAGAAAACTTCCTCCCCACTTGATTAGCTGGGGAACTTCTGAACCGCTCGGAGCATCTTGCAGCCAGAAGCAAAGTTAAATGCCCCCTGAAGTGCACTATTGCATATGAAATCTGGTAAAAAGCTAATAGTTCGTATTTCAGAAACTCATTATAATGGTCATTTTTAATTGTAGTACTTAGCAGACTGCAACAGGTTCTTTTTTTAAATTAGCTCCTAAAGAGAGTTTTAGATACCACTTCCCCAAAGTTTCCAGAACTCTGTGGGGGTCTTTGCTATCCATTAACTTTACCGGTTTTAGTAAAATAGGTTATATTTTT
Organism: Tringa tobata; assembly: GCA_033628505.1. NCBI lineage: Eukaryota > Metazoa > Chordata > Aves > Charadriiformes > Scolopacidae > Tringa > Tringa tobata. The sequence continues at coordinate 566,898 of JAHREE010000163.1, read as the reverse complement.
CTAAACTAGCTGGAGAAAATTTGAACAGCCTCTGAAGAGGAACAGAGGAGGGGGATGTAGATCGGTTCTGGCCAAGCGTGCAGTTGATAAAAAACATGAGCTAATCTGGCCAGCAGTCGAGCTGAGCGTAACAGAACCCAGGTACTGTATGAGGGAAGGATGTATTGTGGGACTCGAGAGGTTTAGTTACATGAAAAAATCATTAGCTGTAAAGAAGGTAAGATTCTAGGGAAAACCTAGAATCCTGTTATAAAACAGAATTTGCATCTCAAGAGAAAGTGCTGAGGGAGAATTTTGTTGTACTTTTAAATGTTGACACATTTCAGTCCAGTATGCCAATAAGACCTTATCTGGAGCCTCATGGTTCACTTGTAGCATCCTGATTTATAATAGACCCCTTTGTAAGTCTCAGCCTTATCTAAAGAATGGAAAAAATACCCTTAGCTATGTTAGTTCAAACCCTGAGGTCTTAATTTGTTCTTGATCAGATTGTACTTAGGGAAAAAATCCTATTGGGTTTGATGGTTCTTTTTTTTTCTTGATTCGTGGAATGAAAGTCCAAATAAAACTCTCTAGATACGATCTATTAAATTAAAATAACTCATATGAATAGCATCTAAGACACAATAAAAAACAGAAATTAAATAGATGTCTGCAGAATCAGATAAATCTAAAAATAGAAGCAGCTCTTCTCATAGTGCAAGGGTTTTGCATGTCCCTACTGTCTCTAAACACTATGGAGTCCTTTTTTTCCGCAGCATAAATGTTGAAGGCAATTTCTTGGCTTGGTTCCCTAGATCATAGTCTTTAGCTTTGCATTTGTATTCGGTCTTTCTGTTGAGGGTGTAAAGTCAATGACCCTGTGAATGTTACTGACTCCCCTTTGCTTAGCAATGCGGGGTATTGGTAGTGGTACCAAAAAAGTATCACCCTGCCGTGGTTGACAAGACCCCCCTTTCTACCCTCATTTCTAGAACATGGGACCATCTGTGCCGGTATGAACCCTTCCCTCCCTCTTGCCTCCTGTAAGACAGGACCCTAATGATGCAACAGGCCTCATTTCAAAGTTAAATTAAGTTGCTCAGAGCCTTGTGTAGCCAAGTTCTGAAACTACCCAAGGATAGACATGCCACAGCCTCTCTAGGGAATCAGTGCCAGTGCTTAATCACCCTCACTGTGAAGAGTATTTTCTTTATATCTAATCTGAAATTCCCTTGCTGTAACTTGCTTCTTTTGCCTATTTCCCTTTTGCTGTGTACCTCAAATGGGAGCTTGGCTCTCCCTTCTCTCCACCTGTTGAACGCTGGATGAAGTGCAGATAGATCCTCCTTTGCTTTCTCTTCTTCGGGCCAAACGCCCCCTGGTCCTGTACTGGTGTCTCAGGACTGTACGTAGCATTCCAGGTGGTGTCTCCAGGTGAGTGGGGTATTCACCTTCCTTGACCTGTATATATTTATATAAATATAAATGTCTGTGGGTTTTACATGTTTGTATTCCCACTTTATACACATATGGATAGGTTGATGTGACTATTCACCTCTACTCTGTGTGTGTATAACTATGCATATATATATGAAATACATATTACATTTTACATTATCTATGTTTATTTATATGGATGGATGTGCACAGATACGCATACATCAACAATGAAGCATTGTTTCTTGTGTTTAATTTGATTAAAATATTTTTATTTGCTTTTGTTCAACTGAGTATTTTCAAATTATAATAGATGCTGCGTTTTTTACTTCTAGTTTTCAAGAGCTGAATGAATCACAATGAGCCACTTATCAGTGTTTGTAAATACATCTGGTTTTTATGCAGATCCTGATTACTACAACAAAGATATATTTGTAAGGGTAATATTTGATTCATGCCCATTAATCAGTTTTTAATATGCTGACTCAGTGATTGAGAGGAGATCAGTCCCCATAGAAAGCACCAAACTTAGTCTAATGGGTGTAAATAATGGATTTGCATTAACACTTGCTCCAGGTTCAGACTTTAATTCCTGAAAATGAATCTCTGCACTGTTGTTCTTGCATTTCACTGTCTGGATTCAAATTTTTCTACTTGTCCAGCTACTGCTTTGGCAGTAGGGGCTTCTTCCCCTTCAGTAGCCCATAGGTCCCTCAAATCTAAAAGACTGGGTGAAGGAATACTGATTTTGAGAATCACGTTTCACCGGCTCCAGAGCTGATTCTGAAGCTGGTTCGTGGGGCAGTGCCAATTTATAGGAGTCTTGGCTCCTACAGTAGAAAACGAGATGCTTTTGGGTTGCTGAAATGCCGTTTAAGGTTGTCCCCGCACCTGGATTTGTACTTAGACATCTCTCTGCTCTTTGCGTATTCCTGGTTGTCTGGGCCTTAGCCTGCAACACAGACTGAGGCAGTACAATTAGGAGTGACTCCAGGGCTGAGTTTCAAGCCAAATTTGTGAGTCATCCGGACTTGTTGACCATCTGGAAGAGCTCCTGGGCTGGCTCTGAAGCAATCCAGCTGGTAGTCTCCGTGGACAGGCCCAGGCGTTGTGTGCCCAGCCCAGCTGCTGCCTCCTATTCTGGCTACCCTTGCACTAGGGTCACGTCTGGTGATAGAAGATAGCCTGGAATGCTTCCTAAAAGGGGCCAGGCATCCTCTTCTCGAAGAGAAGATGACATTTGAATGCAGCCTGAATTCAAGCCAAGTTTTTGCTGCTCACAGAAATATAGCTTAGCCTGGGGGTAAGGTACAGTATAGACATAGCCTATGGGCCTCAGATGCCCATAAATAACACCAGGAGAGATATTTCCCTGTTGTATAAGGGTGTTGTCAGTATACAGGCATGTTATTTTTTTAAATCCTTAGATAAAAAAGTTTTGAGGGTTGTACCAAAGACAGAAATAACCACTTTATGTTTGTTTTTTTTTTAAACTGGATTGCGATTTATCTGAGATTTTATCTGAGCCTAGTGTAAGCTGTCTGTCTACAGATGGTAAAAAAAAAAACGAAGTACTTTTAGGCCATTGTTATTCTGACCTTCTCAGATATTTGCTTTAGGAGGAGAAGAACTGTGCCCGAGATCACATCCTCTGTTGAGGAGGATGGAGCTCGTGGATGACGAGCTCCAAAGTGGACATTTGCAGTGGCTTCATTCAGAAGCCACTCACTGTTTAATTGGATACAACTAGGCCACAGTAATGACAGTCCACATGTATTCAGACAAGTTAATTGTATTTATAACTTCATTTTGATAAAGTTGTAGGGGAGGCAGTAGCTGGTCCACAGCAATCTGAAATACTGAGTGGTTGTTACATACAAAAGGCTAAACTGTATTTTAAGGCACAACCTCAGAAACTGGGAATAGAACTCCATAGCTCCAGCAAGGATCCTGAACAAAGGCAAATAGAGAATTTTTGTCAAAAAAGATTTATCTAGGGAAAAAAAAAGTTATTTATTAACTTGTGTGTCTTGTGAGATTTTACTAGTCATTTTATAATGAAAATCCCGTGCCACATGATGAAGGATTCATGTTACACCATATGCCACTGAGCAGGATGGTTGTATGTTTATGGTTCTTGCAGATTTACTGATAGATTCAGCTATGTTTTTTATAAATTCTGCAAACAGTTGCCCTAGTTTTAAAACCTAACTTCTTTTCAATTTTTAGTATCCTTTGCCTCTAGGCAAGTGTGCTGTTTTGATTGAAAATGTAAGCTTTTTTAAAGTTAGAACACTGGTTGTGAGTATCCTCAGAGCCAGACCAGACCAGCATTGGCTGCTGTAAGCTGACCGTGGCTGATCTTCAAGCTTCAAAAGCTTTGTTTCTATCAAGACCTCATCTGTGGACATTGATCATGCTCATATCTGCTGGAGCATTAAAAAAAGAAAAAAGAAACCTTTAAAGTTTGAAATGGGTCTGGCTTCACTGGAAAAAATAATCAGAAAGGGTCTTGCCAACAATTAGGTAGAAGCTGGCAGCTCCTGCGATGCCATGTGTCTAAGTCACTGTCTCCCACGCTCTTAAAGCTTAGGCCTAACTTAAATAAAATGTATTTTTAAATGAATATTTTTAGAGTAATTTTAAATTATTTTTCCTGAATTTTTAAGATCTAAATATTCCTGGAATTTACCTCTCATCTCCCTTAGCATGGATTTCCATACTAGCTCCTGTAGTTGGTGCAGCACAGAAACAAATATTTGTGTGAAGGAAGATGTTTTCTCAGAGACTTTCAAACTTTCACAGATTCATTTTCATTCAGCTTTTCTTCATGTTTATTAGAAAAATACAGAGATGGAGTACCCTTGTTCAATAGATAGAATGTATTTTTCTTTATAATTAATAATTTTCTTTATAATTCAGTTTATATCTGTAACATTTCTGAGGTTACCATGAGCTGAGGTGAGGCTTTCCAACATCCAGGAAAGCATTCAGGTATCTCCTTTATTCCTGTTGGGCAAATCCCATGAAGTGTTGGCTTTTTAAAGGTGACAATTATACCAGCTGCCTTTTTGGGGATTTTTTTTTTTTTAATGTATGTAAATCCATGCAATATAATCTGACATTACTTTTCTTTTTTCTGCATTCCAAAGTAGATGGTCTATGGTTTTATGTTCACTTAGAGTGAATAAAAAGGATTGATTCTTGTGAAATCCCTCCTGATAGGAACCAGAAACAAACACAAGGGAATGCAGATACAAGGGGGAAGGAGTAATGCCCTGCTTATATATAAATTGAGAGGTTCATTAGGAGTGACTGGTAAGGGAAGAGCATAGCTCATGAACATATGGGAAATCAGTTTACTTCACAGAACTAAGGGTGAAAGGAAGGGATGTCTGCTTTTTATTAAAACCTGAAATGCATTATAATTGGCCTGAGTCGTTGCCCAGATGGCTTCTCTTACGCTGACATCTGTAAGAGTGTATATAAAGCAACATTAAGAAGCTGTCTCTTGTGACAGTGTGTACACATGTAATTCTGTTAAAAACTAAGTCTTTTGCTATCTGTAGTGTTGGTCTTTGAATAAGCGTGCTGAGAAATGTCATTTGTTTGACAAAAACTAATTATGGAACATGCTTTTTACATGGAAGGTTTCTGCCACATATGAGACCACTTTTTAGGACTTTTCACGTTTTTTTGTAGATTCCTGTTCATTCTTCATCAGAAATTTTGTGTAAAGCTTTTTTTTTTTTTTTCAGGGGGAAACTCAGGGTTTCTTCTTCCAGTTCTTTCTATTTTTTCCCTGAAGTTTAAATGTAATTATTTTGAATTTTTACATTTGAATTTAAGTTGTTTTCCACTGACCACTAAGGAGCTTAAATGATACTAGGATGTCCATTTCCTAATATGCTGGTAGGACAATGACAGTGGATGCAATGTAATATATCCATTAGTCTGTTCACTTGTATCTGTAATTCACAGGGTAATACTTTTTAAATCAAGGTGTCAACATGCTGCTTCTTTCTTTATCAGACAACAGGAAAATTAAAGTCAACGGCACCAGGGAACCTATTGAGTTTAAGACAAATCAGTGGTTTGGGGCAACAGTCAAAGCTCATAAAGAAAAAGTTGTGGTAAGTCTTACGCATTTGGTATTCATTTGGAGATAGTGTTTATTTTTCTCAAATATATATCTTTAATAGATCTCTATGTGTAGGTTATGGAAACAACTCTATGATTATGCATGAATTATAAAACAGATGATGTATGTAACTCAGAAAATGAAAGCAGTCAATAAAATCAAGTTGAACTGATCAAGTTAAGATGATCCCACTGCCATGTGAAAATAGCAAAATGCCATATTGTTATGGAAGCGAGTGATGATTTTTGAAAACAGATAATGGACATATTGTAGAGGTACACCGTGACTGATAGCTACATGCTATGAAATGTTTTGTATTATGAAACTTTATTGGGAATGTTAAATGCAGAATGTAACGGAAGCCAGGAACCTCTGCTGAAGATCAATTAGTGAGAGAACGCACTGACCTCTTCTGTCACATTTTATATTTTTTTTGAACAGCTATGTCATAGTTATGGTAAAACAGCTGCAAAAAACTCGTGATAAAAAAGCTCCAAATCAAGATTGCTGTCAAAGTGTTAGCTTTGTCTATTTTCCAGTTTCACGGAACATTTTACTTGTGTTGATAAAGAACCCCAGGAGGGGGCAAGTACTTTTATTGCTTAGTAAAGTAGTGGTGATACTGCTTATACACAAGACATATTATATTTACAATTTATGCCCTAGGGTTTACATTGAAAATGTCACCGAAATAATTGTGATAAGAATAATTAGTTTGGTCATTCATTTTATTAGTTTTTACAATTGCAAAGCAGCAATTTGTGTCTTGAGATTTGCTTAAAGCTTCCAATTATCACTTAAGAAGTAGTCATAATGGAAGAATTATGTAAAGGAAATGCTATCCCTTAAAGGGTATGCCTTGTGGTTAACCTAGAGAAGGATTTTGACATGAAACAGGTAATGAATAAAACATCACCCTATTCTGTTACAGAACTAGCATATAATGTTAATTCTCTGTCACTTGTGCCAGTGTTATCATGGCTCTCAAATTTTCTATTCAGTGCCTTCATGTACCACTGTTTTGCATGTGCACTTCCTAGTTAAAAGTATTTACAAGAATAAATATTATGTCACTTTTCTGAATTGTCAATGTAAAAATTCTAAAAATAGCTGAATTTTTTTCATTTTATATACTCTACTAAACAACAGTTCACAAACTCAAATAGAATCATTCTTTACCACCATTTGCTGTATCTTAATCAAATGAGCAGAGAACCTCATCAACAACTGGGGTGCTGTGTCTGCGCTGGCCAAACTTTGTTTTGCTTCTGATAACTCTTCTCAGGCTTTCTAAAACAGAGATATGGTCAACACGTTTCAGGCAAAAACTTGAATACTGAAGCTAGAAAACTTTGTCTTTTAAGCTTTGTAGACTGAAAGGAGGGAAAAGGAAAATCTAATCAAGCTGTCAGGAACTTCTTTTTAAACTACTAATGTCATAGTACTGCACCTGGGTCAGGGCTACCACCAGTATGAATGCAGGTTGGGGGATGAAGGGATTGAGGGCAGCCCTACCGAGAAAGACTTGGGCGTGTTGGGGGATGAAAAGCTAGATGTGAGCCAGCAATGTGTGCTCACAGCCCAGAGAGCCAACCCCGTCCTGGGCTGCATCAAGAGAAGTGTGGCCAGCAGGTCACGGGAGGTGATTCTGCCCCTCTGCTCTGCTCTGGTGAGACCTCACCTGGAGCACTGTGTCCAGGTTTGTCTGTCCTGTGTTCAGCACAGGAAGGACATGGACCTGTTGGAACGGGTCCAGCGGAGGGACACGAAGATGATCAGAGGGATGGAGCACCTCTGCTGTGAGGACAGGCTGAGAGAGTTGGGGTTGTTCAACCTGAAGAAGAGAAGGCTCCAGGGAGACCTTATAGCAGCCTTTCAGTACTTAAAGGGGGCTTAGAAGAAAACTGGGGACTAACTTTTTAGCAGGGCCTGTTCTGATAGAACAAGGGGTAATGGTTTTAAACCAAAAGAGGGTAGATTTAGACTAGATAGAAGGAAGAAATCTTTTACAATTGTGGTGGTGAAACACTAGAATAGGTTGGCCAGAGAGGTGGTAGGTGCCCCGTCCCTGGAAACATTCAAGGTCAGGTTGGACGGGACCCTCAGCAACCTGATCGAGTTAAAGATGTCCCTGCTCACTGCAGGGCAGGGTGGACTAGATGACCTTTAAAGGTTCCAACCCAAACTATTCTATGATTCTATTATTCTCTTCTATGATTCTATTATAGTAAACTGCATTACATTAATGTTTATTGTTATAAATAATTTTTGTTTCAATCCATTCTGCTAAATGTCAAATGTACCTAAAATCACCCTCATAGGACACATATTCCTCTTTTCTTCACTCTAGTTTTGCCCTCCGATATGTTTTAACCTGTAAGGTCTTTTAGCAGGACCATGTTAAGAGTCCCTGGTCCTTAAACCAGTGTTCCAGAAGCTCTGAATTTTATGTTAAGCTCTGTGTAGCACAGTGGTTCATCAAGCTAGAACTGATTACAGAACTAAGCCTTACACAGTAATGTGAATAATATCAATGCCTTGCCAGAGATAGATAAGTTTCTGATTGGAAAAGACATGAATGGAGGATTTATTTGTGTCTTAAGAGAGACAAGGTTGCAAGGAGAGGTAGTATCTTCTCCTCTCTGCCAATTGACAAGTTCTAGGTCACAGGAACCCCTGAAGAGTGACTTTCACACCTGACAGTTTATCTCTTCTATTTTTCCAATTATTTTAATTACTTCAAAGCAAAAAAAGTCTCTCTCTCTCTACACAACTTGTCTGTCTTTTATCGTTATGCTGTCATGTTAGTAAAACCACTACCGTAACACAGAAGATTAAATATTAGTTCACTAGCCAAAATTTATTTAGCAAAAACCTGTTCACTGAGAGACTGTTGAATGCATTATAGCTGTATCATCTCTCCAAAGATGGGAGCCAGGGTCTTAGAAGGTGGCAGATGACTGATGACTGTGACACGGTATGACACAACACCCTGACAAATCTCCTGCTGAGTAGAACCATACCAGTTCTACTGCAATGGCCATCATCTTAAGATGTATCAGGACAGAAGCAGGAATGTCTTCAGTGTGTGATCTATGTCTTAAACTAGGGGGTCAATCAAGTCCTGTGCAGTGAGCAGTAATAAAGCAAACATATTACTTGTGAAGCAGGTTTAGAGGGTATTTGTAACCTATGCTTAAATTGGAGTTGTAGCCCCTGACAGATTTCACCTGCTAAGGGCTGTGAGTGAAAGATCAGACTGTGCTTTTCAGATGATAATGAAATTATAAGAAGCAGTGCTCTTTCCTTCTCTCAATATGTTATGATCATTACTACATAAATGATACAATGCCATAGAATCCTTGTACACTGAAAAAAACCTACATTTGCCCAATGCATGAGTATATGAAAGGTACGTGAGATATCATTTCTGTTTTGATAGGCTTGTGCTCCCCTATATCATTGGAGAACCCTTAAAGATAGCCCTGAGAAGGACCCCGTTGGCACCTGCTACGTAGCAATTCAGAACTTCAGTGCCTATGCTGAATATTCACCTTGTCGCAACAGTAAGTATTAATAGGAATAATCTTGTGTTGGAGGAATTGATACTGCACTCGATGTTTTCATCCTTTCAGTCTTCACACAGTCTTGGTTGAATGAAGGTTACTATATGACATTATTGCATTGGATGAGGGTTTAAAGAAAAATCAAGATTAAATTATATCCCTGCAATTGGATGCTTTATTGTATAATTGAAAGAGGAGAAATTAAGTAAATTAAACTTATACAGTTATAGTGATGAGATATAATTGGTTCAATTTAATGGCTTTTAAATGTAGCAAACGGATCTAGATAAGAACCAGACAGCATTTTAAACCAATTACTCATGCTCATGCTTAGTATAAATCTCTCATCTCAGGATCACCATCTGAAGACCAGACCCTCCACAGAAACACACAAGCCCGTATCACCATTCATGCCAGTATCACCCACAATAGCACATCTATGAAGTACTTCCAGCATGGAAGAAAGTATGCACATTAGCACTGCTGTTCCATGCTCTTCTCTGTGGATGTGGTAGCAATCTCTGGGCCTTACTTCTTGGAGAGTAGGGCAAAACAGTGCACATATGTTTAGAATCAAGTTCAGTTACCTAGAAGTCTGCATAAAGTACCACACATTAGATTAAGTCAGTTGTTCATCCTGTTCAGCATCCTGTATCTAAGTGTTTATGATGATTATTAATACCCTCATTACCTCAGTGCTCCAAGTTATTAAAATCAATATGAAGTATCCAGTGACTTTACTGAGCTTTGGACTGGGCTGGGTGTGTGGCAGTTTCTGGGCTCACAGAGCAGAGAATTGTTCTTTCAGTTATTTTTCTAAAGGTAATGTGTGTAAGAGAGCGTCTATGATGGGCTTGCCTATCTCTTGCAGGGGAAATCCTCACAGCAAAGACACAATACTGTTCAGTTTAGCTGAGATGGGGAGCTGTTTCAGGTTGGATGTGCTAGCCAATAAAACAAGAAGGCTGAGTGTCGTTCCTTGTCATGATACCCCTGTGGTATCATGACAATGGGTGTCATGGTACCCTTGTACAGAGACCCTGCTGTTGCAGCATTCTTGCCATGTGCACGTGGGCTAATTTCAAAACACACCTTTTGACCGTTCCTTTACTGCAAACTGCTCCTACCTCCGAGTTTCTCATGGATTGTTTTGCCAAGAACGTAACAGATATTTTACAGAAAAAGCAGACACTTACTTCACGTAATGAAAAGGTCTCTTTCCAGTGAAGATGTAGAGACAGCACGCCAGAAAATCTGTAGCACACCTACAGCAGCGTGAGACACGGGCATGTGCATTCAGTGTTACTCTTGGCTTTCCTTCCCTCACATTGAAGCGTAGCTCTAACTGAGTTGTGCTGCCAAATCTTTTCTTTTAAAGCCTAAGCCTCATCCCTGGATGGACAGATACAGAAAGAAGCTAAATCTGTAAGAAATGGTGACCGTAAGATCGTGCTTTATGTACTTCTGATGTCTCACTGGGGCTTTGCCAAAGGCTTACGCTATTCAAAAAGAGTTCAGCTGGCCAACTGAACTGACTGGGTTCAGTTCCCAGTCCCGCAGACTTCCAGTACTCCAGTGCTCACAGAAGAGCACTAAAATGCATGTCAACACATTTGCTACAATTATGTAAGGATTTGCAGACTAGAAAAAATATAGAAGCAGGAAAGATGTTTTTGCATGTACGAATGTGCATCCAAAATTAGATTACACTTCAGCTGTCGTTGAGCAAATGTGTATAAATTTAAGGGCTGGCCCTTGTGAAGGACACGTGCTCCTTTCCCTTGCCGTAATGCAGATAGGCAGGACGTTGTCTGAACGTTGACGTACGCCGAGTCATCCACTGTGTCAGCATTTTTTGAGAATGCCTTAGGCAACACTTATCTTCATGTTTATGGCAGAGCTGACTGTGGTGGCTGGGGTCTTCTTGTCAAGTTTTTTACTTTTGCATCTCCAGCCAAATTCAAACTGAATCCCTGGTAGTTGTTGTAAGGGTCCTTCCTTGGTAGCGAGAGGAGAAAATCCCAAGGAACTGGTCCTATTTTTCAAAACCTTCTCAAGGGGGCTGCATGTTTGGAGTCCTGTAGAAGGTCTTGATTTGCTCTGCCTCTTCTGAAAAAGAACACACATCTTTCCACATAATTTGGTAGTTTTGCATTTACAGCCTTACAGCTCCAGGGGTGTGTAAGCTGTCTTCCACATGTACTGTGAAGTCAATAAAATGCTTCTACCTTCATAATTGCAGGCAATGCAGATCCCGAAGGACAAGGCTTTTGTCAAGCAGGTTTCAGCTTAGATTTTTACAAGGTGAGATTCTGCTTCTGAAATACTTTGGCCAAAGGTAACTCTGATATATCCCCAGTATTCAAGCGCTGTCTTAGGGAACAATGGTTCTTAGGGATCAATGCTCTTGCATATGAAAAGTTTCATGAAGTTGCAGCAAGTTCTTTCCTCCTTTGCAAGCTTTGAACTTTCTGGTTTCATTAATGATAGAAACACTGCAATCAGCACCTGCTTACCTCTTTGCAGCACTGCAATCTGACACTGCTTAGCCTATCTTAATAGAGAAATAGGTGAAAAATTGTGTGTGCTCCGGTCTCAGTGTGTCCCCATTACAATGCTCTCTAGAGACCTGACTTTCATGAAAGAATTAGCAGGCACCAGTTAGTTTTTTAAAGTTAAAATAGCTCATACAAAGATGCTTTTGGAGGCAGACTAGTCGTTGAGTAAGACTGTTCTCTTGTGGGGGTGAAAGCGCTTAAGGTATGCCAAGAGGGTCCAGAAACAATATTGTGGGCCAAAGAATAAACTTTGCAACTATTGTTACTGTCTGTGCCCATATTACAGCACCAGGACCTCACGTAAGTTTGATCATTGACAGTGTTCTCAGTGTTCTGCAGCTACATTGTTAGTCACATTATTAATTGCTGAGGAATAAAGACCTCATTGTAGGGTAGACAAAAGTATGTTTCTCTATAAAGCATTACTGTTGCTTCATTGAATGTGAAGATCCTCTTTTATGTTGACTTTGTTTTGTTACAAATAATCAGCAGTTTTCAGACTGCTATGTTAGTGTTACAAAAATTATGGCTTTCATTCAAGTGAAGATGCATAGGGTGATCTTAACTTTATTTACGTGTGGATTTTCCTGCACATCTATGCACCTACATCCTTTCCTTGAGCAGGGCTGTTCTCCTTTATCATGATTCTGATATTCTTTTGGTCGTTTAAATTGTTTTTCCCATGCATACTTAATTTTGTTGTGTTCTTTTCTTGTGTAATTTTGTTCAATTCTGCTTTTTGTAGAATGGAGACCTGATAGTAGGCGGGCCTGGTAGTTTTTATTGGCAAGGTATGTTCATCTGGCTGGTTAACTTGATCTAAGAAGTGAAACAGAAAATATTGTGGAAAACGTTGTTCTAGATTTCCATTGTTTTCTCAGTTTAAGATAACCAGTCTCTGGTCTTATTTTCAACAAATACAAATCAGAAGAATTGCTTAACAAGCAACTGAGCATTAAAAAAAAGTGGGGAAAAAATAGGATGTGGCTTGTATAGGAAGCAAAACAAAAAGAAATAACTATTTTTATATTGGCATTTTAGCACATTTGTCATTTAATTAATAAGCTGAACTTTTCTCTAGAAATACTGAAATTTTAAAAATAGTTCATATTTGTACAGCAAATGTTTGTCACCATTTGTTTCTGAACACAACCTTTTATTGTGATCTGCATATATTTTTTGTTTGTGGCATCACTATGGTTTCCAAGAGGTAGTTTTTGATGTAGGTAAAACCTGAAGTGCTTTTGGTAAAGGCTTAAAAGGGTATTTTTACTTTAACCTGTTTTGAGATGGATGATGTAGCTGATTCCCAGACCCTGCCTACCAGCTTGCTCATCGTCAGCCTCACGGATATGTGTTTTTGAATTGCTATTGAAGGAGGAAGATGTAGTTGATTATGGTGGTAGGGAATTCATAGCTTTGAATTCTCCATTGAGAAATTGCTTCCATTGGTCTACTAAGTTTTTACTACACACCATCAAAAGGTAGCTGAGCCTGAAAATGCTTGACTTCAGTTTGATTCAGCACCTTGAAATGGGTCTGGAGAGGTTTTGGTGGTAGTTCAATGGAGTCTCAATGCCTTGTTTTATTGATTTGTGTGTATTCTGGAGACTTTCAGGGTAATAATGGAAAAAGATTGAGAGAAGCTGTCTAGTCTTTGCATCTGTGCTGTATTATCAGCTCTGTTCTGATTTTCTGCTAGCCCTATTTAGTAGAAACTGCCTCTCCTTTATGCCGCTTTCGTTTATGAAGTTGTTTGAATCCAGGTCAGGTAATCACTGCAAGCATTGCGGATATCATTGCAAATTACTCCTTCAAGGATATTTTGAGGAAGCTGGCACGAGAGAAGCAAACAGGAGTGGCCCCACCCTCATATGATGACAACTACATGGGTAAGCTAAGCTCTATGTCAGTTAGCAATATGTTCTAAAAGCATGGGTCTTAGATAAATGTGAAAATAAGCCCTAAATTACTCATGTCCCAATTGTGAGAAGATTTAAACCTGGTTTGCCTTAAGCACAACTTCAAATCAGTAGTTTGCTAGTTACTTCAGTGGGATTACGAACATTGTGAAAATTATGCACAGCAGCAGGGTTTGAAGGTTGAGATTTTAAATGGCTCATTAGGATTCCTATTACTTGATCTTAAATAATTAAACAGAAATACAAAATTTTACCATTTATATCTTTTTTTCATTCCAAGATGACAGATTGTGTTTAAAGTCATTAAAGACTATTTCAATTGTTAATAGATAAAAGAAAATTCAGGTCTACCGTATTTTGTACAGTACTGTGCAAGTACCTAGTTTCTTACCATGGATTTTAAAAAGATGCAATTGAAGTAAGCAATAAGAAAAGTCATTCTCATGGCTCTGCATGTAAGATAGGTTTTTCTTCACATAGTTATAGAAAAGCTGCAGTGGAATTTGCAGGCAAAGGTGGATCCTTTCATCTCTGCCCATAGATTTGAAACTGCAGTCCTTGATACAATCCCAAAGTCTTTACTCTGTCATTAGCAATTATCTCACAGGTTTCCTAAAGCTCCAGGAGGCACTTAACTGCATCTTTGGAAATCTGCCTTCCATATAGAGCTAGAACAGGGCACTTGCACGCTACAGTACAGTGGTGGGAGGTGTCCCTGCCCAGGGCAGGGGGGTTGCAACTCGGTGATCTTTAAGGTCCCTTCCAACCCAAACCATTCTATGATTCTATGAATGAAGACCTAAATTGTGTCAATAGCTGTTAGGGCAAACCACCATAGTACGTGCTGTTTTTTCAGATAAATTATTATTTTGGAGAAAAGGGATAGATGTATTATGCATTCAGACCTATAGTTAAATTAGGCATAATAATGCGATAAACAGCCTTCCCTTTTTTCCCCCACAGTTTTAGTATACTAATGTTAGAGAATTTGCATTCTGATGATCAGATGAACAGACAAATCTGATTGTTCTTGCATATTTTTTGAAAGAAATGGTTTATCAAGTGTTTTGCTTGTAATTTATCTTTGAACAGGATACTCAGTGGCTGCCGGGGAATTTACTGGGGATTCTGAACAAGGTAAGAAGCTCTATACTTGAATGGAAACCATATGGCCATACACCTATTAAATTCCTCATTTTGGGTCTCTATGCAGGAATGTACCTTCTGTGCATTTGAAACCCTGATGAGACTTAAGCTGTGTGTACCCAATATTCTCAAAGGCAAACATTTCCTTAGAAGGTATAGCATAACAGAGCAGAATTTAAGTAACTCAAAAGTCTGAATCCGTTGTTACGGTATTGTGCCCGTGCATCTATTCAGCAGTTAGAGCTGTCAGAGCATGGTAGGTGGAGCCATCCAGGCTCACTTAATTTAGCCAGTTTGGTGACCAGTAGTAACAAGTGGAGGCAACAGTGCAGTCCTGTGCAGTCTTTCGATCCATACTCAGGTTACTCACCTGCATGGAGGCTGCTGGTCCCCGGCATCTGGCTGGCCAGGTGCAACGTGGCTTGGAAATGTCTGCGTGTGCTGAAAGCAGACTTCTAACTGCCACATAAACGTCGCAGCCCAGGCTAGGAGGTAACATTCAGCTGCTTCTGGACAAAGACGTGTCTCCACCGGCATGCTAGCTCTTGTTGGTGAAAGCAGCTGTTGGCTCTGTAAAAGTTTTCCTAGTTCCAAGTTCATGTGCCACAAGGGTGGGGTGCTTGGGGCAGTTCATTAGCAGACCCTGTTTATACTTTATATTTTCCTGCACTGGCATAATGCAGTAAGAACAAGTTCCCTGTGCTCTTGCTCCTACCCCGAGCCTTATATTTAACAGCAGGAGACAGAAGATTTGAATTCCTTTTTATAAAACCTGGGCTTAGAGGCAGAGAAACCATTCTACAGGAAGGTGAGGTGTTCAGTCAGTCCCTTGAATTAGGAAAAGCTTAATGCACGTGAATATAAATGTCTGAATATAGAATCATGCCTGAGACTTTGTAAAGGTTCTTGGATCAAGTAAGTTTGATACAGAACATACCTAGAATAATTTGCATTTAGACAACAACTGTCATCCACAAAGAACCAGACATCTCACAGACTTAATAGCATTGCTGAAAAACATCATCACTGTTAAACCTTCACCTGCTTCACCTGTTTCATGATCTGTAAAAACACCACCTTCTAGGACTCTACATTAATGATTTTATAAAGTAGAGCCGGGTGTGCTGAGGAACAGGTTGGGACCAAAATTAGAGGATAAATATTTCTTTAAATGTGCAAAATGTCATTGCATGACTTTGACTTAGAATTCAGCTCAAACACTGAGGTTCAAGGTGTTTCCTTTGGGAAAAGGTGACACAGGATATTGATTAGTTTCACACATTCAGGGAAAACTGCCTTGGAAGGTGGCAGCTCCAGTAACATAGTTCTGTTAATTGTCTAAGGACAAAGTCAGAGCAATCCATCCTGCAAGGGCTAGGTTTTGCAGCGATAGTTCTTGGAGCTTTAACTAAATACCGATAAAACTTAAACCCCACTTAATTGATGTACTGAACTCATAGCACAAAGTACTGTGGCAGGAGAACTAAACCCAAGCTGAACGTCGCCTGATTTCTAAGTTGTAAAGTGCATTTTGGAGGTGTGTTAGAGCACCAGTTTCTGTGTCTCTTCGAATTGAATCCAGTGTAGAGGAAAAGCTCCAGTCACAAGTTTGGTACAGTATGTTAAAAATAATCAGTCAGAAATAGAAATTTGACCATGATTGAGCTATTTTCAAGTGTTCTGAAGTTATACAGGATTTCAAAACATACAGTTAGCTGAAAATATCTGTGATGCCTGGTATTTCATAACTTAAGAACTATGTTTCTTGTGTAGGGCTGACAATCTGTCAGAAAGTATTGCTTATGAGGTAGCTTTCTTGAGGGGATGAACAGCTCTGTGGTCCAGACTCACAAAGCCAGGAGAGACATAATACATTTCTACAAATGAACCCAGCTCCCCAGAACTGCTGCTGCTTAATCCTTGTAGAGTTTCCTGTCCTGTGCCACTATGGGTTAAAAAAAATAATAGTAACTTTGGGCTCCGTGCTATAATGTGGAAAAAATATGTGTCCCTGGTAATGGAAGGCTGCAGTCACACGTATATTTGTATAGATATGTATCTATAAATGCATAGTAACATTTTTCTAATGGATAGTTCTTGAATCACTAAGTATTGTGAATGGTTGGCATAAAGAATTGCATTGTTGAATGACCCAGGAATCATCCTGTCCCCTGTTCAGTCCTTCATTACTACTTCCAACCGTAGGGGAGTATATAAACCCAGAGAGGAACAGAGGACAGCTATGTCAATGCAAGCAGGTGCCTGAGGTGCTTTGATACCTGAAGTTCCTACCGCTGTCTTCTGGTGTGGATATCCTAATGAGGGAAGGTTTAGACAATAAGACTGCAGGCTCTGACTTTGCTTTTTCCATTTGTTCCACTAGTTATTTAAGATTTTGCCATTGAGCAGAATTATATCCTAGAAGGCAGCTAGGTCCAATGTTCCATGTTCTTGTTCAATGGATTCCCACAATGCCACTCACAAATCATCTCCCTGTAATGCTTTTAGCTAGCTTCTAGCTTAGCAAAATGCTTCTAGCTTAGCCAAACTTGTTGGACACTTTAATGACATCAAGCCAAATAACAGATGAGACAAACTCTTGTGCAGCCAGAAAGAAAAGGTGTATTTTAAGGATACCTGCATTTAGCTTCTGTACTGGAGTGTGTGATACCATAATTTATTCTGGTTCCATCAATCCACAGCTGACACATAACAAGCTGAATAGTATTAAGATCTTTATTATACTGTGCTGTGCTAAGTAACAGTAGGCAGAAAGAGATCTCTGGAGTGTATTCAGCAGTTAAGATGTAATATTTCACGCAACTAGATGCACTGAATGAATGCTGACAACTTAGGAATTAATGTCTTGAAGTGATTTGCAGGTGTTTCTGATACAGATAACAAACCAAAATCCTAAGGGTTATTTATGTGTCAAGAAAGAATTTCAGTGGCGTGGGGTCCATGTTTCATGCACCAGTCAGCATAACCAATCCACTGTTGGTCATTTATCTTTTCAGAGTTGGTTGCTGGAGTCCCAAGGGGAGCACAGAACTTTGGCTATGTATGTATTGGACCCTCATTTTATCCTTTTTATGGTGAGAATGCAGTTAGACTATTTGGAATACTAATGTCGACATTATATTCTCTGTCTCTTTGATTCTAAATTTTCTAATCAGAGAAAAACTGCCACTGACTTTTACCCTCAGGCTTAGCTGGCTGTGTTGAAACATCTTGTTGGTTTGGGCTTTGAATATTAATCACTTGGTCCTTTCTGAAGTTTGTTTTCGGTGTCCAGTTAGAAGCATGCTTTGAGTATCACCAGAATCCCTGTACCTGCTGAGTGTTACCAGACCTAAGCTTGCCCATAGGTTAGCACACTTCAGGTGTGATGCTGTGTCCAGAGTGGGGAGAAGTCCCAGTTCTGATTATTCATACCCAGTGTTTATTTTCAGTGCTCTAAGTACATACGCGGAACACCAGATGCAAGAAGTCACGATATGCCATTAGAAGTGAAGGCAGAAAACGATATAGGTGTGTGGGTACATCTTTTAGCTCATAGGAAAAAAAAAATAATTTCAGAACTGACCTGATTGGGAGAGATCCCAACCACAGACACATTCTGGAGTTTTCCTAGAATCGTAGACTGGTTTGGGTTGGAAGGGACCTTAAAGATCATCCAGTTCCAACTCCCCTGCCGTGGGCAGGGACACCTCCCAGTAGACCAGGATGTTCAAAGCCCCATCCAGCTGAAACTCCTTGTGTCTCTGGAACTTATTAATACCATTTTTCAGAGGAAAGGTGTGTATATGTGTGTGTGTGTATATATATGTATGTATGTATGTATTTCTTAATGTTTTAAGTCCATGTTTTCATGCGCACTAGTCTAGTCACTGATTAGCTGATAGACTGTGATTTGCTGCTGTTCACAGTGTCCAGTAAGGAAGGAAAATTATCCTTTCCCCATTTCATTCATGGTGGACCTGAGACTCTCATAATCCTAGTCACATGTTCAAGATCGTATAGGAAAACTGTGGTGAAATGAAATAATTATTTTTTTCTTGGACACTTGGACCATCCTTCAGTGTGTCAAATTGGTTTGCAGTGATGTTGCACTGCAACACCTCCGTGTGTGCTTGAAACTCTTCCTGTTTTTCTGTTACCAGGTCTCAATTATTAATTCTTCAGACTTGACCTTTATCCAGAATTTCACTGGTGAACAGGTAATGTCAAGCAACTACGTGATGAAATATTATATCTGTAGAGAATATAGTTTCATTAACGTAGTTTCAAGAGTATTTAAAATATTTTTTAGAATTAATGACCATAGAAAAAAAAGAGGATAATCAGTAAAGAAATTTTAAAAATTGATATCTGATATGAAAGCCTATCTGTTGTTTTTTATTTCCAGATGGCGTCTTATTTTGGGTACACTGTTGCAGTATCTGATGTTAACAATGATGGGTAGGTTACCAAATATATTCAGCTCCACTGAACATTCATGGAAGCAATGCCTGATATTTATTAATAAACATAGGTTTTCAGGTGCTTCGTACCTCAAAATGCTTCTCTTGGCTTCTCTGCTTTTCTAATTTTAATTGTTCATGTAGCCTTATCTTTGTGCAATTACAGTGGCACAAGTACTTGCAGGCCTAGTTTGGGTGAGTTTGTCTTCCTGAGTATTTACTCAAAGCAGTGTGGCAAAGTGGGAATATCCAAAGTCTTAGGAAACCGATCTAGATAGAATAATAGTGAATAAACAGCACTAGCTACTGCTAGGTGGAAGTCAAAAGTTCGTTCTCCCATACTCAAAAGCAGCTGTCTTCTCATATGTGGACCATCCATAACCTCACTTCTCAGTTTTGAAAGCTTTCCAATATCTTCAGCTCCAGCATTCCAGCACCTGCTGGTTGGCCATCCATTTTCATCATCCAGAGGACCAAGAAGTGTCTATGGCCTGTGGTCGTTACGGCAGGCGTTGTGCTTGTCTGGAAGGAGAGTGCTGCTCAGCTCCCAGCATCGTGCCTAAGACACTCAGGGATTTCAGAACAAAACACTTGCTAACTTTGAACTCATGCAAAGTCTAAATGTTTCAAAAGATCATGACTTTAGTAAGTGAGTATTGATAGTAGCTTTCTAGAAAGGAGATAAAGATCCCTGAAGCTCAGAGCCTTGGAAGTCTGCACAAAGGTGAGCCAGGATTATAGTTAGAGCTATGGCATAGTCTTCCCCATTTCAAAATGTCTCAGATGTGTCTACTTCATATTCTTTTCTTGTGATTATTTCTTATTAGGTGCTTAAACATAGTGCATTTAATAATTTTTCTGGGCTAAATTATTACTTCCCATAAGTGACTAGTGCCCCTTTAAAGAGTGAGGGTAAAAAGTAACAAGGTGATAAAATGTTATTTCAGTTCCAAAAGAAATTTAAAAAATTAAAAAAGGAAAATAAAAGGAAAAGAAGCCGTTTCAACAGTGGTGGCTTCGTGGTACTCAAATCTTTCCAAGTTTCTGAGGTCAAATTTTGTCATAGTGCCATAGCTTTTGAAAGTCCCTATTTTTATGATATACAGAGTAAGGATTAATTTAGTCCTACCATAATGCATTACTAATGTGAAAGGATGGAGAAATCTGAGGTTCAGGTTTAATTTTTTTCAGGGATTTAAGTTTAATCTGAGTTTCAATAGACACTCATTAAACTTTCAGGGACCTTGCCATTTAACTTCTCACTGAATCAAATGATTTCCTGTGCAGGTTATTTCCTGTGAACCATAGGGTTATTTGGCAGGTCTCATATTTTGTGTGTACCTCTAAGACCACAGTTTATGTCAATAATATAATCAAACTGCTGTTGGGGCCTGTGTGGTCTCCCAGTCTATATCTTAAAAGAAATCTAAAGACTCTCTCTGAGATCCAAACATCCCTCAGAAAATGAAACACAAAAAGCTCTACTTGATAAACATGTCTGATAAGATATGTAGTCTAGCTTTGCTGGTTTGCACATATAGTCAATAGAAATATTTATCTGAAAGGGAGAGTAAAACAGAGAGGGGGAGGGGAAAAAAAGAGCAAAAGGGAAATGACCACTTCAAACTCACTTGGGGTTTTTTTTGTGCAGCTAAGAATAAAGGAGGTAGTGGTGGCCTTATCAGTATGAGAAGCCTGATAAAGTAATATCTGAAAAGATTAATAGCAATAATGCTTTGCTGTGTAATAAGGCTGAAGACGTGGCTTAATCTCATCCTAGGAAAAAAAGCCCTGTAGACCTTCTGCTCCAGCAGTTCTGCAGGTGTTCCAGAGTGCCTCTTGCAGTTTTCTCTGCACCACATCAGGATTGTAGGCAGAATAGGGAAATTGAGGGGATTATTTGAACTAATGGTTAGTTGCCCACTGCTAATAATGAGAAGTCCACAATGAAACTTAACAAAATCAAGATTTGCCATCAACTTACAGACTACATTTCTAGTAAAGAGGAAAAAGAGAACGCTTTCAATTTAGACTGAAATGGTCCAATAAAAATAGTGGAATAAACTGTTTACTGGTCTTTTATTTGGCCTACATCAAAGCTCCCCATAGTTACGCTTTGACCTCTTGACATTTCCCATACTCCTGCTTTTTATTACTCGGCAGGGTACAAAGAAACTGCATACAGTCTCAGCAGGTGGTCAGCTTGTACTTTTTAAAGGTGTTTTTTTTATCAAAAAGGAAGCAATAGTGGCTGATTACCTTTCTGTGCTGGAACAGAAAATAAATATATAATTTATGTTAACTGCAGCATCTTAGTGCAGTAATGAAATAAATCTAATGAGGAGCTAGTTCAGAATACTTCTGCAAACTGAACTGCACTTTATGGATTAATATTACTGTCCAGCGGCTTTTCCTTTGCACTTACGGCTTTTTAAAAGGAATCACATCAACCTGAATTTATCTCAGAACTGCAGTTTTGTAAATACAAACTCCTACAATTTAAAAGCCCGTTGAAATATCCTCCTTCACCAAGACAAATGCGTAATTCTAATCACATAGGTACTTATAAGCAAAAAAGTGACCTCCCCCCTTGACTGGTTGATGTTTAAATACTTAAAACTGTAGGGGAGCATCCCTCCTTGCAGAGGACTTGCTGAAGCAGCTTGCCTTGACCTACAGAGCTCATCACTGACAGAGAACGGGGGGAAAGGAAGGCTTTGGTGCGGGTGGGATGTGCTGAGACCTGGAGGGAAGGCACGCTAAGTGCTGCGGGTGTTCCCGGCGGCTCTGCTGCCCCTAACCAGGTTAGGAATAGGTCAGTGTCATTTAGATGACACTCTTCCTCCCATCTTTCCCTTAGCACATCGGAAGATAGGCCGTCTTAGCTGCTGGGTTCTTTTCACCGCTCCCTGGACTATTCATTTTATACAGTCATTATCATTTATTTTAACAACGTAGAAGTTTTCCTGGAAAAATACCCCAGCACTGTGCACTTCCAGCTGAGAGGCTGTGATGCCCACACAACAGACTCTAGCTCTTCTCTGCTTGCTTTCTGTCTCACCTGGTGAATCTCATATTCTGGGCTAGGCTTCTGCTTGGAGAATTTTCGGCCACTGTGGATGACAGGTGGTCTGCCTCTCAAATTTCAATGTTTTAGACACTCTGGATATTGCTCTATGGACCAGAGTTCCAAAGGTGTCCAGGTATCTACTTATTTTACATCGACGTACTGGGAGCTTCCTGGCTCTGAATCTTTTGGTTCCTCATCACCTCTAAAAAAATCTTCCCTTAGTCTTCAATTGTAAAATATTCATTGGAGCCAAGTGTATCTTTTACTTCATGATTTATACAGCACATAACACCATGGGGGTCCCAGTCTTACTGGGAATATCTGGACTGCAATATAATAAAATAATAATTGCTTGTCCTGGGTTGAGAAACACGGGACTAACTTTTCTTTTAATACTGGGAAAGTTGTACTTCTAGAAGACTCTAGTGTCTGAATTTGTGAAAATATTTACTTTCTAGCCAGCCAGGCTCTGTGGGATTCAAGGTCTTGGTGTTTTCGAGCCTTGCCAGGCGCAGGGACAAGGAGGAGCAAGGCCTGGGCATTTGACCCAGGCTGGCCAACAGGATTATTTCATACCATGAACATCACACCCAATATAAATTAGAAAAGTTTGCTGCGTAGCTCTCTCTCCCTTGATGTTGGCGGGTCCAGAGAACTCCTTGCCCCGGTGCCGGAGCCCTGAGGCCTTCCCTTCCTCCTGAAGCCATTGCACTCGCAGTGTCCGCCATTTGCTGTCCCTGCTGGGAGTGCACAGCTTCCTGCTGAGAGAATTGGCTGAGTATAATTCCTGTATATCTTATATCAGTATTGGGATTAATACTGGTTCTTTAGTATTATTGTTAATTATTTAGTCTTAGTTTATTAAATCTATTTATATTTCAACCCTTGTGTTTCCTTCTGTTTCCCGATTCCCCTTCCCGGGTGGGGAGGGGTCATCAGGTAATAGAATAATTGTCTAAACGACAATAGATTGTTATGGGGTTTACTCAAACCATAACATTGCTGCTGTGTAATGATTTTAGTACATGGCATTCATAAAATACCTGGTAAAAAAAGAGCATTTATGATCTGGTTTTGTTGTTGCTTTTGTTTCATGGCAACTGTTTCAGCTGACATTCTGTCCCAACCGCGAACATCTTCCATTAGTCGAGGAGGACTTTTGATGTTTAGTGTGAAAGGAAAACCCCACCTTTGATGTCAAGTCAGCATCTGCTTCCTTCCTTTTTTAGTTACTCGTGCCATGGGGTAAAATCTGACATGTAAAGAATAGAACAGCTGCACTGAAGTAACCTAACATTTTGAAGTACAGTTTCCTTTATGGAAAGATACTATAAAACTTAATAGAAAAATAACATTTCTAGGAGTACTTTGTCACAATTTATAGAATGTGTAAGTTCCACAATGTGTTTAAAAGGCTTCTAGATGAGATATTCTGTACTAAATTTATGATATATATCTTAGAACCAGTCTGTATCTATGATAAAGTAGTAGCTGAGCCCATAAAAAATACGAGGGTTTTTCTGTCAGGGTTGGGAAAAACAATGCAGTGCAATTTTACTCATTGGTTTACTAATGGGTATAGCCTTTGTGAAAACATCACTATTGGGAATATGATGAATTGAGAGTAGAAAGTTTTCTACAAGTTTTACAAAGTTTGAACAAAGTTTCATGTCAGAGGAAGACAATATGTTTTCCAAATTATAAATTCTGGGATCAAGTAGTTCTAGTTATTTGCAGTAACAGAGTTCCTTAATATGGATGACCAGTGTCCACTGGATACAATGGGAATTGTCCTTTTAGTTCATATGGGCTTGAGCAACCTTCAGAAATTAATCTGATACTATCATTTCATATCTCAGAATAATCTATTAGGAATATATCAGCTTGTTATGTGTCTATCAGTCTTGCTTGATTTTATTCTTTACTGTCCAGTAAAGGGTCTTTTTTTCCTCACTAAATAAATGTTGGTAACATGTTTCAAAACACTTCCATTTAGAGTAACAACATGCAAAATATCCTTTTCCCTCTAAACCTCATATTTCTGTGATTTTTTGATGTCCTTTCTTTTCAATACTTAATACAGCAAATTACTTCAACACTGCAGCTTCTCATGTACCTAATATTCAACAGAAGTGTTTCCAGAAATAAAGCTTTGGCTTTGTCTCCCTGCTTCCATTTGAATTAGTCATGAGGCATTCTCTATTAATTGACGTTTTACCCCTGTTTTGTGTATATTGCTTCCAAAATCAGCTGGAAAGTTGCAATTTTTGTTCTGTTGTTCACTTACTGATGTATAATTTTTAAAAGATAGATTTTATACTAAAATTTGTCTCTCCCTGTTAGAAGAATTGATCTTCAGAATTTGTTTTAGTCACATGGATCTCCTTTGAGTTAAATTCCTGGCTTCTAGATCATTAACTGCGAAGTATGGCTTTTCATTGTCTATTATGGGCATAAATTGAAGTGCAAGAAATTCCATTTAAACTGGGAAAAAACATTTTTGCTGTGAGGGTTATCAAACAGTGGAAGCAGTTGCTCAGAGGCATTGTGGAGTCTCCATCTGTGGAGATATTAAAAACTGGAGTGGTCATCACTCTGGGCAGCTTTCCCTAGTTGACCATGCTTTGACCAAGTGTTTGGACTAGAACTCCGGAAGTGACTTCTTACCTCAATTAGCCTATGACTCTATGATAATTATCAGCTTCCTGTTTAACAAGTGCATGTACTGTGTTGATTACAGTCAACCTCTCAGTGATGCTGGTTTCTGTTTGGCTGTTCCAGTTTAGATGATATCTTAGTTGGTGCCCCTCTCTTTATGGAACGAGAATTTGAGAGCAAGCCTAAAGAAGTTGGGCAAGTTTATCTATACCTGCAAGAAAGTGCTTTCCTCTTCCGAGATGCACAAATTCTCACAGGCACTGAAGTGTTTGGTAGATTTGGCAGTGCAATCACACACCTTGGAGATCTCAATCAAGATGGATATAACGGTAATTTATATGTCATGTCATAATATGTATCTCTCTGTAACAATGAGGTTAAAAATGGCTGAGCAGTGAATATGATGTTTCTGTGCAGTGGCTGAAAAAGGCTTTTTAACATGTAACTGCCTTTGAAAGTCACAAGAATTTACACTAATCCTAATGAAACTGGTATTGAGGGGCAGATCATTAAAAGCTTACACATAGGAGGGCAGTCATATTGACTACAGCGCTATTGTTTACTAAATGTTATCGTGTTCATTTAAATAAAAATATCATGACTGTAATTTCATTTAAATACTTAGTTAAGATGTTGCATTTGCTTAAAAGCGGAGTTCTCCTTCTCTCCTAAAATGCTTGGATGAGTTCGAGAGTTGAGTGAGGTCCAGTAAATGGAGCGTTTTGTCCACAATCAAAGAACTGGAGAAGTATAGACATCCTATCATGGAATCAGACTATTCCTATTTCTCAATAAAATGTTGGTGTGGTATAGATGAAAACATACAATTCCATTGTTCTTTTTTTGCATAATAAAGTACTGGATGTTAGATGGGAATGGGTTCCTTTGTCTATGTTGAATATTTTATCTGGAAAAAGAAAATTAATTTTATCTGACAGCTGTTCCTTATTAGGTCATAGAGGAAATCAAGGAAAATTTGTATCTGTTTGAAAATACGGAAGTAGAAGCAGGCATTCATTAGATCTTGCTTTATTAAAGCTTATGAAATGCCATGCAAATATGGGAGAGGAGTCCAGTGTGAACTGATAATTTAGTATAATGCAATTACCCCTTCAAAGATGATTTTATAAGCTTTTGTCATGAAAGTTTGACACAGAAAAGACACTACAAACGTCTTTATATATTTGCCTTAAGGCTAGAATCCATACAGAAGTACAGAATGTTGAAGTTCTTGCATATATGTAGCAGAAGCCATTTATGTCTGTTTTCCTGCAGGGACTTAATTTTTGCTTTATTTTAATTGTGCCCATTCTTTTTATTCTTTTATTGCACTGCAGACATTGCTATTGGTGCACCATTTGCGGGAGAAGACAGAAGAGGGAAAGTGCTCATTTACAATGGATACAATAATGGGTTAAATACTAACCCTTCCCAGGTTCTCAATGGAGCCTGGGCCTCCCAGTCTATTCCTTCGGGATTTGGCTTCACTCTAAGAGGAGACTCAGATGTAGACAAGAATGATTATCCAGGTAAGATTTTTCCATTAGAAAGGGAATTTCATACTTCCATTCTCTGGAAAATGCATCATGCCTAAACTGCTTCTTTTGGAAGGCAGAGGTCAGAGTAAAGTGTAGACATTTTGGGATAGTTCTAGCTTGCTTTCCCAAGAGTTAAAATCAGACAAAACAAATACTCCCTTTCCTGTCAAAAGACATGATCAGAAAGGCAAGAAAGGGCTTAAATAGTTATACTAAAGTAAAACATGTGAAGTTTACAATAAAAAGATTTAACCCTTTCCCCTACTTCCAAAAATTGAATGCTTTCAGCTTATTGAACTTGTAGGGTCTCCTTCATCCTGGCATTCTTTCTTAATTAAAAACATGTTGTATTGTAGGAGAATGGATTGACTTGGTTGTGTTCCTAAGTTGTTTTTTGCTGTCTGAAGAGACACTGAGCTATATATAAATTCTTAATGGCTTTGATCGCATTACAAAAAAGCAAACAGAATGCATATCTATCTTAAAGGTAGATATTTCATTTGGGCCTTCCCATCCCTTTTATGTTTTCGTTCTGCTATATGGACTCTTCATTTTTAGGTTAGCTTTGATTCTTTCTTACTAGTTTGCCTGACGCGCATTCAAATTTATCAGGTTTGTAACATTAGTTGAGCTCCCTGGGGAGGTATTTGGTTTTTTAAGAGTAACATTTATAGTATTATAAGTAGCCTTAATGTTGGAGCTATTTTAAATGTGCTTCTCTGTACTCTCTCTCTGTTCTGTTTCTTCCTATCACATTTCAGAAGCCTTAGCAAGGGTGTGCAGTAGAACATTCTATTTTGTTTTTGTGAATGGTTAATCCACAGTAAAACACTAAGTTTTACTAACCCTACCTTACTCTGAAATCACTTTAGTTAGACTGGATTATTTTAAGGTTAGTGTTCTTAAAAATTGTATTGTTTCAGAAGTGAAAATTGTGATTTTCAAAGTGAACAAAAATGGGATCCCTTTACCTTTTTGTGGTGGATTGTAAAAACCTTGAAAGAAGTGTCTTTTTTTGAGAGCACAATAGAGTTTCTGGGAAGGGGTGTTTACAGTAGAAATTACGGTTTTACAAACAGAAAAGCTGACTGCAAAGTAATTAAGTGAGGCTATCACAAGACTAAAGTGAGAGGATCTTTAGCATTTGAAAAAAGAAAGGGCTTTTAAACACTGGTCTGACTTTTTGTTTACAAATTGTTGATGTTACTATTAATAGTCTTTCATTGTCCATGACTAATGAGGTTCTTTTGGACAACCAAGCTCTTTATTAAAGTTTCAGCATTTAAACATTTCCTAAAGCACCCACAAGGTCCCCCAGCAAAACCAAAGAAAACAGGATATTGCATTCCTGACATTTCTAAGATCGAAAAGATAAAGAGAGGGAAGGGAGAGATTCTTTCAGGTCTTCTTTTCATAAAGCGGGGAAGAAAGAAGAGAAGTCGAAGCAGTGTATTAGCACACTTTATGTGAAGCATGTTTAGGCTAATTTGTGAAAAGTTTGGGTGCTGGGTCTCAATCTTTCTAAGTGTGTATCGAGGAAATGCTGTAGTCAATTCTTGGAGTTATTCTCCTTGTCATTGTTGGCTCCACAATGCATCCTACTTGGAGAATTTCACATTGTGATAACAGCTCACAATATGCTTGTTGGTTTGGTTTTATTACATGAATTACTTTTAGGAAAAAAACCTTGCATTTACTGTAATGCAGTTGGATATCTGTATGAGCAGTCCAGAGCACTGGTGAGAATGTGTCAGAAAACAAAAGAAGAAAACCTCATTGTCAGTCAGCCACCTCTTCCTTAATTCACAAAGACTTGAGGCACCAAAACAGAGTGGTAAAAATAGCACAACTGTGGCACAGTGTTAGCACAAAAATAGAATGCCTTCCTATGGGAAAAGGGAAAAAGAAGAAAGGAAAGAATATGGGGAAATGCAAGTCCAGGGCAAACACACAGGGCAATGAAGTAACTAATCATCCTCGTGTCAAAAGAGCTTTTCTTCTTCACCTCCTGATGGAAATGCTGAAGGGCAGCCCTTGTACAAGGAGGAAGTGAGGGACTGAACTTGGAAGGAATTGGAAGGAAGTTTTAATTTAGATGTCAGCTGAGAGGCAGAGTATTTGCTGACTATAGAAGGTCTGGGAAACTAGCCTTTAATTCAGTGCTTCCCAAACTATCGGTCATGATTGTGATGCAAAGAGGATTGTGAAAGATTAGAAAAAAATCTAAAAAATTTTCATTAAACTTTTAAATCTGTATATTATGAAATCAACCATTAAATGAAAAGACTAATAAAACCAAGTTATGCTGACTTCCCACTCTCAGGAGTTCAGTTCCCCTATAATGGGAAATGAGAGCCAGCTGTAACGTCCGGCTGCAAGTATAAACACGTATTGTCACAGTCTGAGGTGAGCTTCTCCAGGCAATTAGCTCTTCCATGGCTAGAGCTCAAGTGTTGTGTGAAGACAGATGAGCTCAAAAAGGGGTCATGCTTGCAAGAAGTTTGTGACTGACACCAATTTGTAAGGACTCATATAAACTATAGCTGTGCTTGTACGATTTACTTGAGCTTGACACTGTTCATAAGGCAGGCACGTCCCTGCCAGGAAGTGAGAGGCTGAGAAGTGGGAGTTCTCTGCCATTTCCTTTTAATGCACTGTGTAGCATTTTCAGAGCTTTTAGAGTTTCAGACCTTCTTCTTTAAATCAGACCATGTATTAAAGTTCTTGGAGCAGGTCACAGACCTAGAGGACAGAAGAGAC
Organism: Tringa tobata; assembly: GCA_033628505.1. Classification (NCBI taxonomy): domain Eukaryota; kingdom Metazoa; phylum Chordata; class Aves; order Charadriiformes; family Scolopacidae; genus Tringa; species Tringa tobata. Next base: position 537,657 of record JAHREE010000163.1, on the reverse strand, counting down.
CACCTGCTTGTGTGGCTTCTTCTCACAGATCACTGAGCTTCATACTGGGCTCCTGTGTCCAGTTCTGGGCTCCCCAGTTCAAGAAGGACAGGCAACTGCTGGAGAGGGTACAGCAGAAGGCTACAAAGATGATGAGGGGCCTGGAGCATCTCCCTTACGAGGAGGGGAGGATCTTGGGGCTTTTTGTCTGGAGAAGAGAAGACTGAGGGGGATCTGATCAATGCTTATAAATACTTAAAGGGTGGGCATCAAGAGGATGGGGCCAGTCCCTTTTCAGTGGTGCCCAGGGACAGGACAAGAGGAAATGGGCACAAACTTGAATATAAGAAGTTCCACCTAAACACGAGGAGGAACTTCTTCACTTTGAGGATGGCAGAGCCCTGGAAGAGGCTGCCCAGGGAGGTGGTGGAGTCTCCTTCTCTGAAGACATTCCAAACCTGCCTGGACACGTTCCTGTGGGACCTGCTCTGGGTGGACCTGCTCTGGCAGGGGCTTGGACTAGATGATCTCCAGGGGTCCCTTCCAACCTCATGTGTTTCTGTGAAAACTAATCACAGACAGGTTTAATGGTGGAGTAGCAGAGCAGGCAGGGAGGAACACAATACAGCCATACCGATGCAGATGGAAGATCTGCCTAGCGCCATAGCATGTGTCCAGCAGTGTCCAACAACAGATGTCAAGGAAATTGTACAGTTGTGATATTTCCCACAATATTCACTCAGCTTTAACCAACTGGAGGAGCAAGGTGTCCCATAGTCAGAGATGGCGTCTTAAAATTTAGTAGCCCTCGACAGACTCTTCTTCCATGAATTTAACCAATCAGTTGTAGAATTTGTGTGAAATTTTGGCACCCACAGCAGCCTGTGGCAAGGGGCCCCACAGCCCAACTGCAGGTTTTGTGGAGAAGTCATTCTTTCCACTGCATCCCATTCAAGTCTTGAATGTTCCACTGGACAGTTTCTTTGGATGTGCCCTAGTTCTTATACTGAAGAGCCAGTAAACAATTCTTTTTTAGTCCACTCTTATTTTACAGACCTCTGTCATATTCCCTCCCTCAGCCATATATTTTAGCAATCCTGTGGAAGGAACCCTAATTTATTTAATTATTCCCTGTGCAGAGACAAATGGCACACCAGTCCTGCTGTACCAGATGATGGTTTAGTTTCCCATCACAGCTGCCTCTTCTTTATACATTTTTATGTAAATAACAGTGTGTGAAGTGTGAATTATGTCCGGCTAAAGCATTGCTTCTCATAAAGATTTTACCGTTGTCCTGGGTTTTGAACTTATCTGACATTAAAAAAAGCTGTATCTTCCCTACTGAGAAGAAAATCAGAATTAGTACTTCGCAAAGCAATAACCCCAAGCCATTTTCATTGGTATCAGTGATTATGTTTGTGCAAGAAAATACAGTGAGCAGCCAGGAAATGTGGTCTGGCCTTGAGGCAACATGGCACAGCACAACTCACCAGCACCAGATGGAACCCTCCTGCCCACTGAAGCAGGATGGCCGTATGCAAACTGGTTGTTCCCCAGACCGTTCCTGGCCGCTGTCTGGGAGAGTACTGACTTTTACACACTAAAACCAGACCAGAGTCTGTGCTGACAACATAACAATCTGGACACTACCGACACAGTGCTCAAGCTCATGCCCTGACTTAATATTTATTTCACTTGTGTAGCCACTCAGTTCACAAAACACAAGCTGAATGGCCCCATAGTCAACATCCTACCTAAAAATGCAACTTTCTCTTGTAGGGTCAGCCTACAGACAGGGCTGCTTTTCCTTCTCGTTAGCAGTCCTGTCAGCGTAATGACCATCGGTGTTCAGCTGCCCTGGCATAGGTGTTATTGCTGTAACAGTAACAGAGCTCCACTCTCAGCATCGTGAAAATACAGGGATTTTTCTAACCTTTCAACAGGGAAGATTTAGGTTTTGTTATTAAGCACAACCCTTGGTTTACATCTCCACGGATTTCCAGGGCAGGACTTCTGTAAATCGTGTCATACTTGCAGACACTCCAGATGTTATGTGCCCAGAACTATTCCTTTATCAGCACGGACAGGGGTGATAACGTGGTTGTCTCTGCTTTGCGAGCTCAGAGGTAGTGGGAAACACTCAGCCCTGGGAAGCAGCAGAGGCAGAAGACTGAGCTGATCATCCCAGCAGCTGTGTCACTCTAAAGACATGCAGCTGCCCCCTGTCTGTGCTGGTCTTCAGTCACCTTCGGTCCCAGACAGAGCGCTGCTCCTCAACTAGCAGAAGAATTGCAATGCCAAACACTGGTGGTGGTAAGGAGTGGATGGATGTTCCTTTCTCTGTAGTCATGTAAGAATTAGGCAGAACCTGACCAAACTGTATAGCTGGATAAGGCTGGTGAGAGGGAAGCAGTAAGAGGAAGGCAGATTAAGGATGTCAGTCAGATAGATTGAATGGATGAAGCTACCTCTGTGCTTTTTGATGTGACTATTTAGGGGAAAAAACAACATGCAGCTTTCCCAAGTCTTCCAAGCATGACATGGCCAAGCTTTGTGCAATACTTACCTGAGATACTTAGTGTCTCTCCAGAATACAATGTCTACCCAGTTATTTGAAGGAAAAGACCAATTAATCTTCTTAAGCTACACCTACACCTGTTCTTTGGTTCTGAGTACTGTGTCCAGCTCTGGAGTCCTTAACACAGGAAGAACATGGACCTGTTGGAACGGGTCCAGCAGAGGGACGCGAAGATGATCAGAGGCTGGAGCACCTCTGCCATGAAGAGAGGCTGAGAGAGCTGGGGTTGTTCAGCCTGGAGAAGAGAAGGCTCCGAGGGGACCTTGCAGCAGCCTTCCAATATCTGAAGGGAGCTACAGGAGAGCTGGGGAGGGACTCTTTGTCAGGGAGTGCAGTGACAGGACAAGGGGTAATGGTTTTAAATTGGAAGAGGGGAGATTTACATTAGATATTAGGAAGAAATTCTTTCCTGTGAGGGTGGTGAGACACTGGCCCAGGTTGCCCAGAGAAGCTGTGGCTGCCCCATCCCTGGAGGGGTTCAAGGCCAGGCTGGATGGGGCTTTGAGCAACCTGGTCTGGTGGGAGGTGTCCCTGCCCAGGGCAGGAGGGTTGGAACTGTATGATCTCTAAGGTCCCTTCCAACTCTAACCATTCTATGATTCTGTGATTCTGTGTGAACTGTCACTGAACATCCCTTGTCCATAGTGTTCTCTTTTGGAGACTAATAATTGGCGTGGGCCAACTGCTGTAGGGCCATTCTGGTGATGCCACTGCGGACCAGTGCAGGTTCAACACACAGACACGTTCTCTGCAACTAATTTACTAACACTGACATAATTGTAAGATCTTTCAGCAGTCAATCTGTTTCACAGTTTTCTTAGAACTCATGTTCTAAGGTCATATTCAAAGGAGAGGATCCAATCTCACTTACGCTGCTGTAGTGAGTACCGACTTACTGCCATTGCTCTGGATTGACCCTCATGTAAAAAAATAAAGAGAATTAAAGAAATAAAGGGGGGAACAGTGAATGAAGTGGAAAAAACGTAAAAGATGGGCTTTTTTCACCAGTTTAAGGGCAAATAGAGTGGCACTTGGAAGGAACTTTGTGCGAGATCCTGTGTTGCAGTTTCCGTGCCAAGGTCAGGACATGGCAAAGCAGCATCGTGCTGTGTCTTAGGCCTCACAGGCAAGGCCCAGAACACAGTTTATGTAGCCATGGAATTCTTTGTAATAGCAGCTCTTCAAGGTTTTCCCCAAGATATTCTGAAATCGCTGCCTCAGCACAACCTTACCATCGTCTTCTATGCTGGAATATCTGGACAATTTAATGATAACTTTCAACACAGCTTCCCCTTGCCAGTAAATCTGGGGCTTTTCGGGCCCCTTCGCTCCATCCTGAGCTTTATTTGTGTCATCAAGGCCTGGAGCAGGGAATGAAGCCTCAGCTTAGGCATGTATTTTGAACTGTAATGTATTTTATTTATAATTTTATTTGTCTTTTTCTATTAACACGGTTCAGTTTTTATAGGAACAGAAGAAATCCATAAATCTGTTTAATGGGAAAGAAATTTGTTTCTTTTGGCTTCTGGGCAGCCGTTCAAAGCTGGTCCCTACTGAGTGCTGGGAGCCTGTGATTATCTAGGTGATGGTGCTGCGCTTCCAGCTGGTTCATCTATCTGTGCAGGGCTCAGGCATTTGGAAGCTGTGAGGTCTCCACCCTCACATTTCAGCATATGTTCACTCACTTGATGGCTGATTATAGCTGAGCAAATAGTTTATAATGAATAACTTACTCAACTCATTAAGCTTGCTTTCTTCTTGCGGCATATCCTCCAGCAGACTGTGGTTTCTTCAAACGTATTTGTCAACCAGGATGATTTAACCAGTTTCTTTCAGCAGTGTGGGTGGATTCAGGGCAGTGCTCTAGATGAATTCACTATTCAAAGACTGTTGATTACTTAATTAGTTAATTGCTCAAATAAATTATGCACTATTGTTTCTGCTCCCTGCCTGTTTAGACACTTGTGTAAGTCACACTGGAGTCAGTGCCACTGAAGCTTCATCTTCAAGGTGTCCCGCTTTTATACAGGCACAGCTGTTTGCCTTTCCTTTTAGTTACTCTTTTGAGTCAAGCCTTTGTCAGCACAGGGAAATGTATAAAGGCATTTTTATGCCTTCTCATTTTGGACTTAGTTATTATCTCAAGAATAGCATATAGTTAATATAAACAAATGACTCTAGAAACATTATAAGAAGGAAACAATGAGACAAAATTCCCTCAGAACTTCAGTAATCCAGTCTAATCTTATTAAAATAGGAGTATTTAACAGCTTCATCTGCTAAGTACATTAACTCAAACAGCAGGAAGAAAACCCTCAAGTTTCTGAGAGGCAAGGGCTCTTCAGCATTCATAACTTTTTCGAGAACAGTAGGCATTGTGCCAACAATATCACAAATTGTAATCTAGTGATGATTAAATTATGAATTTGGTCCAGGAGATTTGTGGAAGACAAACAAATTAAATCGATGAGAAGCTGCATCTGCTCTGGTAAGAAAGGGCTGCTGAGCGTGGGAGCCAGAACAAGGGCATGGGTTCTGCCAGGAAATGCAGAAAAGCTGATGTGTTTCTACCAGCTAATTATGTTTTCACATGAATAATCGATCAAAAATGTCGCAATAAGCTAAGAATCTCCTACAAATATGTTAATTTATTGCAAATTATTCTCTGTGTAATTTACAGGTATGCTTTTCTACAATTCTTGGAGATATTCAGTGAAATGACAGTATTGTGCCCAATAAGAATAAAGCAATTAATCACAGTAAGCAGGGATTTACTGAAGTGATAGAACATTAACTGCCCTCTTTTGGATTTGTTTGTAGTATAATGAAGTGAATAATAACATTGTGTTATGAAAGGGACTCGTTCAGACAAAAGGGGAGCGTTGAAATGAGTGAGCCTTAGGTGTTATCCTTAACAGACCTGCTACCACAGTGGTTCAAAAACAGAGAAGGATCAAAGCAGTTGAGAATGGTAGGATTGGAAGAAAATGACTCTGTTTTGGGTGGTGGTTCTTCGTAGTATTTAACTGAAATTCTTGAGTAAAGTTGGCTGAACTGGACAATCCTGTGTCCTTTATTATGGCCAAGACTGAAGTAATGGCCATTTAAAGGAAATTTTATTCGCGACCTTTCCTACTGAGATTTGGGAGTGTTGTGCTCTCTGAAGTCCTAGAAAACAAATAAAATTCTGATCATGGGCCTTTTTGGCACCTGATCCACTGAGGGAAATAAAAAACAAAAAGGCTCACAAAGATTTTTTAGCAGAGTTTCCAGTTATGCAGTTTTCTCACTCTCTTTTATGAAATTTCCATTAGCACCTGTACTCAGATAGGATTCTAATTGTTTTGCAGTTCCTATTTATACTGTGCAATTAACTGGCAGGCTACACAAAGCGATGTTTAAAGCTGTCAGCAAATCATTCTGGGTCCATAAAGTCAAGGCTTTCCTGCCTGTATCCTGGTAGAGCTGCAGTGGGTAGGTGACAGCTCCCTATTGTTTCAGTTTTGGGTTTCTCACAAGTGCAGTGTGTGCCAGTTATGTAGTCCTTCGTTGGCTGTTGTCCACTGTCCCTCACGAAGAGAGATGAGGTGCCATGCCTTGGCAGCTTCTCTTGGGGTTGCTGGACAGACTCCAACCAAATGTGGGGTGCTGAGCACGGCGCGTGTTCCTCCCAGCTCAGATTCCCTGGGTCTGCATCTCTCACGGGGGATGGAGATGTCCTTTAGAACTACCAGGGGATCAAAGAATTTGCTCAAGTTAATACATGAATGTATCTTGTTAGGACTAGAGGTAGGACTTCACTGATCTTCCTACTTCCTCCAGGCTCAGTCAGCATCATGGCAAGTTTCTGCCCTTTATCACGTGGGATTTCAGGTCTGGCACAGACACATGGCAGAAGGTGCAGGTAAACACAGCAGTTTACAAAATCCAGTGTGCCTTTCAGTGCCATCTGTGAATACTCTTTCCTTAACTTTTTGCAATCATTTTATCTCAGAAAATGCATTTTGTTCACCAGACAGCATCTTACAAGCCTTCCCTTCAGAGCAAAGTAAAATTAGAAATAAACATTAGGATTGTTTAACTTTGCATGGTGCCCCTTGACTTCAGTTAAGCACGTGCCAAAGACACTTGTTTTAGGATTAAACTCTGTGAACTCCACCAACTGGGATTTTAGCATAAAACCTTCAAGCTCTGTTGAAATGCAAGTTGAAAATTCTTTCCGAGTCGCTCTGTGCTTGTTTTCTTAGTTTTTGCCGTGTGGTTGTGGCCGCACAGCTCATTTATTCCACAACATCAATGATGCAGAGGGCCATGGCTGCTGCCACCAGCCCTTCCTTGCACATCTCTGCTTCTCTGAAGGGTAGCAGCTGATAAAGGATCTTCTCAAAGAGATGACGTAGGCAAAGTTCTCTTTTACTTAAATCTATGAAGTCCCCCACCCTCCTGAAAACACTGAATATGAGCAAAGAAGGTGTGGAGCTCTGTTTGGAAGGGTTATAAGTAGTTAAGCTGGCTTTTTTTGCTATGTAATACCACATGCTTCTTAAATCTTTTTTTTTCAGCTGGTGACCTTTGCATCAGTGACATTGCGTGTGAAACATTAACAAGCAATGAATAAAGACAACTTCTTTCTATTTTTAGGAGGGGAAGGTTGCCAACGTCCAGATAATTTAGACATCTCATGCATTTTTTCATAGAAATGATTAATAACTTTTCTGCTGTAGCACACATAGCAAATTCAAAACTTCTGCTTATAAAAGTGCTCTGACTGATGTGAATTCAAATTTCATGGATTCATATTACTGTCAAAAATGTTTTTTTCCAATGACGGGTGTAGGAGTTGCACCCCACAAGGCAATGAAAGAAAGAAGAATAAAACTCTGTAACAGAACAAGTAGAAGCAAAGTAAAATCCCCAATCGATCTTCCAGTGAATACTCTGCTTGAATATATAACAACTTGGTCCTTCCTTACATTAGATCATAGATGTCACTACTGGGTACAAGTATGTTTTATTGTCTGCATATTCATTCTTAAGTCAGTAGACTTTTCCTGTTGAGTAGTTTCACTCGTCCAGGGTCTTTGGGTCAAGAATAAGAATGGCTTAGACCGGAGAATAAAGGACTAGTCAGGGAAAAAGTGAGAGCTTCCAAACAAGAACAGAAGGAGCATAGTCCTTGCTGCCCTTAGAGTGTGGTCAAATAAGGCCTTTGTGATGGTGCCATGATTGAATGTCCTCATCTTTTTTGCTGTGTCTCCAAACGTGGCTGTGGTGAGCAGAAAGACTGCTCATAGAAAACCATCATTTTAGTGGATGGGGCCTATCATTGCTCCTCGAGACCCATTACCGTCTGTCTTCAAATAGGCTGGGCTCTGTCCCAAAGAAACCAGGATTTAACTATTAAGTGGATGTACAAGATCCCCTTTAATATTAAAGTGGGAATGCTGAGGTAGAGGGGACCTAAGTCCTCTTGGGAGACCAATCGACCAACACCGCACTCATTGGTGGTGTTGGTGGACTGTGGGCTGAACATGAGCCAACAGTGTGCCCAGGTGGCCAAGAAGGCCACCAGCATCCTGGCCTGTGTCAGGAACCGCATGGGGAGTAGGACTCAGGAGGTGATCGTCCCCCTGTCCTGGGCACTGGTGAGGCCCCACCTTGAGGGCTGTGTCCAGTTTTGGGCCCCTGACCACAAAAAAGCCATTGAGGGGCTGGAGCGGGTCCAGAGAAGGGCAATGGAACTGGTGAGGGGTCTGGAGAATAAGTCTTGTGAGGAGAGGCTGAGGGAGCTGGTGGTGTTCAGCCTGGAGAAGAGGAGGCTGAGGGGAGACCTTCTCGCTCTCTGCAATTTCCTGAAAGGAGGGTGTAGCCAGGGGGGGTCGGTCTCTTCTCCCAAGTCACAGGTGATGGGACAAGAGGAAATGGCCTCAGGTTGCACCAGGGGAGGTTCAGATTGGAGATCAGGAAAAATGTTTACACTGAAAGGGTTATTAAGCCTTGGAATGGGCTGCCCAGGGAAGTGGTTGAGGCACCATCCCTGGAAGTTTTCAAACTTTCAAAGTTTTCTCACTATGTCAGGTTGATATAGTGAGACATGGTTTAGTGATGGGGGGTGGTGGTGGTGGTTCTTTCGTATGGTTTTCTTTTGGTTTTTATTTTTTGTCAGAGTTAGGTTGATGGTTGGACTAGATGATCTTAAAGGTCCCTTCCAACCTAG
>JAHREE010000163.1:516830-528836 GCA_033628505.1 Tringa tobata | reverse complement strand
TGAAAGGAGGGTGTAGCCAGGGGGGGTCAGTCTCTTCTCCCAAGTCACAGGTGATGGGACAAGAGGAAATGGCCTCAGGTTGCACCAGGGGAGGTTCAGATTGGAGATCAGGAAAAATGTTTACACTGAAAGGGTTATTAAGCCTTGGAATGGGCTGCCCAGGGAAGTGGTTGAGGCACCATCCCTGGAAGTTTTCAAAAGACAGGTTGACATAGTGAGACATGGTTTAGTGATGGGGGGTGGTGGTGGTGGTTCTTTTGTATGGTTTTCTTTTGTTTTTTATTTTTTGTCAGAGTTAGGTTGATGGTTGGACTAGATGATCTTAAAGGTCCCTTCCAACCTAGACGATTCTATGATTCCTTGTCTTTCACTTCCTGTTCATAACATAATGTTTCTTTTTCCCTTAAAAAAAGCACTAAAACAAACAGACACAAAACCCAAAACCACAGCAGAATATTAAATCTTTTGGGGTTACTGTGGGTGCTGCTGTCAGGAAACTCTCAAGGAAAGTTCTGCCATGTGCGTTGCGTAGCCCTTATGATGATGATGGCTATGGCTCATCATTTGTTTATTTAAGAGGAAAATATCTTTTGGTTTTGGTGCTGTGTGCAAGTTGTCTATAAAACCTGCTAATGAAAAGGACTCATAAATGTCCCAAAAAGGAGATAGAAACAACACGCATTTTCTTCTGCCATTTAAAGTGTTCCTGACCCTGAAGCATATTTTTCCAAGGCCAATTGAAGGAGAAAAATGTAAATATTGTACAAAAAGAGGATCAGGCCCATAAACTGTCTATGCCTACTCCTATTAGGACATTATTCAGTGGAATTCATGGTAGGAACATGTTGCCCATGTGGAGTGCTTGTTTAAACTTGTGAAATCCTGACCATTCGAAAGGCAGAGAGCGCTGGAAGACACGCTGCCAAGCTGGCCCAAACCCACCCAGCTAATTAGCATCAAAGTGTTGTATTTGCATCACGCTCCATGACTTCAGGGCTTCTTAAGCTGACTAGTACTCAGACTAGGGGAGAAGTACAAGCGCCTGAGTACAGCCCTGAGTACTGGTTTAATTAACTCATTCTGTAACACTGCATGGTCTGTTGTAAGACTCAGTCTACTGAATTGGACAGGTGTAAATCAGATTGTGTGATGAGAGCAGCGAAGTGAAAGGGGTGCCCTGACAGACACTAGGGGGTAATTGTTAATATCTTTATCAATGATCTGGATGAGGGGATCGAGTGCACCCTCAGTAAGTTCACAGACAACACCAAGTTGGGTGGGAGTGTCAACCTGCTGGAGGGTAGAGAGGCTTTGCAGAAGGATCTGGACAGGCTGGATGGATGGGCCAAGACCAACAGGATGAAGTTCAATAAGGCCAAGTGCCGGGTCCTGCCCTTGGGTCACACCAACCCCCTGCAGCGCTACAGGCTGGGGCAGAGTGGCTGGAGCTGCCTGGCAGAAAAGGACCCAGGGGTGTTGGTGGACTGTGGGCTGAACGTGAGCCAGCAGTGTGCCCAGGTGGCCAAGAAGGCCACCAGCATCCTGGCCTGTGTCATGAACAGCGTGGGGAGTAGGACCCGAGAGGTGACTGTCCCCCTGGACTCGGCACTGGTGAGGCCCCCCCTCGAGGACTGTGTCCAGTTTTGGGCCCCTTCCCACAAAAAAGTCATTGAGTTGCTGGAGCGGGTCCAGAGAAGGGCAACGAAGGTCCTGAGGGGTCTGGAGAATAAGTCTTGTGAGGGGAGGCTGAGGGAGCTGGTGGTGTTCAGTCTGAAGAAGAGGAGGCTGAGGGGAGACCTTCTCGTGCTCTATAACTCCCTGAAGGGGGGGTGTAGAGGGGCGGGGGTGGGTCTCGTCTCCCAAGTCACAGGAGATAGGACAAGGGGAAATGGCCTCAAGGTCCCTTCCAACCTAGACAATTCTATGATTCTATAAAAAAAAACCAAACTGAAACAAATCCTCTTCTGGAACTGTGCACCAGCCGGAGGCAGCAGGAAAGCTGATCCTTTTTTCCTCGCTGCTTGGCTCCACCTTTTCTCCAGCAGGTCTGAGTGGTCCAGCAAAGCCAGTCTGGGTCTTACCAGAGAGCGCTGTGTGGAGACCCCAGGCAAAAAGAGGAACTATTTGGCTTTGTAGATTCCCAACCCAAGCTGGCGGTTTGCATCTCTTTGTGTAATGGGCAATTAGTGGTTTGGAATAAAATGTATAGGAATTAATGGCATTCTTTTTCTCCTTTAAAGCAAAGGGAGATTGTGGCATGGGTGACCTTGTGTTAAATAGACTGGCACCTACTGAACACAACCAAGACATTTATGAGCCTGTCTCTGACAATGTGAAATGTTTTCTTTCAGATACACCGTTGAAAAAATTAATTTAAAAGGAATTAGCACACTTGGCTTATGTTACTGCATTTTTACTGCATTTTTACTATAAATAGTCTAATTTGTGCTGGGGAAAAAAAAATATGTGAAAGGTTTATGTATAGTTCTCCTGAAGCTCTTTTGTTTTTCCAGATTTAATTGTTGGTGCTTTTGGAGCTGGAAAAGCAGTTGTTTACAGGTATGTGGTAAATACAATGGATTTTTTGTTTTACAGCTTGGATGGGAGATCTGCAAATAAACAAATTTCACATTCCTGTGTTTCCCTGCTGCAATGTGTAAAAGACGCTTATTACATATGATAAATTAAGCACCTTGCGAATAACAAATGCTTTTTTTCTATGCTTAAAGCGTGCATTTTCAATGAAAATTTCCATGCTTGGTTTTATCTCAAGAAATTACTTCTGGAATGTTTGACTCCTCAGTTAATTTTTAATAAGGTATTTTAAAAGTGTAACATTTAAAATTAATTCCTTTCCAGGGGGAATGATGTTAGTAAGAAATGTTCAGAGGTTGTGTATGTTAAGATGTGAAGTATTTATTGAAAATAAAGACTGCTGCATTTAGCCTCAGTTTAGAAAAGATGTATGAGATCTCGTTTTACAAATCACAATGTTGTTGTTGACTTGTGGATTTTCACTAAATGCACTGTTTGATTAGGAGTATAAACTAAAACTACTAAATACATAAGCAAAAATCTGCTGCTGCCCTCTTAGTACGGCTGTGCCGACAGCTCTTTGCGTTTAAATATTCACCATCCATTGCTGCAACAAGGCAGTCGTATTTCTGGATTCCTGTTTGTCTTCTTGTCTATACTCCCACGAGTACCTGACTGAGAGAAGGCATAGCCTGCTTCCCAACTAAATCTTTGTCAAAGCATAAGAATTTGGTCAAACAGGAATGTTAGCTCATTTTAGCTAGCACTCTAGGTGCAGTGAGTAGACCTGATTTTCCTACTGCCCTGTTAAAGAATCATGCAAATACTTTGCAGTTCATCAGTTCGCAGTGGCATGAAAGACTGCACAGGATGTGAAACATTGGAAAATTAGATCCAGTGTGTATTTTAGATAGCAATAAAAAATGTGTTCTATTTAATTTAAGAAAGTGAATAGCAGGAGGCCCTCAATCTTTCCATTTCCTGGCTGGAGTGTAAGCAACTTGTTACATTGGAGAAACAGAATTTTATTAACTGAAATCTGCTAGAAAAAAAGGTTTTCCCTGTTGCACAAAAATGAAGAAAGTAATTTTATTTTTTAATGTCTTGCTGAAGTAATATAGAGAAGGAATCATAAATGCTCAGCTGTGAATTAAAATATGAGGAAAGTAATTTTGTAATAAGCTGGTTTTGCCAGAATTATGTAAGTTACTGTAAAACAGTACTGCTGTCTTAGAAAAAAAAACACAGCAGAATTTAGACCCTTTCTTGTTTTCATTTGTCTTCTAAATTGCTCTCAGTTATAGATTATCTCATGACTTAATAACAGATTGTTATTCAAAAGAATAGTTCTCTTCACCACAGCTATATATTCACGTACTCAGCTGAATCTAGTAATGATTATTCCTGGTTTCCGAAGTCAGTTGTCTCAAGACTTGTCAGACAGAGTTTACTTTATTATTGGCTCAAGATATTCTAGATCAAATTCTACTTTACCAATTATGTTTATTTTTTAAAGAATCTTAAACAGCGATAGCAGGTGTGAATATGCCACTGTTAATGGAGACGGTATAAAATAAATCCGACAGTATAAAATAATGGCCAAATTACTGCTGTAAATCCCAAAAGGCAGACCTGTCCCTTTTGGAAAGCCCAGTGTGATGAAATGTGTCTGATGTGCCTTAGTCCCAGGATAGTCCCAGGACACAGCTATTGGTCAACTGTAGTTATGCTGTTAACCTGTGATTTTTTGTGAAGAACTTTCAAAATGTGATAGTAGGAAGTATCACAGTTTCCGATTTTTAAAAAAAAGATTCTTTTCAATAGGAGCAGCATTATAGAAGTGGTTTCTCCCAAGTAACCCTACATTTCCAGCTTCTTTGTGCCCATCTCAGTTAAGTGTTTTCTCTGCTGCAACTTAGGTACTAATGTGCTCCTTCTGTATGCAGTGAACCTTATTTCTGTCCCTCAGAGCCAGACCCGTTGTGACTGTGAATGCTCAGCTCATTCTGAACCCCATGATTGTGAATCCAGACAACAAAACTTGTCAGCTTCCTGGCTCTCAGCTTTTGGTGGCCTGGTAAGTTCTTGATTAGACAAAAAACACCCTCATCCTCTTTCTCAAATAACTTCCTAACTTTTCTTGCAGCTTTTTGTTGAACATGTTCAAAGGTCAGAAAAAAATGATATTCAAACACACTATGAGCACAATAGCCCCCCCCATATATTACAGAGTTCTTTCTGATACCTTCCAGTACTTCACAGATTCTCCAAATGAAGTAGGTAAAAGTTGAGTCCTCTGATACTCTGAGTCTCCTTCTGCATAGGAGGATGCTCAGTGTCTCCTAGGACCAAGCTGCAAATTCATAGGCAGCGTTTGAATGAATGAAACGTGAAATAGCTAAGACATACAAAACACAGTGTGTCATACAGGACAATGTTACACTTATCTTTGAAAAAGAAACCCTCTACCACAGTATCATTTAACTTTGAAAAGGAAAAATACATTAAAAAACACCTTGAAGCTAATTAAAACAATTTAAGATTGGTTACAAATATAAAATGCTTGCAGGACAGTTGGAGGCTATCTAACAGCACGCAATACCACATAAAGGTGTATTTACTGCACTAGAAAAAAAAGTCACTTAGAAATGTCCCCGGGAACAGTTGATAAAAGAGGCAATTACAGATAGATAAGATACTGTTTAGAAGTGGAAATCCTAACAAAGGAGAAAACTAAAAACAAAGCAGAGCATAAACATGTGCAAGTTGAATATAAAATACCACTAAGTGCTGCCAGAGAGACTGTGAGGACCAGATTTCTAAGACACAAAAGCTAGTCATATCATTTCATTTAAACACATCAGAGGTGGAAAGCCTGCCAGGACATGGGCTGGATGAAAAGAATATCAAGGTGTAAAGGAGGAAGAAATCCAGAAGATAAGGTGACTGCAGAAATTTTGCACGACTTTGAAACCAGAGGTGGTCAGAGGGATTCCCGAAACTGGAGATGTTCTTTATAGTTTTAAAAATCATTGCAAATGTAAGAGTCACTGAAAGAGCTTTAGAACAAATTGATAAATATCAACCATAAAAAATAGTCATGACCAGAAGCAGTTCATTTAAGAGTAATAAAGGAACTCAACCGTGATGCACTTAAGCCACTAAATATATGGGTTTCAATGCATTTGGTGCAATATGTGACTTGGGACGTTTCTAAATCTACTGATTGTGAAAACCTGGGATGGGGCTGTCAAGAGATTTTCACTTCTGCTCTCTTCTTTTACATTTTGTGGGACTTCTCGTATTTATCCTAATGTTCATCATTTCTACACCTTGTGTAGAAAATCACCCACCTACAGAGGAATGTAGAATGCACCCACTAGAATTAGGCAGTCCCAGAACTTTGCAAAGCTTTGGCCTTTCTGCAATAGGATCCAGATCAAGATCCATCTTGATTTTTTGATTCAAGCACCTTTTGTTTTAATTGTTGATGTAATAGAGAATTTACAGTATGAACACTGGGCTGAAGTATGTTCATTGATTGAAGTTAAGTTTTTTTCAGAAGTTCAGTTTTAAAGACTTTTAAAGAATGTTTTATGCCATAATGAAGAAGATTTCCAAACCACAATGTTTATTGATAGTGTGCTGAAAGAAAAAAGGTGGTTATGTGCACAAGAGAAATAAATAAAAATATCTCTGTTTAAAAAGTATTCCTGCTGATACATTGCTTTAAAAAGGGAGGGAAAAACAAAGTATGCTCCTTTAACATGTATTTTTTTCATTACTTTTCATTTTTCTTTTACAATAAGCCACAAGATGTTTGGTTCATATCTACAAGAGTTCTAAAAGGAGCATAATTTAATTTCTATCTATCTGCTTTATTCTCAAATACTCTACCCTAAAGATTTAGTTTATATTACTGAAGAGCAGCTGCTCTTTTCCATGCCGAAATTTTTCTCCTTAGTTGATGTAATCTTGCACTGGACATATGAAAACAATTAGTAGGGAAACTCCAACAGGCAAAGAATTCCTCAGTCCCATGGGATAGATTTCTGTATCTCTTAGCCAGCTGTGCAACTTGTATAAAATATCTACCGACTGACACTGCAAAATTAGAATGAAAGGAAACCTCCTACCAGCAACATTTCAGGAAGTGTGTGTGTTTATGAATAATGTGGATTATTGTACATTTTTAAGTATTAGGAAAATATTATTTTTGCCATGATATAAACTGGAAAGATGAAGCGCAGAGGAAACATGCACAAAAAATTTTTGTGTACGGTCCTGAGAGAATTGTCCTGAACTTCTAGAAACGTACAGTTCTTTTTCTGCAATGTTTAAAATGTGGATATTTCTGAGTTCCCAAAACTAACAAATTTTGAACAAATTGTACAACTTTGAAACTATTAAAGAAAAAGTAAAAAGATGAAAGGCTTTTTTTTTTAAGGTGTGAAACATGCAGATTAATTTCTGTAAAAAGGGGTAAATAAGTCAAACATCTACATTTTTCAAAAGCTGTTTGCACATCATATGATTTATTAAGTCCAAGACTGGGTTCCAGCTATCAAGAGGTCTAATTTATCTCTGCATTGGTATTTTTCTTACCATTTGAGATCTGATTATCTACTAGCTACTTTGTTGCTACTTTGTGCTTAAATGATATCTGCAAATTTTATTTACTCCGCTCTTCACTAACTTACTGTAGTGTGCTAATATTGTTACCTCCATTTGGCAGAGGAGCAAGAGGTTGGTTAAGTTACCTGACTTATAAAAATTAAGTAGCATGGAAATGTCCAATCATGATAAAAAGTCAATTTTTAGAATATATTTTTTATTTGTGAGTGCTTTTCAAGTTTGCATGTCTAAGCTGAGATGTGTCTTGTTGGCTTCAGGGAACCCCACTGTCCGCCCTCTGTAAGCCCACTAAACGAGAGGCAAACTGCTTAAAATTTCTGATCTTCAAGTTCCTACTATCAAAAAATAATTAGAAAAAAATATTTGTCATTCTTTTATCTCCAGATGTGTTATTATTAAAACAGTAATAAAATATTTATAATCTTGAGTCTGCTGGATTCAGCAAATGAAACACTTCTACATATACTTCAAAAAAAAGGGAACACAAAATTCCTACCAAAAATACGAAATCCAAAAATAATGAAGTTTTAACCCTTTGTAACAGCATAACTTTTTGGGACTGTTTTTCTAATTTTGCTCCTTTCTACTGCTAGTATTTTCTTCTCCCATTAACTTCATTTGAAACTGGGTGTGGTTGATGCCCGTGGGTCCTAAGGGCCTTAGTACTTTGTTGAGATGAATTTGTTTAACATTTGCCATAGACTCCAAGAGTCAGAAGGCAAAGTCGTGTGGCCACGAATCAGAAGATGCAGGCAAAGAAGTAGGGAGGTGGTGATAGTTGATATCCAGGAAGCCCATTGCTGTGTTGCAGGCCTCTGCTGTGCCAGGAATGCAGCTGAGTAATTTGATGGGACTAGTTTTAGTAGCCGTAAAGACATCCAAAAGGCAGTCATTTGAGTTATCTAGCAGCCCTTGTGATACCACAGCCTGGCCATGCGATGTAGCCTAGACATGGAAAGTTTTCAGTGTTGAAGCTCCATGTTGGTCATTGAGGGTCACTGGGCTCAGCTTTGGCATAACAAAATCTAAAAGCAAACCAAGTATTACAGCATCGTAGTAGGAGTATATTGACTTGCTTTTGCATACTATTCTTCAAAGAGGAAACAAATTGTTTAGAGGTCATTCATCAGTAGATGATAACAGCTTCTGCTGTTCTTCTGTAGAGGTTTGTGACCTTGCAGGTTGGGTATCCGCCTCACACAGAATGGAAGTCCATAGTATCAAAGCTTGAAGTGCCTTTCTCCTAAGGTGTTACCCAGTCTTCCTCTCCATGTGCAATCCTGTGTGCTAAAGAAATTGTCCACAATGACAAATGACGCCTGGTAATTCCTTGCTTTTCAATTCCTGAAGTAAGTTTCCTATGTTGTTCACCTGCTAGAATAGCCAGACCAAAATAAATTCTTTGTGGTACAAACTGCAGTCCAGAAAATATTATTTGGGGTTAAGTGACTTTTTTTTATCTTGTCAAGGATTAACCATTTTGAGTAATATTAGGTAATTTGGTTTTACTTCTGTCCTGGTTTGAGGTAAAACAGAACCAGTCTTCTAAAGAGACTACCCCATCTATGCCATGAGTAGTTTTGAAGGAAGAGGAAGTATTTTTAAGCTTCTTATTCTAATAGTATTGAAAATGTTTCTGTCTACCCAAATAACATAAAATTATTTCAGACAAACTGCTTTATTTCCCCAAGATTACCAGGAAAAGCTAGTGTGTTCAGTTCTAAGGCTTTCCTTTTTTGTAGCTACAGTCAAATACTATCCAAACCATAAGGTTATAGCGATGACAGACACTGCAGAATAAACTCAGTGTGGGGATCTCTTCAGAGAGGCAAGATTGATAGCACATAAAAGTTCGTGTGCTTTAGCATGGTGGACTGTTTCCCAGTTGTTTCTTATCTGCTGAAGTTTTCTTCCTTTGATTGTTAATTGTCTCGTTTGCTTGATTGCTCCTACGAGGAAGCTCCAAAGCTCAGTGATTGTATTTCTTACTGTGCCTAGGAGTGAAATCTTAAAGCTCATAAATTCTTTAGACTCCTATCCCCTTTTGTGGTCTGTCTTCTCTTCTGCTTTTCTTGTTTTCACAGCTAAAGCATCCCACAACATCTCCACAGCATCTTCTTGTCAAAGTGATGAGCATATCTCAATTTGTCTGGGTTTGTGATTGAAATCTGTGACATCTTTAGAACTATTTCTGAATTAAATATCCATAAACTCACAAACGTGTGACAGAAATCTTGCTTCTTGTCTGGCCAGATGCTGGGAGACTAATAAACTCTGAATTTTTGCTTTTTTGCACTGCCATTCCCTTTTTGACATCCTCTGCCTAGAGTGGAAGGATTAAATCTTGGCTCTTACAGTAATACTTAAGAACACGACTGTGGTTCTCAAATGTATGTGATGAATTATTCTGTTCATTACAGTAACTGAAATTGGGCTGTTTTACAAATAAAGCATTCCAAGCTGGATTTTTAACTCAAACTTTTTTAAACATGACAGTGCAAAAATTAGGTGAGACCTCCAAAGCAAGATCACCAAGTTTATTGTATGATGGCAGTTCATGAGTTTACATTTGAGAAAATACACTCTTACGCTATGACGTGCGACGCTGGCTTCTGAAGCCGGGTGTCTAAATTGCATTTATGCAATTACACAAGCTTTTCTTATTTTTGTTGTTCTTGTCCTTGTGTATTAGGAAAGGTTTGGTTCTTCATCTTTTAACTCATAATTGTAAAGAAGTAGGAATATGACTGAATTTGCAATTTCTGCATGGAACATGAATCAACACTTGTAATGTCATTTTAAGGCTACAGTTAAGTGGAGTTTAATGGCATAAGACAATTTTTTTACCCAAGAGGAAAGTGTTGAGTAAGGTCATGAAAGTTACATGAATCCCAGATGTGGCACAGTTTCATTACATTTGTCAGAGGAAGCAAACTCACAATTAGAATGTGATTATGGGTTATTTTAAAGGTTATGTTACTGGTTTTGACTCCACTGCATGGAGAAGTTAGTATATAGTATAACAGTAGTGAGGAGATTAAGAGCAATGGCTAATTCAAATAAATAACTTTTTATTTGACCCAAGCTGAATTCACATCTTCCAGTGCTGACCTACAATCCATGTTTAGCTGAGTCTTCCATATACAAGACAAAGCATTTTCTGAACCCATGAAAATACTCTGTAAGAATGATTGGTAACCAGGGACACTTGCAAAGTTTAGGAAGTCTCAAGTCTTTCACCTGAGCAATTTTGTTACGTTACATGGGACTTCTTTGGGAATAATGGCGTGGAGAGCTTAGTCCTCATGGAGCGTGACAGCAGAAATCAAACATCAAGAGCATCTTTCCAGTGACAGATTTCTTGTTTTGTCACTCATCAGGGAAGTACACCTTGCTGGTAGCATCAACAAGCGTCCCTATCACTGTTTCCCTAGCCATCCAGAGTAATCTGTGAAAGCTTTTTTAAAATGTGATTTAGTTAAATACTTTGGTAACTTGCATAGGTTCCTTACAAAGTGAAACATTTCTGTAAGCAGTTATAATTTTTAGGTTTTTAAAATTAATTTCTATAGTAAGTTTTGTCATAAGGTATCCGCCAGTAAAACTGTAAAAAGCTTCTCCTGTTAGTTGTTGAGTATAACTGCAAATCTCTTGCCTGTCTTACAGAGAACGGAAAATAAATGTTTATTATGAGAAATAACTAATTATGACTAAGGTAATGTTTGTAT
Source organism: Tringa tobata (assembly GCA_033628505.1). Taxonomy (NCBI): domain Eukaryota; kingdom Metazoa; phylum Chordata; class Aves; order Charadriiformes; family Scolopacidae; genus Tringa; species Tringa tobata. The sequence continues at coordinate 517,938 of JAHREE010000163.1, read as the reverse complement.
AATACAGTTATAATTGTGATGTGAGTATTGCTTGGCTCAAAAAAGCTTGCCATAAACTTTGAACAGGCAAATGAAAAACAAATAACTTGTGTTGCATTGCACAAAATTCATTGCATTAGCATACTAAATGCTGAACATGAATAACTAGTTTCTCTGTGCTTTGGTTTGGGTCATGAACCTGCCAACTTCTGCAGAACTTAGCAGATTAAATACAATATATTCTGGCTAGTCTTGTGGAATCAAGATTCAACAATTCAGTTGGTATGTTTGGGATTAATTACAGTCTCTTGAAATCATGAAAGCCTTACAGTAATGCCAATGGAAGTCATCCAGTGTGGTCTGATTTCCTAGAAAACATACTCAAAGATTTTTCTTACTTGACCACGATGAATCAGAGAGGACTTCTGCAGGCAGCCTCATGCAAAGGTGGTTGGCTGAAGCTCAATGTAAGGAACCCAGCTTTGCCAATAGTATCAGAAGGGTGATCTCTGTAGGCTGTCTCAAGAATTAGTGGGAACAGAGACTCTTCCCAGTATCTTTCCTAGGAAGATATTCAGACCCTGGCTTCTTTGATTATTAGTGGAGCCTAGGAGACTTGATGACTCAGGGAATATCTTAAGTAGCTAAATACAGATCTCAGTGAACACCTTTTTAAAAAAAGGAAAGGAAAACTTGAAAAGTATAACTGCTGAGTCCCGGGTCAGCTCTCTTTCTGCTAGTAATTACACCTTCTTTTTTATATATAGCTTCACTGTAAGAGTCTGCGCAGACTTTGAAGGTCAAAGTATTTCAGATGAGATAGGTAAGAAATGTTTTATATTCCTATAATTTCTTCTGGCCCACTCAATTTCAGATGTATTTTTTTCTTACACCGTGAAGGATAGTAGGAGTGAGATCCTCCTAATGCAAAAAAACACAATTAAAAAGGTATGACACAAAGCTTGTATTATTCGCTTGGAGGATTTTTGATTCAGTTAAAGCCATTTTCCAAATAAAACCAAGAAGGTACTGTGTTTTGAAAAAAAATAAAAATGTGAAAGAGAAGAAGTCATGTACATATATGATCTGTAAATGAAATTAGAAAGCTATATATATATAAATTTATATT
>JAHREE010000163.1:468886-516469 GCA_033628505.1 Tringa tobata | reverse complement strand
GCTATATATATATAAATTTATATTATTTATATATTATTTACTATATAAAACTAAGTTATACACGTATTCTATACTTTGCATCGAGAACTAGTGTGCTGCTAAACAGGCAGGCACTTTAAGCACAGATTAGTTTTACTTGGAAGACTTTGTTAATTATATAACGAATTAACTATATATAATGTATTTTTTCTTTCCACATTAAATAAATAAATAAATATTTTATTTACTTACATCCTTTAGTGCTGAAAGGTGAATTGCAATTAGATTCATTGAAACAGAAAGGAGCTGTTAAGAGGACTCTCTTCTTTGATTACCATCAGTCACATCATTACTTCTCCATTGGGATGCAAAGACAGAAACAGCCCCATTGCCAGAACTTCCTTGTTTATCTCAGAGTAAGTTGTTTAAAGTATTTTTGACTTTGATTTTCAATCATCATTTGAATAGTACCAGGGATTTAAAGAAATAATAAAAAAAGGAGTCACTGGAAGAGGAAGAACAATTTTTATTGTTCTTAGATCCCAAAATTACAGAAGGCTGAGATAAGAAAGGCCTCACCTGGGTGTCCAGAACATTCTTCTACCTGGGCAAAATTTCCTAAGTAAATCTTTTTCTAAATCCTATGGCTAATCTTTCGTCAATGTAAGTATAAAATAGAGACTTCCTCTGAAGAAAAGTGTACAGTTCCTCTGTGCACAAATACACTCATTTCGTGCTCTCCTGAAAAATCTGATTAAATACTGCATTTCCTGATGCTAAAATGCAAGATTGCTCTCCCTGTAGTATTCACAGTGGGATAATCAACTAAACGTCTTAAATATGATGCCAGTTCAGTTTCAAAATGTATTTTAAAGGAGTGTCATTAGCACTATTGGCCTAAAATTCATATAATCCATATATTTTTTAAAATATTTTTGAATATTTAAAAATGTTTTTTAAAAAGTAAACCTATGGAACTGAAGTTATGAAGGAGAGAGGGTCACTGCACTCACTTGCAGCTGGAATTACCTCATGCAATTGAAGTAGATTCCAAGGCTGGTCCTAGAAATGCAGTGGGAGGTGAAACGGAGGAGTCTCAGTGAGTATGTAAGGAAGTATCTAAGTGATAAAGGTGATGGTGTTATGGAACAAACCAACAATATTACCTCCACAAATCCACACATGCCCTCCCTCCATTCCAAAAGGAAGGAGGGCAGTAGCTCATAGGAGTTGGTTCTGTGTGTCTCTTTTAAACAGCTTCATTTTAGGCTAATGCTTTGAAAAAATTCTGAGTCTACTCAGCTCAGCCAGCTTCTTCCAGATGTGGGGCTGTGGAGGCAATGTGTTCTGGGCATTCCAGTTACTGGTGAGTCACTTTGCTTTCCTAATGACATGATATACAGCCAGAATTTGGCCAGCAGCTGTCAAAGAACCTATCTTTACCTTCAGTAAAGACTAAAGTCTGAGTCTGTTGCCATACCAGACTGATCTGAAACAATGATATTAAACCATTGATTTTTATTATGTGATTGTCACTCACAGGATGAAACGGAATTTAGAGATAAATTATCTCCCATCAATATAAACTTGAATTATAGTTTGGATGAATCCAATTTTGAAGATAGCTTGACTGTGAAGCCAATACTGAACTATTACCAGAAAAGCTCAGTAACAGAACAGGTATGAATTTTGAGTGCCACATTTTCTGTATATAAATGTGAAAGCATTTACAAATACTATGTGTGTCATCTTCCTTAAAACAGAATATCATGTCTAGAAGTTACACAACAAGGATTTAATTAATTCAAAATGTAAATTGAATATAAATATAGAACCAGGCAGGGCTTTAAACCATTTCCAAAACTTTGTTGTGTTCATAGTTTTGATTGCGTTCTAGAATTTGTAAGCCAAGTTACTGTGGGAAAGGGTCTGAAAGATTATATTGTTCTGCTAAAGATGTAGTTGACAGTAAATAGTCTCCAGCAACACTCATATGTAAAGGAACTTATGGAAAGGAGGAAGAGATTAATTCACCAGGGCAGCGCTAGTGATATTTAAGACTTTTAGGTTAGTGAAGTGATGAAGTGATTTGGACTTTGAAGCATGGACTAACTGTATTTTTTTTTTTTTTTCATTTTACAACAATACAGGCTTACATTCTGGTTGACTGCGGGGAGGACAACTTGTGCATTCCTGACTTGCAGCTTTCTGCTATGCCGTAAGTTAAATAAAATAAATGATGCTGTGTATAGCAGAATCCAGACATTTCTAACTGCTTTAACAGAATGAAATACGTAGAAACCAGTGCTGTTGTTTGCTATAGCTACTCATTCTTACTTGATTTCCAGATTTTATCATCCATTTCATCTAGAAACCCAGGGAATGGAGAAATAGACACTTAAAAAAATGTATCATTGTCAGATATATTCTGATGTTTAATGCTTATCATAGAAAGTATCATTTGCAAGTGTTTCTTAGGAGTGATTCTAGTTCTCTGAATGACAGGAGATAATACAAACTGTTGTTCAAAGGAGATTTTACAATTTGTTTATTTCAGTGTGCCAATGACTTTGAGCTTGGGATACAATTCTCCTGAAGTCAGTATACAGTGAAGTGAAGGAATCTCAGCATAAAAGAACTTCAAAACGTGGCAACAGTTCCTCCTACAGAGGGAGAAATATGCCAAGCAGGACAAGTGGGGAACCTCTGACACTTACTTGAGTATGTGTCATCAAAATCAGAATGTAGCTGTGAAAGGAAGGGGCACAGTACCATTGCAGGTCTCAGGAGATCTGTCCCTGTTCATTTTACAACGGGCACGAGGGGAAAACTGGAATCCCACTACCTTTATGCCCTCCAGAAACAATACTGATGGGTCCCTTGTGGCAAGTAATTTTTCCACTAGGTACTTCTTTCTGGTTAGAAAGTAGTCAGGCTCTGAAATTTTATGGAACTAACTTCCAAGTGCTGTGGTAGTCCACTTTGATTGTCCATGGTGGTGTTTTCTCTTTACCTCTTTCCTACCCAGGTGCTGGCAAACTTTTCCATGGTGTCATTTTTTAATGGAAAATGTTTTATTCTGTGTTTGCAGAATATTTTCCAGCACAGATGCAATGAGAGCAAAATGTTCTTCTGCTTTATTCATATGTAAATCATAATTGTGCATGTTTTACCTCTTGACCAGTAGTATCTTCTATGTAGAGATAAAGATCAGCTCATAATTGGAGAAGAAAACTGTGTCATGCTCATAATAAATCCAAGGAATGATGGGGAAGGAGCCTATGAAGCTGAGCTACATATAAGGATTCCACCTGAAGCAGATTACACCGGGGTTGAGCGCAACAACAAGGTAAATTGGAGACCTTATTAATACCTATAAGTATCTCAAGGGCGGACTGAAGGAGGAGGGAACCAGACTCTTTTCAGTAGTTGCCAGTGAGAGGACAAGGGGTAATGGGCACAAGTTGGAACATAAGACGTTCCACTTGAATATGAGGAGGAACTTTTTCACAGTGAGGGTGATGGAGCCCTGGAACGGGCTGCCCAGGGAGGTCGTGGAGTCCCCTTCTTTGGAGATTTTCAAGACCCGCCTGGATGCCGTCCTGAGTAGCATGATCTGACATGCTCTGGGTGGTCCTGCTTTGGCAGGAAAGTTGGACTAGATGATCTCTATGGTCCCTTCCAACTCTAAAAATCAGTGAAATTCAGTGAAATTCAGTGAAATGAAAATCAAAATGGTCTAGTTGGGGGTGTCCCTGCTGATTGCGGGGAGGTTGGACTAGATGACCTTTGGAGATCCCTTCCGGCCCAGACCATTCTGTGATTCTATGAACTGAGAGCAAGGATAACCAACATAGGCTATACCAGCTGCAAGCAGCAAGTAGAGAGGTGCATCTTAGGAAAGGAGATTCCATTGGCTCTCAACTATCCTTGCTTACACGGCCCAGGCTAAAAATTAACCATGTCACCAGAAGATCAGAAGGTCAGTACCATTCTGTTCAGAGCCAGCTCAAGTCCAGCTCCTTGCTGTTAGCTTAGTTACAATACCACACAAATACTGTCCTGTTTTTCCTAGGGCTAGAAGTATTCACAGCATTTAGATTTTGAACCAGTAAACCCTACCAGTAGCAGGGAGCATTAGTGCAGATCCAGCCTTGGTCCTGTGGTACCAGCTCTCAGTCAGACTTAATGAGCTCTGCTGAACACCAGGCTCTTGGACACCTCTGTCTCATGTTCCCAGCACACCGGTGTTTTACCATTATTAAGGTATCCTGAATAGTTGAACATTAACTGCAATATAAACTGGGAAGAGTTGATTTCCTTTGTAGTCAATTGTTTTATCTTATGGATGGGCCAAAAAAGCAGTCATAATGTGAAATGTGTTGGTGTTCACAGAAGGACTGATGCTGACTGGAGTCCTGCTGAGCTGTACTGAACATAGTGTTTCCTTTTTGGGTCTGTTTGTTTTTTAAGACCAAAGATGAAACACTATCCTGCAAACAAGCAGAGTGCTCATGTATTCTCTGTTGGACAGCAAGTCTGAGTTGCCTCATCTGCACATAAATCTCTCAAGCTGTTGCAACATGAGCTTGCTTTTTTTCTGTCAGTGCCTGGAATGTTCACAAGGGCCTCAAGGGGGAGAGTGGGAGAAAGCAAGTTTATTTCCTTTCTAGAGGCAAATGTTTTTAAGGAAGTTGAAAGTAACTTACAAGGTATTTCCTTATTCTCCTTCTGTCAGTGTCTTTATTAATGGGCTTTTAACCCAGTTTGAAAAAAAATGACAAGAATTAATGATGTCACCAGCGATGAGAATAGGGAAATTCTCTGCAACTTCACTTCTCAAAAGCATATCTATACACAAAACAAATAAGTAAAGACACCAGTCTCTTTCTACTATCGGTTTCTTTTGTTCTCTTAGCATAGCCTCTGTTTTTTCAGACTGTAACCTACAGAACTTAAGTTCTCTTTCATGTACTACACCGGGTTATAGTCTTCCTTTGTTGCTCTTTAGGAATCTTTGGTTGTTCTTTTGTTGGTTACCAAAGATGTCAGAGGAAGTACTTATTCCAAAACCCACGGCACATATTGGCACTTATCTATCAGGTGGACTGGGCAGAAATCACTCAGACCTTCTCATTATTTTAGGAAAATTTGAGTTTTGTAGTGCCAGCAGGGTTGACTCATGGAGAAAGGAAGGAAAAAAGAGGTGAGAGTTTCTAGTGCTTTGGAAGAATGAGGAGAAGACAGAATGGGTTGAGAAAGAGTGTTAATGTTTTGTTTTTTTCTTTTGAAAGTAAATTTTTAAATGCCCATGAAGCGTAATGCAACTTATTCATTTTCTTCAATTTTTGTGGAAGATAAAATACATTTTTGACAAGTCCAGTTCTGAATCCTTCTGGATTTATAGAAAACTTGCCTTCATTTTGCCTGCATTTATTGGGTTCACTACAACACATAATTTATTTCATATTCCTTTAGTTTTCATACTTATTCCATTCGAAGATATGTCATTATGTTCTTTCTGAGAAGGACCAAAACATTACTTCTACTGTCTACACCATTCTTGGTGTCTTCCCTTCCACAATTGCAGGTACAGTTTTCGCAAGGATTACTATACGCTGTATAGAAAGCAAGGTTTTGCTTTCTATTGTTTTTAAACTGTAAATGTATTTTTTTTTTAACTATGGTCTTCATGATTTTATGGTTCCATTAATTAAACCTAAAAATGCACTTCTGAGTGCATTTGGAAAATAAATTGATATTGTCATTTTCTTCAAACAGATAACGCTAAAACTTGCTGGCATTTAATTACTGGTGGAGGTTGGATCTTGTATTTTTTCAGTTGCTTTTCCCTACTGCCGTATGTCGCTTAAAACTGCTGTGAACATGACAAAGAAGAATGGACAATCTTTGTCATTCAAAAAGAAAATTTAAAATGGAAACCCACATTTTAAAACTCAGACATTCTTTTATATCCTTCCTGTTTTGTTTTCTCCTTTAATTCATTCTGTCTAAATGTCTAAATGTACAAATTAAGTAATTTGACAGACTCAAAGCAAGAATTAGTTTGGGGGGGGGAGGGTTGGGTTGGTTTTTTTCCCAGAGTGGTCAGAATCCTAGCTATCAGAGGTTCACGTGTTACCAGGATGACCAAATTCTTAGAGGTCATAGAATAAATGAGTGTAAATTAAGGAGTGACTCAATTAATTCAACCTACCAGACTTTACAAAAATACGGCAATTTGAAATGCTTGATGAGAGCACAGAAGAAATTACCACACTGGTATGCAGTAAATCACTGAAGAACATGGAAAAAAGGTCTCTTGGTCTGCGGGCATTTTGAGTCACGGACCATAGATGAAAATGAAGATTTTGTTGTCAGTTGCAACGGATTCAGGATTTCAGTTCTTATTTTTGTGTTTGTGCAGCACCATGCCAATGGGGTATCTGTGACAGCTCCTGAAATGTACTTAATTTAACACAGAGTATTTTCAGTAGACAGGTGGATTTGTGGTAAAGCCTGATGCAGTCATCCTCTTAACACTCTGCAGGATTTCATTGACTCCTTGAGTGAGTCCATGAGTGTTTATAGTCCTCTGTGTAGTAGTTTTTCTCCAAATTCAGAATTTCTTGTATTAAGGCAGAGATAATAGTCACCTCAAAGCCAGCAAAACAGGTAGACTGAGAGCAAAATAAATTAAATTTAATAAGCTGAAGAAATCACTTGATACATTTCTGATGGAACTGAAAAATCTTTAGAATCAAATCATTCTATTATGCTGCCATCATTTCAAAGAAACATAGAATCAATCATAGAATCATTCAGGTTGGAAAAGACCCTTGGGATCATCGAGTCCAACCATCAACCCTACTCAACAAAGTTCTCCCCTACCCCATATCCCCCAACACCACATCTAAACGGCTCTTAAACACATTCAGGGATGGTGACTCAACCCCCTCCCTGGGCAGCCTATTCCAGTCTCTGACCACTCTTTCTGGGAAGAATTGTTTTCTAATGGCCAGTCTAAACCTACCCTGTTGCAGCTTGAAACCATTCCCTCTTTTTCTATCGCTAATGACCTGTGAGAAGAGCACCAACCTCTCTGCAGTGTCCTTTCACTCATACAGGATAGTAGGCTACTTTATTATGGGGCTACTCTGGATTTAGTCTAGCTAATAGAGAAACAACTTTATCCCTTAAATGCATCCTGATATTTTTGGAATAATTTCTTGGATTATTCTAAAGGATTTGAATTACACTTGAAAAGTGTTGAAGTCAACAACCCGACTGAAAGTTCACTTGCTTTCTACCCCTTCCCTTCAGCTTTATAGAATCCAATGTTTGACCTGCCTCAGTCATTATCATGTTGTCTCAGGCCTGATTCTGTAGCATATTGTACACAGATTGTGTAACCATATCAAAAGACTAGTATTTTGCAAAGATGTACGTGATCATATGCGAGTGGACAGCCAAGTGAATGTGTGTGATCTTAAAGTCTGACATCAAGGATATGATTTTGAAGTTCCGTTGATTCTTGCACATACTGATACTTCCTTCAGTCAAAACTTGAGTAATGAAATACAGTGACTTAACAGTGAAATCAGATGTGTTATTCATTAGTTGAATTGTGGAAACGTTTAGAAGCTCCAGAGATTATGTAAATGAGTAATTTACCGTAACTTTACAAGTTACTGGAAACCTGTTGGCTTGTAATAACTGTCCATATGCAGTAGGTGTGGAGTTACTGAAATTAGCTGCAGTAAAAAAAATACAGCCTCGCCTCATTACCTCACATATCCATGGGCAGCAGTAGGTCCAGAGAGAGGGTATAGTTGCTGTATGGTACATTCTTACACTACAATATCGTGATTGTGTGTTTGAACCTCAAGCCATTGTCTGAATACTCGGCACTAGTCTTTTGCCTAGTGAAAAGAGTTCCCCAGATTGAACAACTCAATCCCGCCTTAGCAACAATGGCTGGAACCTAAATTCACATGGAATAATTAGTAGAAGTAAATCAGGCAAATACAAAGCCTTAATAGGTCATTGTTCCACACCAAAGACATTATGTGTTTCGGCATAACTGTCTCTGCTCAGACTGGGAACTGCAGAGTTGTTGCAGATCACAATCAGATTTATATTGCAGTGGATAAGCTCTGAGCCATTATTCCCATGCCTGTCTGAACTACAGCATGACACTCTTTTAAAATAGGAAAAAGACCTGAAACCTTCTTGTCTTACCTGAAAATTCTTAGAATGGTGGCTGGCTAGATGAGATGTGGTTTGAGTCTTGTGGTGACAAACACTAGTTCTCCGTATATGGCTAGATGAGAAGTCAGATTCTGGCACCTAATCCATGCACTTTTCCTCAGAAAATAAGATTGGAAGGTGTTGATTGGGAGGTGTTTTACTCTGCCTGTTGTGCTTAATTGTTCTGGCATCAATTAGTAATTAATCACTGGGACCACCAGAAAGAGTTTCAAGTTTGTAGGCTGCCTGGATTACTTAAAGCATCCAATCATTTTCTAGTTAAAATGCACCCTGGGAGCACACGTGTTAATTGTTGGGGTTTTGCTTCTGCTCAAGACTGCCAAAAAGACCATGTGTTGCTATAAAAATCTAAATTGCTACCAGTGGCAGGTAGAAGGATTTTGTGGCAAAACCTTCCATCTGGCTGAGCTACGTATGAACTCAGTGATACTGACAGCACTTGGTATGTGAGTCTCTGCTCTTGATTTTAATTCTCGTTTTGTACTCAGCATCCTCAAAAAGGAGATCAGTGAAAAAACAAAGGCAATAAATCTCAGTATTGAAGAAATTCTACCACAGCTGACCCATTGTCACATCTTTATGCTGCACATACTAGCTTTTGTGATGCTGGTCATATAGATTCCGTGCCATCAATCATTTTCAGACTAAAAGCATAGCCTCCAAGTTGCAGAAAACCTACTTGGAAAACTCCTCTATTTGCTCAGCCTTTGAAGGACAAAAAAAAAAAGTGTGATAAGGCTGATTTACTCTGTACTGGTGTGTGATATAGCATCAATAAAGAAACTGCAGAGCATCAAATGCAGATGAATACTTATTTTCTAACATTTAGACCTCAATTTCTACTCCCCTACAAAACAAAATCAAAACTGTAAACCCACACATCAAGTTAAAATGAGCAGTTTTCCAGACAAGTTTGATTTCAACTGTATTAACGCCCTCTCTTCTCCCATGTGTTGCTTCCCACCTCTAATTAAGCAGCTGGAAAGAGCGTAAAAATCCCCCACTCCCAACCCTAGAGAGGTTTGGAAAGGCAACTGGGGCTCTGGACGTGCTGTGTAACAAGCTTGGTTTCCTCCCAGCAAATTGTAAAAGTGCCAGTGACCAGCGAGGTGTGCACTGAGGACATGGGCTCCTCTTAGGACATGCCCTGCCGTTTCTTTTAATCTCAGGAAATTATAAAACCAGCATGTCCATGCTGGCTTTTACAGATAGGAATGAATTGGTAGTCCGTGGTCTGGAGGTTTCCCAGGTCTTTTTATATGTAGAGCATGACCTTGCACATGTTGCTTACCCGGTCAGAATCACAAATGAGAGGAAGGGTAGTGGCAGAGCCTTATAGCAACAATTGGCTGCATCCTGTTCTTACGAAGCTGGTTTACTTCTGCATGTATATGGAAGGATTTTCTTTTATTGAGTAGGCCAGAGAGGAAAACAGGAAAATAACTCCACATGTTGTTGTTGTTTTGTCTTACTCTGTATCTCCTAACTTTAAGATCATCTGGTCCAACCGTCAACCTAACTCTGATGAAAAAAACAAAAGAAAACCATACAACCCCCCCCATCACTAAACCACGTCCCTAAGGACTATGTCAACCCATCTTTTGAAACCACCCATCTTTTGAAACCCTTGAGGGACGGTGCCTCAACCACTTCTCTGGGCAGCCCATTCCAAGGCTTAGTAACACTTTCCATGTAAACATTTTTCCTGATCTCCAATCTGAACCTCCCAGAGGTCCACCCAGAGCAGGTCCCACAGGAATGTGTCCAGGCGGGTTTGGAATGTTCCAGAGAACATCCTTCCAGAACTCCTTCCAGAGAAGGAGACTCCACCACCTCTCTGGGCAGCCTCTTCCAGGGCTCTGCCACCCTCAAAGTGAAGAAGTTCCTCCCCATGTTTAGGTGGAACTTCTTATGTTCAAGTTTGTGCCCATTTCTTCTTGTCCTGTCCCTGGGCACCACTGAAAAAAGAGCAGCCCCATCCTCTTGACACCCTCCCTTTAAGTATTTATAAGCATTGATCAGATCCCCCCTCAGTCTTCTCTTCTCCAGACTAAAAAGCCCCAAGTTCCTCAGCCTCTCCTTGTCAGGGAGATGCTCCAGGCCCCTCATCATCTTTGTAGCCCTAACGCATTATATGGGTTAAATTAGCCTAATAATGCACTAAATGTTTTGATAGCACACCGAGCAGGTGTCTGAAATCAAAAGAAATGTCACAGTCCAAAAGGCATGACTTTCCCAAGGGGTACATTTCGCTGCGATCTCTGACCTCCCTGTCGGTGTCCCTTTGTTGCAGGCGCTGCGTGTGCTGAGCTGTGATTACAAGATGGAAAATGAGACGAGGATGGTGGTTTGTGATCTCGGGAATCCCATGGTGGCTGGCGCAAACGTAAGGGAAAACCAGATGCATTTCCTGATTTTTATCTAATTGAATTTTAAAGGAGAGCAAATGGAAAACTATTAAATAGTAGAATGTCCCCTAATAAGCAGCACCTAAACCAAATTACTTGGCTGGGAAATTCTTGCTTTACTAAGAGGCAGAACTGTGCTTCTGAAAAACTAACAATTTGTTATTCTGAAAGATTAGTGATGCTACAGCCTGTGTTTTATTTCACTTGCTCTGAAGAAAATGAATGATTCTTTTTAAGTCACAGAAGTTGGAGTAGTATAATAGGTATCCCAATCCCTAATGTAATCTGTTTATTTCTCCCTTTTAGTATTTTTTCTGCTTAAGATAGTGTAGTAAATGACAGCTTCTTTAGCCTGATTCTTGTCTTTAGTGCATATAGGTTGTTTTATCAGTTTCTATCATGATGTCTATCCATGAACATGTGGTTGCATTCAAGTTTTCCTTCAAGTTATTAATGTCATTCTAAACATTTTCCTAAGACAGCTATTCATAAATCCCACTAAACATTAGGTAGAACGTTCATACCATTGTTTTTAGACAAAAGTGGAACTGAATAATGACTGACGATGCATAGCCCATAAGGATTAAACATAGGTTTGGAGATAAAAAAAGTGTTACCCATTCCATAGTTGTCATCACTTGTCCCTATTTCATGACAAAACAGATCAGGGCAATCCCAGAATTGCTGAACTCAGGAATGTTCTCCACAGATGCCCTTGCAGAGAATTTCTAGTGCTGCTCATAAATTCATCAGTGCTATGGATATTTAGCTAAAAACAAAAAATCTAAGCTTTTCTACCTAGATAAAAAGCTGTCCTAATAAAAATGAAGCATGAGCATGAACAAATTCAAGGAATAAACAACAGCTTTGAATTGAAAACTGCCACTGTTTGCATTTCATATTGGGCTTCGCAGAAAACCAAAGTAAGTTTCCTTAGTATTTTCAGAACCCTCACTAAATTCAGTTTTGTCCTGTGCAAGATCAGTATTTTACTCCTCAGACTATCTATAGAGGGATGTTTTCCTGGCTCCTTATGATCTTGAGGCATTTACTGTCTGACCCTCGATAAAAGAACTGGTTGGGTCGTATGATAAGAGACTGGGACTAAAAGAAGCTAGTTTGGATCACAGGGTTACCTTCAGATCAGTCATAGAGCTCTTGAAAGTGAACATGAGACCAGGTGTCTCATACAATCATCTGCCTTCATGGTCATGAGCAGAACCAGATAAACTCTTTGGGATTACAAAAAGCTGGAAATCGTTGAAAAATTAGCTCCAGGTAATGGACCTTGTGGGAGCAGGAACCTGCCTGGGGAGGATCCTTCTCTGTAGAGCTACTGTGAACGAGAAGTCTGAAGGAGGTACTATAAGCATTTTCTGGGAAGGACATTGCACCAAGAAGGCAGATTGCATAGGTATTAGAGTCAGTGAGTATAGAGAAGAGGGCTAAAAGGTTTTGTAGTTTTTGTTTTATTCTACTAAATGAAACTCCAAAAAAGTAAGAGTAATTGAAAACATTTCTGAGGAATGGAGTTTTCATAATGGGATGATGGGAGGCAATGATGGCTGAAACACTTGATAAATCTCAAGTCAAGGTAGATAATTTCTTGTACCATTAAACCAGCAAATTTAGATGCCTGCTTAGTGGTTTCCTGGTTAGTCTCATGGCAGAAGCAAATTCTCAAGATAGAGAAAAAAGTGGACAAAAATCTTGTGGATGACTGGCATGTAGTAGGTGGGGGGAGGAAAGAGAGCATAAAACCCTGTGGGTTTTGAAAAGAAAATTAAGACTAAACACAAGTGACACTTACATTGTATACCAAGCTGGGAACAAATCTTTGTGGTTGGCATATTGTCATAAACAAAAGCAATGGAAAGGTCTGAGTGTGGAGGTATTAGACTCCAGCCCCTCGCACTCCTCCCTTTGAATCCAAAGCCCTGTTCCCACGTCATCCTTAACCCAAAACGCTCGTAGCGTGAAGACATCAGGAATGCTATTTGGTGGCCACTAAAGCACTACTATTCTCACCTGTGTCCTTTTGAATTCTCACAGCATAACTAATCCTAGTCTTCTTCAGAATAAGCTCTAGGGCTGCCGTAAATGTGTTGTTAGCAAAGACTCCTTAGCAAAATACTTCATAAAGAGAAACTTAGACGTAGCAGAATAAAGCAGCAGGGTTCATAACATGTTTAAGGATATTCTGGCTTGTAAAAAAAGAAACCAGCCCTTGAAAATTAAGGCATATGAAGACAGAGCATTACAAAGCCAGATGGCAAAAGTGTTAGATTATAATGAGTGAAAGCTTAAAGCCTAACTTTATCTTTAAAACCAGCAGTCCTGGAAGCTTAGTAAAGGTGAAAGGACTTGAGCTTTTTCAGTTCAAACATATTTATGATGGCAAATATACTTCCAACAGCAAAATACCAACCCTTTGTACAAATTGAATAAATCACAGAAAGCTGCTCTGATCCATTTCCAGTTTTGCAAAACAATTCTGCTCTGGCAAGAGATCAGTTATTCTCAAAATATTGAGTCAGAAAGGGACTCTTTGTAGAAGTTCTGGGGGAGTGGGAAGGGAGGGTTAGGTCAAAATTAACATTCCTAAACCACTTAACTATTGAGTCATTGTAATGACTTTTCAGCACTCTGAAATCCTAGGATTCTTGAGCTCTTTAAGATCATCTTCTGAGTACGAGGGCTATGTCAGGATTTTGTGATATAAGCCATGGGATATTACTGCAGCAGGCTACGGAGTTGTCTGACACTTCAAAATGCATTATTGTCATCAAAATTGGTATATCTGACTGTCACTGAAAATCTGTGACCTTAAAATCATTTACTGGCCAGAAAAATTACTTAACCTTTTCGGTAATACCTTTGTGGTTAAAAAAAAAAAAAAAGTTGAAAAGATAAAAAAGAAGATAAAAAGAAATGGGAAAGAAAACCAAAAAACCATGTGGCCCAGAATGCAAAATGAATGTCTGTGATACCATCTCACTGGCAAAGAGTGATCAAAGTATTTGTTTCTAACACTGAAATGTGAAATGACTGACAAGCTTCCTAGTGCTTATTCAGCAGGCTTAGCAAGTGAGATGTAGGTTTTACTCTAAATTCTTGGAGAAAAATTTGGAAGTTAATCAAAATGAATAGAAATAAGGTTCGAAGACTGGGAGGCTTGGAAGATCTCGCCTATTTCTTGGTATGTACTAAACTGATTCTTCAAGAGCACAGAGGCTTTATCTTTCATACGCACTGTAAGGCACTTCAAGAAAAGCTAGCCTTCTGTCTCCCAGCATACTCCTAGATTCTGGCTAACCAATAGCAGATTAAAGCTTATCAATAACTGCAGAATTGTCGTGTATTTCAAAGATACATGAGGTTACTAGGGTGGAAAATAATGCAATTTTAATGAAACTAACTTGACTTGGAAATTTTTTAAAGAAAATTGAACTGATAAAATGAATGCCCTACTGAAATAAGGAGGTTGAGTGATTGCTAAGTTACAAGCTCAAGCAAATTCAGCTCCTTTGGCCTCAGTGGATTTTCAGCAAGGGCATGCGAGCTTCTTTGCCACATTATTAGTAGCAGTGTCAAGGGCTAATTGACGTTAACAAAGTCATACAACCATACAAAGACAACATCTGCAGCTTATTAGGCTCATACAGTAGGAGTGTGTTGCAGTATTAAGTAAGGGATTAAGCCTCAGGGGTATAATAGATCATCAAAACTGCCATTCACCTCTGCTCTATCTGAGGAAAATTTTATCTTTGGTTCATCAAATCTTTTCTCTGCTATAAGTGGAAGGAAAGTTATATAGACTTGATTAGTAAAAATAGTAAGAGAAATGCTGCATTGAATATTTGGAATTTTTTGTCTCAGAGATTAAAAAAATCATGTTATATTTTTAAAGGTGAATGAAATATCAGTACAGTTGTTAAAATCATCTCCAAAAAGTGGTCTTAAAAATAGCTTACGTCTCTATTCCAAGTCAGCTATTTAGCTTCTGTTTAATTTAATGAACATTGTCTTTTAATCTTAAAGATCTTACTTCCAAAAGTAACTATGACCATGACATTAAAATGTTCAGAATTCAAAGTTTTGAACTTGTCATTTCTTTTATGGTGACCCTATTGATTTCATCATCATTGGACAACTGAAAGAAGTAATTGAAACATGTTAGCCAAGTCTCCTTCTGAAGATGGATTAAAATTCAGTGATGCACCACTGCAAGCGAGGAAAGAAGGAGAACGGAATGAAAATTCAAAAAAAAAAAAAAGTTTGGGAAAAAGGAATTGCTTAAACATCTGAAATTACACCCACAGAGGAAAATGCCTCCTTTTCAGCAATGCTGAATCTAGGTCCCATACATAAGACTTTACATTGCTGTGTCCTGTCGTGGTGCTGGGAATGCTACCCCATGTATGTTAAGGAAAGTATTCCAAGCAGACAACTCTTTTTCTTTTACTTTTTTTTTTTTTTTCCCCTGTAATCTAGTCAGATACTGGCAGAGATGAAGGAATGATGTCCTCATTTCCTAATGCCTTTTGATGAATTTCTCAGGAAGATTGTTTCTCCACATGGAGAATATGGCTATATGTAACCATCCTTTTTTAAAAAGTGAAAGCACAGTGTGCAAGTTCTCTAGCAGGAAATTCTACCATCAGGCAACAGGGGAGGTGGGTGGGAGTGAGAAGTTGCATAAGATTATAGGCTGTAGACTTTGCTGTCGGGCTCAATGCAAAATTCACTTTTCAAGAACTATCAGATTCAAAACACATGCAGTTGAAATGAGGAAATTAAAAACATTAATTTAAATTTTGCAGTGCCATTTTATTAATTTAACGTGACGGGTAGATGCCATCTCTCCCTGCCCCCCCTGCCACTTGCTTACTGGTGTCCAACAAGAGGGTTACAGAGTCCCCACCATATGCTGTTGTATATTCCTTCTTCAGTTAGCCCTGCAATTTCATTCCCTCTTCTGAATTAACTTGTTCTGCTTTACTCTGTGCCCTTCTTGCAAAGCAAATGGAAGTTACCAGATGGAGGAAGCAAGGTCTGCACATACAAAGGGAGCACCAGTGGAAACCTTTATTTCCTTCCATTTGGGGAATTTTGTGTTTTGCCCTCTATATTCTGTGGTCACAAACTGAACTGCAAATAAAACTTTGAAACTGTATTCCTCTTAACTGAAGTATGGCTCCCAGAAGCTGCTATGAAAAAAAAATCAAACCGAATCAAACTAAAATATCAAGCTGTTGCTAATTTAGCCTCTAGAAGAAAAACAGGTGATTTCAGCCCCACAACACCTAAAGCATGCATCTCACGTACAGTTACAGAGAGAAGGGGAGGAGAAGGAAGCCCTGGACAAAGGCATACATGGATGGAGACAGGGATGAGAGGTGCCAGACAGCTATTATTTTTCTTTTGGCTTGGCAAAGCAAAGCAAAGACTGTCTGGATGAAGGACCCACCACTGTGTTCTTGGGAGTACGCTTTTCTGTTTCTCTTGATCTTTCCTCTGTCCAGCCAATTTTTCCATCTGGTGACATACACAGTCAGGATGGTATTTTTTCCTAAAAACAACTAAATTGTATTATTTCATACTAATTTAAAAAAGTAACAGCATCTTACACAAGTCTGTTAAATGCAGTGTTGAATAGTACTGATTTTTCAATATGGAAGGATCAAACCATTTTTAGTAACCTGTTGTTTTCTTTCTTTCCCAGTTCTCTACAGGCATTCGGTTTTCTGTTCAGCATTTTGAAAATGCAGATTTCAGCATCAATTTTGAGCTGCAAATAAAAAGGTTAGATGTTTTATCAAGAGTATGGTTATTTAAATTCTGAATTCCTGATGATGTCTGAAGTTTAATATATAAGAAGGTCATTCTAACTCTTCAGTGTCAGTATAGATTCCATGGGCTTTCCTATGGTACCTTTCTTTAGGAGGATTTGTGGAGTTGGAACCTTGTTAGCTATTAGCAAAATCACTCTCAGAGTTATTCTGAGAATTTTAGTATATTAAAATTCAGGGTAACTGATTTTGGTCAGCGGTCCAAGGATCTGCAGATTTGCCAAATTTACACTTGGTTCTCCACTTCAGGATTAATGAACAGTGATCACTTGGTAACAAAGTTCTGTATTTAAAAACATATCATGCTCTGGAAAAAAAGAAAAAAAAAAGATATGCCACTTCTTCAAAACAATTTAGAAAATATAAGGGGAGCAATTAAAATCTGTTTAACAGACTTACTGGCATGAAGAGCGAAAACTGTTTCAGTCTGTTGCAGGTGAACCCGGGTCATTTTTCTATTCGTTTTCTCGGCGTTTGTGGGGCTGAAATATTGCTGCTGGGGAATCTTCTGGTTTATGCTGAGCAGTGCTTCCTCCGCAGGGACAAAAAAGCACAGGTCGGACTGGGTTAGGATATAGCAAGAACAAACTTGGGATGTTTTCAGTAGGTGGCAGGGCTTCTGCTCCATATGTCCTCATTAAAGACACACTGGAGTTCCTGATGAGGCCCTCTCTGCCCCACACACAGAGACTTAATTGCTAATGTCTGGCCTTTAATGAGGACCTTGATCATGTTCATTATGCTAAATAACTGAGACATTTAAAATGCTTAAGTCATCTTTCCAGAATGTAACCCTTGAAGGAAAGGGCATGCAGAAATTTGGGAAGGGCAGAGCAATGCCCCCGAAGACAATGAGGTGCCCCTCTCCCAGGGCTCTGGCTGGTGAGCTGGAGGCCATGTCAACCTGGGGACACCTCCAGAGAGACACAAGAGAGAACGTCCAGTTCATAGATCCCCTGTCCATACCACTGTTCACTATCGTGTCGTTAATGCAAGGAATACAGTTTGAAAGGGGTGTCAGAGGCTTTTGTTGCTACCCTTTTCATGCTGTGAAATGGGAGAGGTTCAGGGCTTTTTGGGTAGCTCATGGAAAAAGTGGCAAGGCTTTACTGAGGAATAAGTCTGAACATCTGGAGACAGCAACATCTTGTGCTTCCTCCATGACTATAACTCACTAAAATGTAAAGAGAGGAAATCTCTTGGGTTACCAAAAAGGACGGGTTCCACAAACCGGTATCAAATGAAATGCTGAATAAAAAAAAAAAAAATAAAAAAAAAATAAAAAAGAGTTCTTGCAGAGGGAATGTACTCTGCAGTTAAAACTCACCTCCTTCCCAAGCAGCACTGCAGTTTGTGCATTTCTATGTCCTTAAGGAATTGGTAAAACAATCTTAAAAGAAAAAGGAAACAGAAATCCGTATGGCAGAAAAAGGAAATTACCTGAATGGAAGAAAGGGAAGCAGAGAATGTGTCTGAATTTGTGTCCTGGTCTGAGTTATTCAAAGGGGAGACCTTTAATTTACTCAAAAACATCAAATGGAAAATAAATATTTTGGCTTGCAAGACTGAAGTTCATTACTTATAGGAAATAAGCAAGAGACTGAGTCTTGAAATCTAATTCCTTTTCTGATGTGGATTTTGCTAGGCAGTTATCTACCCCTTAGAGGGGGAGATGTCCTGGCACTTACACTTAAACTCTTCACTACAGAATACCAGAAGGCACAAACAAGATTTGAATACCAAATATATATGATCAAAAATCTGTATTTTGACTCTATGGAAGGTAGTACCTTTATAGAAATTGGAGAAAAGCTTATTCTAACAAATTAGTGCTATGGTCATTTTTATACTTTAAGCAATTTTTTTTACTTTGTAGTCAAAACAATGGCTATGAAGGATTACATGAAAAGTTCAAATCATGTTTGAGGGGAATCTGCATTAGTTTACAAACAAATTAGAGCTGCTCTTAATTTTAACAATCTGCAGCCAGAAAGCCTGGATCAAAGCAGTGTTGCCCTTTACTCCTCAGGAGTCAGTTGCTGGGAATGCTGGCCTCCTCTGAATGTTTCCATTTGACTGATGCTACCCAGATGTGATAAGAGTAAACTGTGACAGCAGTAGAGACTTCCATGAAGCAAAGAAGTACTTCCACACTTGCTTCAAAAAAACATCCAAATTTAGTATCATTAATCCCATAACTAAATAAAATCTACGTCTGTAGTTATTTATTTTCACTGTGTTCATGAATTTGAATCTGCAAATCTTTTTTTTTACCTCTATGGGCTGTAGTCATAGGAATGGCCTTTTGAAGTAAGAGAAACTACCTTTGCTACTAAGGATTTGCAATAAGAAAAGACAATAAAATGAGTGAGAGCACTAGGCTTTAAACATGGGGATCTGTTTTCACTGCTAAGTGGGATTAAGGGTGTAAACACCCTCAGGATAAGGGAGGGGAGAAAATAAGAAAGGTAAAGAAACAGTTTATTTTGGTGATTTTTCCTCAGAGGCTCTGTCATGCAGAAGTCACAAGTTTGGAGAGTCACAAAAGCAAATTTTATTATAACAAAGCCTATCTTGTTCATTAACTTTGCCTTCCCCCAATGTATGAAACACCCATGTATTCTATTAAGATACTCCTATCCATACAGCCAAGTCCAACAAGGGGATTTTACATGATACTCTGAGCTAAATAAATTTATATCATCATATTCGTGGATAGGACTCTTGTAAGGAAGCTTGAGGTGATTATATTATTAAAAAAAAATTAAATAACAGCATCCCACAAGACTGAAGAGTGTCAATAGCAAGCCCGTGCTGTAATATGTCCAATTTCATCAGTTCCTCATTGTAGGCCATGTGGTATTCAGTGCTGTATCTATAACAATCTATAGAGTTCTGCTAAATAACCTTTTTTAACCCTAGTATACATCTTTTCCAGTTCTAACAAGATTAATCCCACCAGCAATTTAGTTAACCTCCATATCAACATCAGTGCTGTGGCTCAAGTACAGATCAGAGGGTAAGTATTCAACCATTTTGATTCATAACAATAACTATTTTTTGTATTGAATCTTTCCACCTATAATAATGCCATGTTGTGAATCCTTTCACGGAATCACAGAATCACAGAATTGTCAGAGTTGGAAGGGACCTTCTAGAGCCCATCCAGTCCAACTCCCCTGCCAAAGCAGGATTGCCCAGAGCAATCACTCAGGATGGCATCCAGGTGGGGCTTGAAGATCTCCAGAGAAGGGGACTCCACACCCTCCCTGGGCAGCCTCTTCCAGGGCTCTGCCACCCTCACCCCAAAGAAGTTCTTCCTCAGATTGGAGTGGAACTTCCCATGTTCCAGCTTGTGCCCGTTGCCCCTCGTTTGTTGACATGTTATAATCCCAAACTACCTTATACACCAAGAACACCTGAGAATTCCCAGGGAGTCTGGCCCCTGGAAGCTTTGCAGGATGAAGCTACTAAGGGCTTAGCAGGTCACGTAGAGCAGGACTGCCCACATGGATTCCAGTAAACCTCCTGAGTGTCTGTGCAAACACGGCACACTGTAGAATCCCACATTGTTGTTACACCAGTCAGAGCCAGCGTTTTAATTGGGCATTCAGATTGTGTGGGGATGGTACTAGTGCCTGTTGATGTATGTGGGTCTGCTTGCGCAACCACTTAAACACTTAATTCTGAATACCAAAGCAGAACCTGCTGCTTTTATGACTGGAAAGAGGAAACACTTTATGGCAAGGCATATATTAATAGAGAGCAGAGTGAGGCCTTTTGGAGAAAGAATGAATAAGGAATGAACTATGAGAAGAGGGTAACCAACTACTACTACTGCTCCATCCCTGGAGGGGTTCAAGACGGGGCTTTGAGCAACCTGGTCTGGTGGGAGGTGTCCCTGCCCAGGGCAGGGGCGTTGGAACTCCATGGTCTTTAAGGTCCCTTCCAACTCTAACCATTCTGTGATTCTATTCTGTGATTCTACTGCTTCTTGCATTCTGTCTGAAGCAGGTGCCTGTCCACTGACACAGGGGATACCAAAACTAAACAAGGGCGGGATATGATCAAAGATGAGTATTCCTACCTCTGTTCTCACATGCAGCTTGGTTTCTGAAACTATAAAATGCAATTCGGTGATAAGAATCTCAGACTACCCTGTGAAATCTTAGAACTTGACTCCTACCCTGGCATCCTGGAGGAAGCTGGCAGGATGTTCTTTTGAAGCAAATAATTGCCCAAAATACTTTTTGTCTGGGATCTCAGATTTCCTACATCTCTTCTCAAACTACGGCTCCGGACCTTAACTGATCTCAGCACCGCAAGGAAGAACAGGAGGTGCATGGCCCAGCTTCACTCCCACAGCCAGGCCACGAGGCTTGGCTGATGCAAGAGGAGTAGATGTCTCTTACATGATGCACCTCAAGGGGCTGCCTTAGGTGTAAACAGATAAAAATGCATTTCTGTATGTATTTATGGATTTATAAAGATCCATTCATTGTTATCACTTCTAAGACAATACTTTGACGACCTAGTGCCGGCAGAGAGTCCAACCATTTTGCAGATCACAAAGATCACGTTCTCTGCTCTAATATTCAGTCTAAATCAGGGAGATTTTTAAAGAACTTTTTGTTGCATTTTGGAAGTGCTTTCTAAGAAGACTAATATAAGAATATAATTCTTATAAGAAGGCTAGTATCAGGTGGCACTCAAAGACTGTGTGGATATATGTTAATGCTTATATTTTTGAAAAGGACCAGTTGAAAGACAACGTGTTTGTCTTTCAGACAAAGAACAGAAATTCAAGTATTTCTTCATTGTCTGTAGTTAGTGGTGATCTAAAGAAATGAGCTTGATAGAGGTGAAAAATACAAAATGAGGAGAAAGGTAACACAGAAAGAGAAGTAGAGGCTAACAAAGTAAGAATGAAGTGGTTAATTGGTGGGGTGCAGGTGTGTGAGAAAATGTTGGGAGACAGCAACCGCTAGATGTTGCCATGGGTGGATGCCCAGGGTAAGGACTGGCTGGAGTTTCAGTGCATCAAAGTAGAGATTGTGCATACATGCACAAGACTTCTCAGTAAGGGGTGCTTCCAGGGCTGTAGATTCTGGATTTTTTTTTCCAGTGAGGTTCCTCATCCCCTTCAAAGGAAAACCTTACAAACTTTTTGTATTCTTTGCAAACTTTTCAGAAACTTTTTGCCTCTATCTTTCTGCACCATAGCATATTCTTTTTAATGAAAAGTTCTGTAACAGGTAAAGAGATAGACACCAAGAAATGACCGAAATATCCTCAGTTCTTAAAAAGATCATGCCTGCAAGTGGAAAAAGTGTCTTGCACTGCTGCCTGCAGTGCTAAGGAAGAGGTCATTAAACCCAGGGGAATTACATAATTGAATGGCTTCCAGTTCCTTTCTTCATAAGTTTTTTAGTTTCTTATTAGCTATAGTATGCATGTACAAAGGGAAATTCCCAAAAGCTTTGCTGACAGATTTTGCTAATCACTCAGAGATGCTAATGCATCCAGCTCCAAGGGAACTATTTACTCACAATTTCCTAAATAAAAATCAAAAAGAGCCCATGTCCACATTTGGACTGGAAAACACCTTGCGTTGGTTTCCCTATTTCTCTGCACAAAGTTGCATGAAGTGGGACTGGAATCATTGTACATTTTAGTGAGGAAAAGTAAGTAGCTCCCAAATTGTGTGTATGGTCACGTGCATGTATGCTTGCACAGCAGACCAGTGCAAATACTGCCTCTATGAGAAAGGAAGAAAGCTTTTTTGATATAGTATTCAAAAGAAATTTAAGATAACTCCTTAGTTGTCAGAGCAACTGCTCATTGAATGAACTGAGATTTGATTATTCTGCTTCCCTTTTTTTTTTTTCCATGAAAATGCAAGAGTTTTATAGTTGAAATTTTTATTTCCTACTGTTGAAAGAGCGCTAGAGGAATGAGGGATTCGGGAAGGAAGTAATTTGGACTGGGAGGATTTGGGGCTGACAGAATTCTTATTGTATAGATATACAATTTGTATAGATATACACATTGTATGCAATATTGTATAGTAAGAAAGTAAAGGAGGATATAGATGTACAGTAAGGAAATAAAGGGATATACAATATCCCCATTTTCTTTTACTTCCTTTATCTTAGTTTTCAGTGCTCTTGTTTGACTGATCATTGTCACCTAAAAGTCTAGGAAAAATCCTCATCTAATAAATCACACAAATGTTAAAAATATTCCCAGTTAAATGCAAAATGAAATAGTCAAAAGGAGGATTTCTCTTTAATTTGACCTAATTTTCCTACCTTCATGTCAATACCAGAAGTCCTCCAAATAATGGTAAAATCTGTTGAAATAAATGTTCTTACATACCTTATAATCATCTTAATGTAATGGCTACATGGCTACATTTACACTTCACTTTGTAATTCTGTGGATAAGAAAAGCACTGCACAGGGAGTGTAAAAGAAAATACTGTTTTTTGAAACCTCGTGCTGCTTTTTTTCTATGTAAAGTTTCTGGTTTGCAAATTTTTGCGGTAGCCTAAGGGTAGAGACCCTTGGCTTTTGTGAAAATGCCATGGCTATTGCAAAAACACAGGAAAATTCATATTCTCCAACAATTAATAATTAAAATCCTCATTGGAAACAAGGCCATTTGTTACATATAAAAAGTTAGGCTAAGGACCTCCTCTGAAATGACTTTTTAATTAATATGTTTCATTTCCTTTATTACTTGGTTTGGCTTGTAATTTGTCCTCTGGCATACTTGTTAATACAAACTGCTGGCCTTTGGAAGTCTGGGGAAGTATTTGAGTTAGGATACTCCAGGGTACTTGAAATTTCATGAAGAGTTGTACTTTGGCTGGATGGTGTGAAGTTGTTCTTCTCTGGGATCCCTTGCTCCTCTGAGAAGCTGTATTCTGTCAAAAAGCATCTGTCAGACATTTCATTCACTGTATATGACATAAGAGCTGGAAGCAAGAATAGCTTGTTTCTTCCTAAAATATTTTAAAATATCAGTATTTGCAACAAAACCATCCAGTTTTCTCCCCAACCAGGGGCAATCTGCAGTGGTGCTTTCTCTGTTCAGACTGAAGGGAAGGTAAATGAACATCGGTGGACAGAAGTCCATTGTTTTAGTCAAATGTTATATTCTGAAAAGAACTCATTAGCAATTTTTTTTAGCAGTTTTTTCGTCAAGAAACTTCCAGCTTTGGCAGAACAAGCATTGAAATTTTATGGCTTTTCTTTAAGCTAAAGATTCTGGAAACCAGGGAAACCGAGTGACAGGTGACCCTTGTAAAGAAAGAGTAATACTTGCCTTTTTAGCACCAAGAGCTACTGTCAGTACCAGCAGATGACATGTCTGTGCCAGAACTCACCTACCATGCTAAAAGACATTCTTGGGATCTGATTTCCCAACTTCTCAACAAAGTTAAAGTTGGCATCTGAATGGGACCCCCCCCCAAGGAATTTCCATTTTTATGTTAAATAAAATGCTGGTGATTCAAATAGAAATGTTAACAGAAAACTGCTTGGTCCTTTCTTGAGGGCAGACGGAGGAGGGAAGGAAAAATAAAATAGCAGACAAAAATAAAGATGTCAAACATTAAGTCACTGTTTTCTTCATTTATGTTTGCCTTACTTAATTCTAATGAATGTGCCCAAATAAAAAGCCTTTAAGGGCTCAGGTTTCTATAGTGGTCCTAATTTTTTTCTAAAGGTAATGCAGCTGCTCACTGGTAACAGTTACTGTTTTAACCTGTTTTATATATTATAGAGTGTCTCACCCCCCAACAATTATTTTGCCGCTTCACAACTGGGAACCTAAAGATGAACCTACAAAAGAAGAAGAAATTGGTCCTTTAGTAGAACACATCTACGAGGTAAAAATTAAATAAGTTGCACAGGACCTCATGCTGCTCCCATTGAAATGCTTATGACTTTCGTTTATTGTCTTTATATGCAACTAGATAAAGCTGCAAATGTAAATATTCTGCTTTAGCACATGACCCAAATTTATTCTGGAATTCACAGCCCCAGTATCTGTTCATGTTGTTGAAAGAGATACTGGTTTATGTTAGGAGTCTGTCTTGGACATTTAAAGGATCTATAAAGATTTTGTGTATTTGAAAAAAAATATTGCTTAAAAGCTCATTACAATCAATGCCAATTATTTTCAGTGATATGACTGGTTTCTCACTAAAAGCTGCGAGTGTTGTGCACAGGAAAAAATACGTTTCTTTTAACATTTAGCTAAATGAAAAAAAACTGTAGACATACAGGTAACTCATTACCTCATTGCTCAGAAATAGTTCTGTTGAAAAGAGCTCTTAACGTTTGAAGTATACATATGTATATATTGTTGGGTTTTTTCTGTTGGTGATTCCTCGATTGAAAGAGAAGAGTTCAGGTTCGAAAAACGTGCATTGAGCGAACTACATGGAATACAGGCCACCTTTGGAATCTGATGGATGACCTTTATTCTAGGGGGCAGAACAGAGTGCTTCCCATATGGTTATAATTCACAAACTAGCGCTCAAGAAAATATAGGCAACTGAGCTTGATCAGCACTTTAAGATTACAATTTGCATGACCAATGCTAAACTGTACTGAATCAGACTGTAAAGTACAAAATATTGTTTGTTGATTCCTCATCTTAACACATTTCTCTAAACTGAAAAATATCTAACAAATCTTCCTGTCTTAAGAATTTGGGCTGTTTGTAGCACTATGTATGTGACTATTAAAATAGTTACAGTGGTTAAACACTTCATGGTTTATTGATATCAGCAAAGCATAAAAAAGCTCAGTGCCCTCAAAAACCATTTACCGAAAAAGATGTTAAGATTGAAAGTGAGTTTTATTTGGTTTTAAAGCTTATCAGTCACAAAAAATTCTACACATTTTAAAAAAGGAAGTTCTTACATTTCTAGAAACTTTGAGTAAAGCTTCATGGTGTTCTGCTTCTTTAGCTGTCATGCTCAGTGTTAACATGTATCCAAACTTCCTATGGTCATCAGATATTTTCAAATTGTAAACCAATCTAAGAAAACTATTTTAATAGCCCAGGTTTTTAAATCTCTATTATTTCTATCTTTACCCATTTTGCCAGAGAAGAATAATGCCCTGGGATGTTACTTTAGGAAAGCTAGTTGTTTTTTCTTCTTTTGGGGAAATTTTGACTGAGCAGTGTTGAAACTAGAGTTCTTAACTACAAAAAATAGTTTAAGCTCTGCTATACCTTCTCTTCCTGCACCCTGAAGTCTGATTCTTTTGTGTCCTGAAGTTTCAGCTACTATTTTCAAGTATGTTCTGTTAAGGTTCGTTGTATATATTTGTATAATGTATTTTGCTAGTGTGTTTTGGGTTGGGTTTTTTATACTTCTTTAGGTAATTTCAGCTCTTTCATATGTAAGAAAAAATGGGAAAGGTGATGGATTCCTTGAATACAGAGTCAGACAAAAAAAGGTTGTTGTCCCAGATTTGCCACTGGCTTTGTGACTAACATGGAGAGCTCCTTTCCCCCTACCTGCCATAGATTCTCCATCAATAAAATTATACTAATAATCTGTACATCATTCCCAAAGAACCTCAAGGCTGTTTGAAAATGTCTAAGTGGTGTTTTGGGGTTTTTTTTACTGCCTTGGAAGGTACTGATGATATTTGTTTGACAGCTGCACAACATAGGACCAAGTGCCATCAACAATACGGTTCTCCATGTCGGTTGGCCTGTGTCCAGTCGAGAAGAATTTCTTCTTTATATTCTTCATATTCAGACACATGGACCATTGCACTGTCAAACGAGCTCTCCTATTAATGCAATGCAAATAAAGGTAAGTCAGCTCTTTTTATTTCCCTCCCTGTCTGCATTTTGCTTGATTTTTTCTTTTCACAATGGGATGGAGCTTTTGGGAAACTTTTCGCAATGACACTGAGATCATCTTGCTGGATAAAAAGCAAGGTATAGGTAGTTTATAATGTTTCTAGTGTGACAGTTGTGTTGCATGGTATGTGTTTTCTGTACTCATCAGAAGAAACTTGTATTTTGATTCAGTATCGCAGCATTAGACACAAGATAATTTTTTAAAATGGAAATGTGCATGGTTTTCCTTGAGGGTCATCCAAAAATGGATGTTGTATCTACATGTGGTCTAATTCACAGGGGGGAGTAATCGCTTTCTCAATGTATTGCCTTTGCTCCTGTTCATACAGCCCAGGATGCTGCTTAAGCCAGGTCTTTTTCTGCAGAGCTGCTTCCTACCCAGACAGTCCTCAGCATATTTTGTTGCCAGGGCCTATTTCCTTGCACCAAGTATATGATAAGATGCATATTTTTAATATCATATGCTATATTTTATATTATGGTTAAGGTCAACATAGTATGAGACAGTATAATCTGTAAAATGGGAGTAATTTTAGAAGCCTATATATTTTTACGTGTCTTAAAGTGTTAATGATTCTAATTTTTCAACAACATACTTTGAATATCCTATAAAGGCAAACTATCAACTGGAATTCTGCATGGAATGTACTCCCTAAATGGAAGTTTTCACGTATTGCCACTTGATGAAAGGATTCATATAGCCTACAATTATTTTATGGCTTCAATATTAACTCATAGAAGTTGCAACTTCGTCAGCAGTGTGACAGGATTTTGGTTTTTCTACTTGGAAATGATCTGTGATTTTTTTCAATCATACCAGCAAAAGATAAAAATTGCTTGCCAGTTTTTTCAGAAGTGTTACTCCTCGGTGTTGTTTGCCATCCACATTGCTTCCCCTTCCACGGACATCGTTCTTCTTTCATAGCAAAGCTGAAGATCTCAGAATTTGGAGGAAACACTAGCAAGGGGATGCCTACTAGTGGCCTCCTCAGTAAGTGTTGATAAGCCAGTGTCTAAAAGCCTGTTCTAAGATCAATGTTTGTGGTGGCAGATCCCTCCAAAAGAGCTTGGTTTGGCTCAAAGACAGAAGATTTAGCAAAACAGCTCTACATGTTATCCCATCAAAAACAAGGTAGCCCATTTATTAAGCATAACTGATTCCAGACACTTCTGGAGTAAACAGCACTCCTTGAGTTTAACCAGCAGCCTGCGAAACATCCCGCGGGGAGAGCTGTGTTCCAAATGCTTAATG
Organism: Tringa tobata; assembly: GCA_033628505.1. Lineage (NCBI taxonomy): Eukaryota > Metazoa > Chordata > Aves > Charadriiformes > Scolopacidae > Tringa > Tringa tobata. The sequence continues at coordinate 488,813 of JAHREE010000163.1, read as the reverse complement.
TGCTATATGTCTTCTGCATACCAGGAGAGGTTTGGGTTGGTACAGCGGATGAAAGTGGAGACATCTTTCTAGTGAAGGGGCTTGCCCGCAACCACAGGAGCCACAAGACAAGTCTTTAGCTTAAAGAGACAGAACTCCAATATATACTTAACAAGAATATAGACAAACTGATGTATACCAAATACATTATGACTTTGTATGTTGTTTTTGTTTCACCCAGGAAGCCAGAGAGGGGCTAGGATTCCACCCTTTTATTTAGTTTCTCTAGAGGAAGGAAAAGGAAAGGAGTGATGAAGAACTGAAGATAGAAAATGTTTCCATTTTGTACCCAAAACACAGCAAGTCTGGAAACAGAATTTTTCTAATAATCTGTTCCACTCCATTTCCACTTATTTTTCAAAAGTGGTCAGGAGCAAGAAGCTGTGTTTGTATTTGCAAGCCTAGCATCTCCAAGCCACTGCTCAGATCAGGTTGCAAGTACATGAGAAGTTGTTCAACAGCCCCTCTGCCAAACCGCTGTGTTTTAGGTTTCAGTTGAGAAAGAAGCTGAGATGGGAGCGTTACTGTCAGGAGGGCAGAGCTCCTGGGTAGAATAGCACCACAGTTCTTAATGGCATTTTCAGAAAATGTGGGGTTTTATTAATTTTTTTATTTATTTGTTAATTTTTTTTTTATTTTTTGGGTTTGCTCTTTCTCCTACTTGATAATGATTACATCTGGTACATAAGCAAGACTAAATTCTTGTGAGGCTTGTGTGAAATCTTCCTATAATAATGAAATAATGGTCCACATGTCTTAGCAGAATATGGCTTTAGATGCACAGTCCTTATTGCAAGAGTTAAAACGCCCTTTCCTCATTTCAGGTTGTCAAAACAGTGAACAGCATTAATACCCAAGTCAGGTTTCAAATCTGTGATGCTTATCTATTGCTTCAGATGGGAAGAGGATACAGAGACAGCTTCCTTCAGCTTTTGTGTAAACAGCAGGATGCCTGGCTCCAAATTTCCAAAGAAGGCTAAGGACATTCTATGCCTGGCTCCTCTTGGGTTTCAGAACCTCACGCTCTTAGGATGCTTGAGCATTTCCCCTTTGAAATGACTCAGATTGTTCAGTTTCACTTAAAGCACAGTATTCCTCCCCGTTACTGAGTTCCTTGTGTTGTAGAAAGGTTTCCTTTGTGCTCTGTTGGTTTTTCTGCAAAGGTAAGCCTGTGCACACATGGGAAGACTCTTATTTAGGGACTTCCCTTTTCTTAGGGAAAGGAGCTTATCTTTCTCTGAAGGCGACAAAGGATGTGAAAGAACAGTAACATTGCAAATCTTGCAGAAGGTGTAAAGAGGAGCAAAAGGACTGATCAAAGACAGGGAACAGATTCACTTGGGGAAGAACTCGGTACACTAGGAGGCTTCAATCTAGAAAGGAGGTGACTGTGTACAGATATGATGGGGAAGAGCAGAAGTGGTGGGAAGAGCGTGGGTGGGGATCGATTGACTGCTCTCTGCCTCTTCCTGCACAGGAATGGGAACCTCAAATGAAGCCTGTAGAGCCAGATTCAAAACTAGCAAAAGGAAGCGGTGGTTCGTGGTGACAGGTATTAGATATCTGAAACTTGCTGCCAAAGGAAGTAGTCAGGGTTAAAAGTTTATATGGTTTTAAGAGGAAACTGGACAAGTTCACAAAGGAGAAGTCCAGTGAAGATTAATGCATGAGCAAAAATTTCATGCAGACCAGGAAGTCCCTGAGCTGAAAACATTTGGAAGCTGAAAGTTCTTAGGAGCGAGCATTGTGCTTGCATGCCCTGTTCTTCCTCCCACATCTGCTTAAAGGTAGTGTTGATGAGAAGAGGGCTCAGCTAGATGGACTTTTGACCTGAGCTATTATTCCTGACGACTTGCCGCTTTTTTCCCAGACAGATGGCAAAGAGTAATTTTGTGGAGCCTGTGCCTATAAATAGCAGAGGTATAGGCAGTGGTTTCCAGCTATGGTAGATGATACCGAGTGACACACAGGACACATTCTCAGTAGCTGAGCACTGTAGTACCATGAGTGAGGCAACTGTCGGGGAAGCAGCTAAAATCTACCATATGGGTAAGGTACATCCACTGACATGACTGGCAGGAGCTAACCTCTTGTGGAGGCAGTGTCTCCTCATGCTGCGGGTGGCTGAGTCCCCATCCCCGAATGTGTTTAAGAGTCCTTTAGAAGTGGTGTTGGGGGATATGGTGCAGGGGAGAACTTTGTAGAGTAGGGTTGATGGTTGGACTCGATGATCCCAAGGGTCTTTTCCAACCTGAATGATTCTATGATTCTATAATTCTATGGAGAGCTATTATTACTGTGTGTAAGTCCTGGTCTAGACACTAAATAATACCATCCAATGTGTTGCTCTTGAATGGTCACTGGCACCTCTCGTACAGTGGCTTTTACACTAAGTCCTTTTCTAGAACATTTCTGATGGAGTTACGGTTTACAACAGAGCGTATTGCCTGGCTAGAAAAAGGGGAGAGCTCAACCGGTTTTGAAATGAGAAGTGAAGATCTGGAAAGATCTGGAAATCTGCTCAAGGTGGCAAAGTTCAGGGGAAGAAAACGGTACAGTTTCCCCTGATGGGGAAGCTTCCATTGTAATTAAAGGGAGGGAGCGAGAATCCATTTAAAAGAAAGTATGGTATGCCAAATATGTGGCATATAAAGTAGCTACAGAGTTGTATAATTCCACGCTACTGGCTCAAGAAGGATAGAATTATATCTTTAACCTGAACATCTAGGCCACTGGAGAAATTCTTTTTAAATTGCTTTTAAATTGTTGCAGGAGACACGTATGTTTTCTCTTAAGCACAGAGTGCTGTTTTCGAACCTTTGCTGCGATAATTCACTAGTGAAGATCTATGGGATCTGTGAAAAAAATAAGTAAATATAATAATCATATAGTATTCAAATGGATCTACATAAATACTAATTCTGATCATATATTGGGGGCTTCTTCAAAGGCACGTCATTATACTGTGGTTCTTTTAATTTGTCTTCATGAAAGAAGGCTAGATGTGCTGGTGAAAGAATCCTGGAAAGACAATTCCCACATGTTACCACACTGAGAGGGAGAGATTTACTAGCTATTTAACTGTTCTCTTGTCAACCTAATTAAGCAACAGAAAAAAAATTCTTAATTTTGCTTAAGATGTCTTCATCGGTTAATAAATTATACTATCTTTCACTTTGTTGATGCTTTTGACTGAAGAACTCAAACAATGTCAAAGCAGTTGCTTCTTTAGCCTCATAATTTTAATCAGATGAATGGTACAAATTTTCCAAATCTGGTTCTACACAGCGTTAGTGTGAGGAAGGTTTTGTGTGTTTATAGCTATATCTCTTCTATTTAGTGCTACATTTCTTGCAGTTGCAAACATTTTCTTTAGGAATTAAAGGTATTTTGTGTTTGGAGGTTAAAGGAAGTGATAAGATGGATCTGATATAGCTCTTTATAATTTGAGGCCCTTAAAGAAAAGTCTTGTCTATGTTTAGGTGAGTTCCCATTGAGATCTTACTGCAAACTTCCACATATATTTTATTGTGATTTTACATGATTAGGTTGTCATGAATTAGAATTTATCCTTTCCTCCACAGCAATTAAGTCCCCAGACATTCCCTGAGGCTTCCTTAAAGAAGCCATAAATGCTCTGCTTTGAAATTAAAGAAAAACTGCCAACAATAAAAATAGGTTTTAATTGGAGAATAAAAATCTGTGAAGATAAAGCTGAAGAGAAGGCATTTTAATGTGACATTTAAAATGAACAAACTATTGCATTATACAAAGTTGAATTGTTCCCAAAAGGAATCTGTAACAAATAACGATCAAAGGTTGTGATGCTAGAATTTTTTTTTTATTTATTTTCTAAAGCTGGTAAAATCATTATATTTCGATTTGCAGATTCTGATACAAACTAATGACGAGATTCCCATGCAGCAGCTTTGAATTTATACTGTTACAGAGATCAGAATCTGGCCCCAAGAGTCTAACAAAATTAAGTAAAACAATGAAGTTGACACCACTAAAAAGTGGAAAAAAAGTGTTACCTACTGTAATTCCTATAACTGGGCAATATCTTGCTGTGCTATTACTCATCATGCTCCTAGTTGAAGACAGTATATTCTCATGGCAGTGCTGTTAAATTGAAAAAACAGTGTTAATTCAAAATTCAATACCTCTGAGAAGGGAACAAATCTGTAAATCTGTTAGAATCATTGTACGAGTATGTCATTACCATTCACATTTTTTCTCCTTGCAGTTTGCTGTTCCACAAGACACTCCTGAACTTGCAGCTTTTTTATATAATTCAACAATTTCTCATTACATCAGGAGAAGGGATGTCACAGTGGCAGAACTTCACAGGAAAAACTCTGCAAAAATACTGGTAAGCTGTCTAAAAACTGTAAGATGGCACTATGCAAGCAGTATATCAAGGTTTGGTTTGACTTGACCTTTGACTATACCAAGGCTGTTGGTTTGACTGAAATTTATTTACAGATCTTTAAATACTTTTCTAAGCGATTTTTAACCTCTCAGTTTAAAATATTTTTATTACATATCACCATGCCGCAGGTTAGCAATTTTGTTTGGCAGATTTTTACACTAAGGATCATGCACTGGCTTTCTTACTCCTGGCTGTTTGCAGAGTAACCCCTGTGGTGATGCAAGGGCACACTTATCACAGGGAATCTCATCACAGATTTAGAGAATGGGCCCCTCTTCCACACGTTAAATTTCAGATTCTGACTTTGGAAAGGTTGGTCTTTTCATGTTAACTTGAGTCCTAGCATTCTGGCTGTTTTGTAAAGAGTAGCTCACACTTAAAATTAACATTTTCATGTAAAGTAACAGTTCTGACGTACAAATATTTTGGAGTATATTTGTTCCCCCCAGTAAACACTTATAGGCACGTGGAAGAGTAAGACTCTTTCCCCTTCCAGTACCTCAAGCAAGGCAAGTGGGACAGGTCACTGCATTTGTGGCATTCCAGGCAGTGCTGGAGCAAGAGCAAAGATCTCTCTCCCAGGAAAATAGCTCCAATTTATCAATCTGGTACCTGAGTATTTTGGCTTGGGTGTATTTTCAGAAGGTTGGGTTTTTTTCTATTCCTGCATTCAGTGTCCCATCTTTAGCATCGTTCAGCATTGCAAGTATCGGGTCCCCTTGCCCAGAGGCTGTGTTCAAACTCGGTGACCTTGAGATCAGTTGTGGGATTCATGGAGTCGGTGCTTTCCATCTATTTTTACAAACCTTGGGCAGAGTTTCTTTCATGCTGTCCAGTCTCTTATTAAGCTGTTTCCTGCGAGCTCATGTTTGAATTCTTTGACATCACTAGAATTTGGTAGGAAGAAAAGAACCTCACAGGCCTAAGTATTCTGGAGTAATAGAATAATTATGCTGCTTCTGAAAGTTAATTTGGCAATTTTTGTAACAGGAAGCAGATAGAATCTGAAAGTAACGAATATCATAATTTTGTTAAGAACAAAATCACAGATGAACCCATTTTAAACAATAATTGCTGTTGATTCCAATATAATTCTTTCATCAGCCTAATGCCCTGGGAGGAATCTGATTCCACTGGGGCTGAAGGAAGAATGCCTGGGCTTTCAAAGACATAGCACTCAATATCACAGAACACTTAATCCATTCTTCAGTAATACCTTAATGATCAGTTGTTACCTTTCTCAGTGATGAGGTGCATATGTTGCCAACCTAAAAATTACTGCAGCAACTGAAAGTGCTTAACAAAGTTCTTAAGTATGCAATGTGTCTGCCTCTTCAAATGCAAAACAGAGATTTTTCAGCTGCTTGATGCAGACAGATAGTATTTAGCTGAGTACTTAGCAACAGAAAATTGGCACTGTGTCCAGCAGTCTCCTAGTACAATATGCTTTTGATAAGCACAAATATAGGATAGAAATGGGTACAGTACTTACCATTGGATATATAGTGGGACTTTTCCAGGATGGGCGTAGAAAAGCAAGATGTCTTTTTTTTCTGTTAGTCCCAATTCTATGTGCCTTCAGCATTGCATGCTGCAGATCCAGAAAAATTAAAAATTTTTTTGACAAATTGGAAGTACTCATGGAAAGTGAATGTTGCTCTGGAAAATAACTGATTGGCCAAAGGTAATTCTTTAAAATTTGTACATTTTTCTGTCAGAAAATTAAAGTTATTTTCATTTTCATCAAAGCCTTTTCATGGAGAGGAAAAATGTTCTGAGAACCTCTTACTCTGTTTATGCCGTTTATTAAATGTTTGGTTTCTCTTCCATTACTTCTAATGTTACAGTGTTTTGAAAATCACTACAAGCTAAATGCATTACTAAGAAAAATAGAAATATATGTTTAGGTTCTAAAATGTCAGCCAAAAGTAGACTTTTTTGCATACTAATGATTTATTTTGTTAATATGTGGTTTTGGCCACTATGATTAATGAAAACAGCTCTCCTCCTTCCTGTAATATAAATAAATCTGTTTGGAGGATGTTTAAATATGAAAAGCCAAATAAACAGATACTTTAAAATACTCATTTAAAAAAAAAAAAAAAAGGTTTATAGTTGCAAGTTCCAGGGTTTACAGTTTCATTTTCAGACTGATTTAGAAAACAGTGATTAAGCAAACAGCTTCTACTTAACTTGTGATCCGATAACGATTTGTGGGGAAAGCTGTCTGTAAAGATACAGGGTTCCTTAAGCGTGTTTCCATTTATGTTACGTACATCATCGTCTCATGGTCTGAAGCGTGGGCGTTGGTAGTGCTGCCAGTCTCACTCTCCCAGGGGAGAACTTGTGAGAACTTAGCTTTGCTTTTGAGGTCACAAGACCTTCTGTCATGAGTGACAATAAAGAATCTGTCAGGGAAGGATTCTTTGCTTTGTTATAAAAATATGGATCAATTAAAACTTCAGCCTTCCTCTTGAATCAAACCAAAACTTCTCAGGAAAACCCCATTTGTACATATAAAAATATACATATTTTTACACACACTTCTAATGATTTTTCTATGAGATCTTTCTTCCTTTCTACACCCCAAACAACTGTATAATTTCTGTGGTCACCCCATGAGACTCTGCTCATTCCCTTCAGTGGCTCTAGTTAGCCTTCCTCTGGCAGACTTTATATCTAAACTATATAACACAGTATATAGTTCAGAGTCGCGTTGCTTGGCTTTTGTCTTCAACCCTGTGTATGAGCCAGAATCACTGCTCATCAGGAACGTTTCATGGACAACAAGTCTCAAGTAGAGTGAATCTCAGCAAATGTTCTGGCTGCTATAATGTAAACATCAGTAAGAAAACCAGGAGAGTTAGAAGAGGAGAAAGATTTAAAGACAAATAAAGACTTTCAGGCGTAAAGAACAGGGGGGAAAAAAAGTGTTGAAATCACAAAATGACTGATAGATGAAGACAAAGCACATGCTTCAAAGGATTGATAAGCACCTGGACATTTAACATTCTTCAGAATTGATAGTGTTGAAAATTATTACTTTTATTTTCATTACTACAGGTAAGTGGTTGTATTCATTGGTGGTGCAAAAATAATCTCCCCCTTGGTTTATAATTCTCATAAAATGCCTCATGGCATATCTCTTGTATATTAGATGAAGTTACTGATTTCAGACTACTTAGGTCTTTAAGGGAAAGTTGATTTGTTTTGCTATTTTATAGCATTTCAAAATGATTATGTAAATTTTTAAAGCAGAGGTATGACTTCCCTTTATTTTGTGCACAGAACTGTACAAATGTGAAGTGTATCCTAATTTCCTGCACTGTGGGACAGCTGGAAAGAGGGAAGAGTGCAGCGCTAAAAATCAGGTCGCGGCTATGGGCCCAAACATTCCTGGAGGTAATGCACACAGAAATCTCTTTCTATACACAAACACCTCTGCATCTTTTATTTGATCAGATATTTAAGAATACAAATGAAGAACTGAAATGGGACAAATGCAAATCCTTTTTGTTAGTACTTTATTGAAGATAACATCTCATTGCTTCTTGTTCAGGTTGTGTACACGCTACCTACTTTTCTTTTTCTCACTGTCACTCCCTCTCAAATTCATGTCTAAATCTTACCTGAAAATTCCAAGATTACTTTAAATACCTTTCCTTGTTTTGTTTCTGCTAGGGAAGAGTAATGTGTACAAAGCTCATATAACGTAACAACACTCATGTAGTGACAATCTGTGTCTTATCACTAAAAAGAAGGGGCAGTGCAGACCATGGGAAAAAGGAACTTCTCTTTGCAAATTCTTGCATTTCCAACTTGATCTGCTCTCAGAATTGTATTTACACTGCGTGAGGCAGAGGGATTGCACTGTGAGCTGTTACCCCACAGCTGGCCATGTCTCCGTATTACTATGTGGCTGCTGTCTTTAACACTGGACAGTACATTGAGAAATTTACAATTCAGTTTGCTGTTGCCAGGAAATAACTGCAGATCCTGTCTTGATCAAATTGATTGATTATCACCTTCCTTCTTCAAGGAATTTAGAATTCCCCAGTCTTTCTACCTGGAACGCAGGAACCTTCCTGTGTTTCCCAAAGCTGTAGGCGAAGAATGATTTATCCCCACAGTACCTCTCACTCTAGCAAGAAGATCTTGAGGATCTTCAGTTTACAAGAGGAGCTTTAAATTAAGCTCCTCTCACCTTTCGAGTTGATTTCTCCCTTTCTTCAAATGGGAAAGTAGATAAAAGGAATTCTTCCTCACTTAACTTGCTTTCCTGGAGAAAAAAAGAGAGCAGATGAGACAGTATTTATAGAAAGTTGGATGCCAGCTCAATAGCTAACCATTATGGCTCCAAATCCACAATGGGTGCATGCTCTGGGGATCACGGGTCTCTCTTGGTGTAACAGGGCTACGACTAAGGATGAGTTGAAAGATTTTTCTACGTATCTGTCAGGAGTTACGGTTCCGTTTCTTCTGCAACAGCTGTTAGCACCATTATGACTGAAGAGAGCGTAGAACTATCAGGCCTTGCATGAGAGAAAGTGATTTTTGTCTAGCTCAGTAACAAAAGACATTCTTTCAGATACTAGGTGAATTAATTCCCGATTTGTCAGTACATTTTCTTTCTGTTAACAGTCAGTCCCAAGAAACTTCCATATCCTTTCTTCAGTTCCCTTAACACAAATACAGTACTTTTAAGAGGAGGTATATTTAGCAAACCCAGGTAGACTGGATGTACTTAATTCAGGTTTACTCAGCGAGTCACCTGCTAGTGGGAAAAAAGAGCAGGCTCTAGTTCAAATTTAAGCCTAAAAGCTTGACAGCCTGGATGTCTCTCTGTTCTTCCAAATCTGGGTAACTGGGCTGGACATGGAATCACGGAATCATGGAATTGTCAGAGTTGGAAGGGACCTTTCTAGAGACCACCCAGTCCAACTCCCCTGCCAAAGCAGGGTTGCCCAGAGCACATCACTCAGGATGGCATCCAGGCGGGGCTTGAAAATCTCCAGAGAAGGGGACTCCACACCCTCCCTGGGCAGCCTCTTCCAGGGCTCTGCCACCCTCACCCCAAAGAAGTTCTTCCTCACATTGGAGTGGAACTTCCCATCTTCCAGCTTGTGCCCGTTGCCCCTCGTCCTGTCACTGGGAACCACTGAGAAGAGTCTGGCTCCATCCTCCTTCAACCCACCCTTTAGATACTTGTAAACGTAGATAGGGATACTTGTAGACATCTTCTGTGTAAGCTTTTGCAAAGGTCTTACAAAATTTTGCACAGAAAATGCCAGTATGTAAGCATCTCTGCAACTCACAGAAAGAAACCGATATATGTTGGAAAATATTGGGGGAATTTTATTCCAATGTTTTCTAATTCTGGTAAGAGACTGTTTGACTTTCTGGTCCCTGTTCAGTTCAGGGAGGAACTTCCCTGCGCTGGTTCACTGTTCCTAACACACAGAGACAGGCAGAGATATTATCCTTGGCTGGAAAAATCTGTGATAATTTTTGCCCACTGCAGTGTGCCAGCAGTATCACAGGGAAACTTCCCCATGTTTTTCACAATCAAAAGGCAAAGCTTAGCTAGCTACCTTACTGCGGACTGGGCCCGACATATCCCAGATCCAGTCAAGTATTTCTGTTCATCATTCTGCTGGTGAAATATAATTAACTCTGTAAGGGACAAAACCAAGGCCTTGTGAAAAAACAAGCACAAAAAATGAAAGCCCTTGTACAGATCCTTAGATGCCAATTTTCTAGACTATTTACAGTTATTTCAGTGGGAAATAGCCTCGTAAAAGTTTTTGTAAGTCCAGTTTAGTATGTCACAAGAAATAACTGTAAGAGATTAAAGCTAAACAAATTTAATGAGAAACAGAGAGTGTTTCTCTGAGTTTTTGGTTGTGATAGAAGATGTGTAATGGAACAAACTAGCTACAGAAGATAGGAAATCTCCTTTTCTTAGTGATCCTTAATAAAGGCAGAATCTGTTTCTGGAATATAAGCTTAGTTAGCCTGACTTAGGTTCAGAACAAGGATAACTGCATGAAATTCAGTGGCATGTTTAATGCCGGCGCTGTGGGACTCAACTAATTTTAGTTCTCTGAAAGTTAGGTGCCAAAACTAGTTGCCTAACTCTGTAACCAGTGACAGGACAGAGAGGTGTCTTCAGAGTATGCTTTATCCATCTGATTCGAAATGCCGTCTGTGCCCACCTTCTTCCGTGGATGGTGGAAAGGGCCAAAGCTCTGCCGTGGGACACAGATGGGTTCAAACACACCAGGCAATGTCAGTGCTGCAGTCCCTTTAGCTTCTCCTTGCTCCCTAATACGTCCTGCTTGTTGTGCCTGCACCTCTCTTCACTCAGTGAGCACAAGGCAGAGGTGGGACCTTACTACCAACCTGTGGGCAGGGGCAAGGATGAGCCATCCTGTAGACTCCCACAGTGAAGAGACCTCATGGCAAACACTCCTACAAGTACATCTTTTCCTTATCAAACAAGGCTTGTTGTGGGTGTGATTTTACCTTTTATCTGTATCTTTAGGAAACACTTCCGTTTCCTTTGAATAGTAACTTGCAAGCCTTGTGAAGGCTCAGAAAACTCAAAGCAACAGGATTTCTTCCTAAGTAAAAAAAGGTAGTCCCCAGAGAACTGTTGCATCCTCCCATTTATGTGTAAGAAGCTGCCAGAATGAATGACCCCTGCTTCACATGCAAACTTAGCTATTGAGAAGAGCAAATTGCTCCCTATTGAGGGAGCAAATAGTGTGAGGGGATCTGGCTGCCTTCCTCCCACCTCAAAAGAAGCAGCCAGATCCCATCACAGTCGTGCTTTTGTAAAGACACTTAGAAGAAAAGCTGCTGTTTCTACAGCAACATCCCAAACTCTTTTGCACATGCAATTAATGTACAAAATTTTCGTATGCCAAAGAAAGCAGGGTAATGATGACATAGAACATTCCTGAATGTGTTATAATCTAAATGAAGAGATGATCATCTGCAGAAGAAATTGTTTGTGCTTATTAAAGCTGAGAATGCACTGCCATTATGTATTTTCTTCTTATAGATATGCTTATGCAAACCTGAGTAGGATTTGAATGTGATTGATTAACGCTACGATGAAATAATTCATGTTTCTCATTGAAGTTATATGGATCAGCCTGTATATTTTGTTGCCACAAAAGATCAGTCATGTATTGAGTGACTCCTTCCTCTTCCACTTAGTTTAACTGACAACAGCTGACCCCTTTTCCTCTTGACAGTTGTAATCTGTCACCTTAAAACCCAAACTCCCATAACAAATAACAGTTAAATGACGTGCAATGATTAGACACGTTTGAGTAAATAAAGCAGCCCAAATTTCCCAACCAGCCCACAAAGATAGAGACAGACATTGTGCAAAGGCCAAGAAGAATCACAGACTTTTTTGGATTAGCTTCAAAGCCTGGCTGTAAATATGAACCCTCTAGTAAAGCTGACTTTTGGATTCAGACTTGCTGATCGAGCAAATAATAGCCTTATTCGTGCAAAAGAGAAACAACCTTATATGGTTATGTTACGTTGTGTTAGAGCTCTATTGTGTCTCCATTTGTCTAATCATAGTATTTCTGAGTCATCAGAGAGAGACCCAAGGGGATCTGGCCCAGTGTCCTTTGAACTCTGATGGGTACTTTTTAATATGAGGCTCAGGAGTTGGCTAGTAAAACATCTGTTTTGAAAATGGATTTCTAAATGGCGAATCTGTACCATCTGTCTGATTTGTGACATCCTTCCAGGCTCCAAGCTCTTTGGACACTTGGAGCACCACGGGAAGTGGAACTCAGCTCAGCCTCTATTGAAAGTTCCTCTCAATGATAAAAATCTCCTTCTGGGAGAGCCTGGGGAGGCAGTAACGTAAAAAAACACGGAGGGTGTGGGAGGTAAACACGGCAGAAACATCGCAGCCACACTGTAATCAGGTGCTCCCCTAATAGCCAAAGCCATGTTTTGGCTTATCTCTTAAATACTTGTTATTTCACTGTTTCTGAACATGCGCTGCTGCTGTTTCTTTTTAGCTGCCTAAAAATGGAAATATATGCTTGACATAATGAACGTGATGAGTGCTGCAATACCCACATCTGAAGTGCCTGGCCCCAGACTAGCATCCAAAACCTGGAACTAAATACCCAGGCTCCCTGTAGAGCGTACAGAGACAAGAGGGTACAAAGACAAACTGACTTATAGGAATCATTAGGGTTGTGCATGAGGGCTATCCTGTACCAGGAGGACAGGCACCTAAATCGGGCTTAAGAGGGAATATTTCCACCCTGTCAGAAGGCAAAATCCAAAAATGACTCAGGAGGTACATATAGCATCAATTGAAAGACTTAGAGGTCTTTCTTTATCCAATATTCAGTGGCAGAAGCTAGAGCTGGCAGTCTAGTGAAGAGAGAGTTCATGAGTGGAAGAAGTGAATTCAATTCCTTCCTCAGCTTGAGAAACCCCACATCCCCGCTTTATAGAATGATGAATATAGAATTCCCTTCTGCTGAAGCTGCGCCTCTACAAGGACATAAACAGAAATTGAGAGGTCTGGAAGGGTATAGAACATGAGAAAGCCTGATGGAATACCTTCTTATTTTGGGCCATCAACTAGAAGTCCTCTCAGTCCTCACATCCTTCTTTGCCTTCATTGCCTGGCACCTGGAGCTTTCATCTCTGCTAGCGTCTATGCTCTAATTAGCGAGAGAGATAAACTTGTTCTCTCATTAATTGCTATATATAAGCCATATATGGAAGTTTAATTCAGACTAAGACTTAAACGCCGTAAATTTGATGCACTGCCCTTCAAGCCACATGTAATAATAAAAGGAGGAAGTTATCAAAGAAATTTGCCTTTATGTCAAACAACTGTTGTTATTTGAAAAAACAAAATAAGTAAAAAAGAAAACTGTGTGTGGCCAGTATTATAATGGATTTGATTGTTTGTACGGAATGAGGGCTAGAAAGAAAGAGTCCTTGGCACTGGGATGGAAGTTGTTTTGAGTCTGGGCTAGTTTTGTTTCCATTTATTATTATTTAAAATAACGTCTAAATGTTAACAATAGCAGAACTTGAGACTCTTGCTAGATGTGCTAAAGTATAGGTAATGTCAGGTATATGAAGAGATAAACATCTTAAATCGATAACCATTAAAATCTGCATACTGAAGTGTTCTGAAATCATGACAAAATATATGCCTCTGTTGTAATTTAAAATAGTCTGTTTGAGTGTAAAATATATAATAAGTGAAGTGTAAGAAGTTAATGACGGAGATGAGGATGTGTTGATTTTCAGAGGAGTTGCATGGTCTGGTCACAGACACATTTAGGTGGACATACCCTCTTGTTACAAGTAGCACAAGTACTTTTTGACAATGCAGAGAGTCATACATATATTTTTTTAACAAATTAATGCAAGAACAAATAGTTGTATGACCTCTACTCTCAGCATTTATGTAAGCTACTCTATTTATTGGCAGTAGTTCAGGGTTTTGGAGGTAGGGGGTGAAAGAAAGCAAGCTAATGAATTCCCAAAGCATATATTTAAAAGGTAACACCATATTGCTTACCCTCTTGTCTCTAAAATGTGCCAGACTCCAGCAGGCATGAAGGGGATCAAGTTTTAATCAAGCAAGGCCAATATTGTTATAACACCACTGAACTCCATTCGCAGCAGATGTAAGTTTTTGGAGGGCGGGGGGGAGGGAAATTCCACCAGAGCATGGAGCTTGCAATAGAGAAAGTGCCTGCCCTTCAGGTAGGGGGGCTTCACTGGGCTACATCTAGCCAGAAAAAAACTATTTCAGAGGGGCTGAACTCCCACCCATGGAGTGTCTCCTTCTCTGGAGACATTCCAAACCCACCTGGACACATTCCTGTGCAACCTGCTCTAGGTGGACCTGCTCTGGCAGGGGGTTGGACTAGATGATCTCCAGAGGTCCCTTCCAGCCCTGTATCATTCTGGGATTCTGTGATGTTCCATGGAGGCAATGGAACAAAGTCATTCTGGGGTGTTTCTCCAGTGGTTAATCTCTTCAGACCTGCAGAAGAACAGTGACCTGTCAGACTTCTTTAAGCTGCTGAAGGTTTTATTCCACCTACCCTCGGTCTTGCTTCTTGTGGGCTAGGTTTGTCCCTGCATTTTAGTCTGCTCTCTGACTAGGATCCCCCCATGTCCCTCAAAGATGCTTTGGCTAGGCGTGAGGTCTTTGCTTGAGTTTCCTGCAGAAGCCACCAGCATTCCAGTGGAGCCTGGAGAACTCTCCTTCAAATTGCCCAAGGTTTTCCAGCACTTCCCACATTATTTCTGTTTTTCTCAATTGTACTTAGGAAAACACTGCACTGAATATTTATTAGGAACACTTCACTTCTGGTTGCTTCCATGGCCCGCAACTGTTAAAGAAAACAAAGGCTTCGGTTCAAAAATCTGTCTGTAAAACAGAAGTGTGGAGAGAGAGAGAAGCCTTAATCCCACCAGCGGGGATCTACCACCCAAGCAACACAGAGGATGGCCATGTTTTGCCTACTTAGCAGGATATTGGCAAACGACTGTCTCGGCAGCACACGCGAGAGCAGGCTCTGCTTGTTCTAACACAAAGGGAACCTCAGAAGTCCAGAAGTAGCTGGGGCTGGGCTCCCCGCTGTTGGTCGTTAGGCACTGACACTCACAAATACCAAATTCCTTCTTCCCCTTCCTCTGAGCCACAATTAAGTCCTCAGCTCAAATTGCAAACCACAGGTCCTGCTGCTTCCAGTAAACACCGAATATTTAAACATACGCTATTTAAAAAATTATATGGTAAAGAAATGCTGTTTCTCACAAATGACTTGAGAGTTATAAACGGGGCTGTAGGAGAGACACGACTGCCTGCATCTCCAAGGTGCCGGTACAAGTAAAAATCCTGTTTGCACCTTGATGCTGACCACGGTCATTGTTTTGAAGCCCCTTGCCATGAACACATAATTTTGTGAATGCAGGAGAATATTCTCTGGTCTTAGATTCTCCATTCCTGTAAAGCTATGGGGGTGTGCAGCATTTCCAGGAGCCTAAGGAAGGGTCGAGGAGAGTTGATAGCTGTGGGCACAACCCAAGATTATTAACCCCAACCAAGGATTAATCCACAGGAAGTACCCTCCTCTGATGCTCTTATTGCTGATAGAAGCTGAAAATGAAATAAGCCATGTATAGTAGGTGAAAGGATTTATTTTTCCCTGAATGCTGTGTTTCCTTTATATGAGTTAATGCCTTTAGTGTACTTTAGCCCATCAGGCTGCAAGTCTAATGTCTGCTTCTTTAATAATATAACATACCCTGCTCTCTCCATTACAGATTACTTTTATAAATCATATAAATCCTGCTTAATATGAATTGCTTAGAATTGAAAGCATAACACTTTTTTTCAGGCTTTTTTCTGAATGCAAATTATTGCACAACTAAAGAAACATGCTGGGACTTTGTGTGAGAAGCCTAAAGCTCCTGAATAAAAGGTGAAGAGTGGCTTGAGTCTGAAAATGGAAAATAATTAATGTGATAAGGAAAAATTATTTTTCTAAAGACCATCTCATAGATGTTCAGCACCATGAAAGTGTATTAAAAATATTTATTTGCCAAGTCCGATATTAAATCGGTCTAATTTTTCATTTCAAGCACTGTTGATAGAAAAAGTAGTTCCCTTTCATTAGGTGCCACCTGTGTTAAGGAGCTGATTTGACTATCCCTGTGTAGTCATTTGAGGCAGTTTTCTTCATATTGCCATTTCCTAATATAAGCCCCAAGGAGAGGTTAAATGTTCTGATAATAAACATTCAGCTGCTCTCAATATTTTAAAAGAACAAAATTATGGCATAGCCAAATGAGTTCCAGAAGGCAATAAATGTGCTGGCTTCATGTCACCAGTAAACACTCACATATTTGAAGAGAAAATTAGATTTTTAAAAAGAAGACAGAATGGGCAAGGCAAATAGCAGAACTGCAACCCCGGACCTCAGGAGAGCAGCCTTCAGCCTTTTCAGGGATCTGCTTGGAAGAACTCAGTGGGAGATGATCCTGGAGAAAAGAAGAACCCAGGAGAACTAGTGATTCTCCAGGATCATCTCCTTTAAGCTCAAGAACTGTTCATCCTGACATGCAGGAGGTCAAGGAGGCCTTCGTGGATGACCAAGGGGCTCCTGGTAAAACTCAAACATAGAAAGTAAACCTAAATAAGGTGGACCCAATGCAGGGGCTGGGTAGGGAATATAGAGACAGTGTCTCAGCATGCAGGGACAGAGTCAGGAAAGTAAAAGCCCACTGGGAGGTGAGCCTAGCAAGGTACTTAAGGGGCATCAAGGAGGCTTCTATGAGCATATCTAAAGCAAAATGACGGCTAGGGAAAATATGGGTCTTCTGCTGGATGGGACAGGAAAAAGGCCGAGTTACTCAAGGCCTCCTTCACTTTGGCCTTTACTGCTAATATCTACATAGAGTAATCCAAAGCCTCTGTGACTAGAGAGAAAACCTGCAGCGATCAATTTACCTTCAGTAAGGCTGGGAGAACATTTAAACAAATTGGGCATAAAAAAGTCAAGGGACCTCACGGGATGCACCTACAAGTGCTGAGGGAGCTGTGTCAGTGCGAGCCTACTCTCAATGATCTTTGAAAGGTCATGGTGACTGGGGGAAGTTCCTGAGGACTGGAAGAAAGCAGATGTCACACCTGTCTTTAAGAAGGAGGATCTAGAGAACTACAGGTTGGTCAGTGTCTTTGATCCCTGAGGTGATGGAGAAAAAAAAAAATGGAAGCCACCTGAAGGATAAGTTTCAGCGTGGGAGTTTTCAGCGTGGATTTACAAAGGGGAAATCATGTTTGACCAGCCTGATGTCCCTCTGCAATGAGATAAATGTGGTTCATTTAAATGTAGAATATTAATTTTTTACTGCGAGGGTAGTCAAACACTGGAATAGGTTGCTTCTAGAGTTTGCAGAGTCTCAATTGTTGGAGATACTCAAAACCCAACTGGACATAACCTTGAGCAAACTGCTGTAGTTGACCCTGCATGTGGTCTGAGTAGGCAATCTCCAGAGCTGCCTTCCAACCTCAGCAGTTCTGTGAAAACTTTTGAGTTGGGCCGTGGTCATCCAGCTGCATCCAGGTTGTCTCCCAGGTTTAGGGGACAGTGAAGGGACGAAACAGTAGCCCACATTATCATCAGGCCTTCTCACCTCAGTCTTTGCTCCACAAAACAGCTGAAACCAGAGGATCAATTCTTAGAGAGGGTTTATGCCTTTGACGCAACAGAAAATTCCAGAGAAAAGCAGCACCTAGGAGGGAGGAAAAGATGTTGAGTAACGACACAGGAATCAAGTCTGCTCAATGGAGCAGGATTCCTAAATGTGCAAGAAGGAGAAGGAAGGAGAAAGAGCTTTGCAGAACAGGATTTAGGAAGTGACAACAATGTTCCAAACACACTGGACTGTAAGAAGCTGGTGCCAAGTGAAAGATTGTTTTACTTCCAAGACTCTGTCTTTCCAGAAATCAGTGTCAATACTGTGTTGAATTCTAGTCATCGTATTTCAGAAAGGATTGAGACAGGTAGCAAAAATGATTAAGGGCTTCAAAAATATTCTCATACAAAAGATTGAAATCATTTACCTCAAGGAGTCTAATGTAAAGGGATATGATAGTCGTAACTCCTAGCCCTCTGGATTCTAGTGGGCATATTGGCACTCAACTATATCTAATGCTTTTCAGAGCATATCAAAGCATGGGATATAAAATGTATGGGATATATTTTATATCCCATATTGTATGAGGTACAAAAGACAAGGGTGCATGTAGTGTCACCCAAAAATTAGTAGAATTAGAAATGGGTTTGTTGACTTCCAGAAGAGAGTGGTAATCACTCAGCCATCGTTCCTTGGGATAAATACAAGGAAAAAGGGAGGACATAGTTCCAGTGCAGGATCTTCTGCCTGTAACAAAATAACATTCAGTGAAATTGAAACATGTCAAATTGAAAGTGAACTGAAAGATTTACTTGATACCTGATGTACTTAGCCTTCAAAACTCACTCCAGTTAGATACCTGTGATGCCAAGAGCTCAGCAGGATGCAAAATATGTACGTGGAAAATATTTGTATCCATTGCAGTAAATGTTCCAAATTTTAAATTTTTTTTAAAGGACATTCACTTTCATACGTCAGTGCTTATGCCAGGTCATAACAGATTTAGGCAGGTATTTTTCCAGTGGACATACCAGCAGTTAACTACCATTTCAAGGCAGTTTGCACAGAGTGGGAGGTTATTGTCAAGGTCAGGACAGTGCAATGAGACACAGATGTAGTGTGTCAGTGCCTACCTGGCTTCCAAATGAGGTGAAAACGCTAATTTAAAGTCACAGCATGAGCTATACAGTGTAACAGTTTTTAGTCATTCTGAACCAGGGAAGGTAATGCCTAATCTAATCTTATCTAATGTAGTAATGTTTTATAAATACAAGCAAGTATAAAAGAAACACGGAGAACTGACAGAGAGGTACATATTTAGTTAATTCAAGTGCTTAATGAGAGAGATACAAATATTTTACTAGGCAGCCAGTTAAGCAGCGACAATTCCTATTGCAGTTGCACAGTGTAGTAAAGAAACAAGGTGAGTTGCTCTGGGTTTTTTGAGCTCTACTGCAATAGAAACCCATCACGCTCTTAAATGAACTGCAAAGATTTTTGTTCCTATTGTTGGTCTTTGATGGGAAGGCACAGCCATTTCTGTGGTGCCATCAGGGAGCTCTACCAGCCCGGTCTCAACATAGGCCTGCAAATCTCAAGATACCCGCGCTTGTTGTTGGGCTTAGTGAGCACAGGCAAGGCTTTAAAACATAGACACCCCATAAACCTCCCCTCCTCCCCGGCTTCAAACTTACCAGTCAGAGACAAATATGAAATCCCCCTGTACTGGGCACTGGTGAGGCCCCACCTCAAAGGCTGTGTCCAGTTTTGGGCCCCTGACCACAAAAAAGCCATTGAGGGGCTGGAGCATGTCCAGAGGAGAGCCACCAAACTGGTGAGGGGTCTGGAGAACAAGTCACATGAGGAGAGGCTGAGGGAGCTCAGGGAAGTCATTGTGTCTCTGGACTGGGCACTGGTGAGGCCTCACCTCGAGGGCTGTGTTCAGTTCTGGGCCCCTCACCACAAGAAGGACATTGAGGGGCTGGAGCATGTCCAGAGGAGAGCCACCAAGCTGGTGAGGGCTCTGGAGAACAAGTCTTGTGAGGAGAGGCTGAGGGAACTGGGCATGTTTAGTTTGGAGAAGAGGAGGCTGAGGGGAGACCTCATTGCCCTCTCCAACTCCCTGAAAGGAGGGTGGAGAGAGGTGGGGGTTGGCCTCTTCTCCCAAGGGCATAATGACAGGAGCAGAGGAAATGGTGTGAAGTTGGGGCAGGGGAGGTTTAGATTAGATAT
>JAHREE010000163.1:425983-459210 GCA_033628505.1 Tringa tobata | reverse complement strand
GCTCTACCAACCCATCCGTAGCTGGACAGCAGCTTGCCGGAGTCTTTTTGTTCTGTTTTGCTGGTGTGGTACAGTCCAGCCCAGTGCACTGATGCCAGCTCCATCTCCTGTGGCATTTATCTCAGTCACATTACGCCACCTAGGAACCTGGCTCAGGCTATCAGTACCAGAAATGGCTACATCAAATTTTTGCAAGCAAATAGGTCTTCCCTCTGGTTTGATCTTACTGTAAAATGGAGTCAGTCATTTTGTCAAACTTGAGAGGAAAGAAAGTGCTGCTTGGGTTTGCTTTTTGCTGTTATTTACAAATATTTGTGAAGATTATTTTGGTAAGTGGTCTGTAATGTTACTGCTCCAGCTCCACAGCAACATGCTCAGACAGGTGATAGCATTAAAACAGAAACTGCAGTGAAGCTCAAACCTTACTTATTAAGGAACCTATGCTGTGTGTTGATAGTGTCAGATCCTTTTCATATAATTAAAAAAAATAGAACTTCTTGCTGTAGTGTCCTAGAGTTTGCAAACGGAGGAAGCGCGTGGTGGGGATGAGTTGGGTTTTTTTAATCAATCTCACTTTTTGTTGTCTTGGGGCCCATTGGATTTTAATCAACGCTTCCCAACTCTTGTGCTTTATGTGATCAGGTTTTCAAGCCTTGCCTCACAGCAGGATTTTCAAGCAGTAGAAGGGAGGTGCTTTCTCCCTTGGAGAGCTGGGTTCATTGCTCGCTACAGGCTTTGTGCAGCCCGTTGTGACTGCATCCCTTCTGATTGCCCCAGCCAGATAAGCCTTTTACTTTCGTTCCTCTTTCTCCTTAACTGGCTTCTCTGTGGGAGGAATCTCTTCACACACTTCAGATGACCTTTTCCTCTTTTTCTCTCCCCTTGCATTTTAATGCCAGATACAGTACCACTCTGAGATGCGAGGAGAGCCATTTAGAAACATTTTGTCCTCACTAAATGAGCAGGGCTCTTTCTGAATCTAGTGATACAGAGAGTCTATGAAGTTCTGCAGTGGTTAAGAAGCAACCCAAAGGGGAGGCTGGGGAAAGGAATGGCATAGTTGATCACTTGGTCACACCAGCAAGATACCTGTTGGGACCCAGGAGTGGGATTTCAAAGGTTTTTTTACTAACTCTGTTTGCCTTGAAGTAATTTTTTCTTGCTTTAATTGGCTAACATATTTATTCTTTGTATATGCTATCTTTTTGAAGTTTTTTAGAGTCATAACTATTTACAGCTGCACCAGAGAAGTATATTAGCTGAATGTGTTTTTTTGTTAGATGAACAATGGTACAGCCAGCACTGCAAGCACTTTATCTTCAGGGTACAGGTTAGTTAAAGTGCTGACCCCCAAAGGACCGCGCAGCATCTCAGAATTTTCTATGTAACTCACAGTGTAAGCTTTGGTAGAAGACAAGTGGTATCCCAAATGGAAAGTTTGTCACTAATTTCAACTATGATCTGTGTCCCATAACAGTGATGGATACTATAGAAAAACCTATGCATCAGTAGACCTCACCAGAGTGCCATCTTCTAAGTGCCGCGTCAGAGTAGGGCACAGTTGGCTGCAAAGATGAAGTGGAAAGGACTGTCCACTTAAGTGTGACAGTAGCTGGGAGACAGATCTGCTGGTACTTGCAGAATGAAAAGTCTAGGAAAGAAGCTGATCATGAGAAAGAGGGAGAGAGGAAAGGGCTAGATGTCGCAGAAAGGCTGAAATTTGACATCTTCAAGGACAAAAGTGAGTGACACAGAAATGGAATTAATTTTTAACTGGACTACAGAGTCGTGTCCATTCATCAAACTTAGGATGCTGGTCCATGAATGAACAAATTGGCATTCTCCTAAATTTCAGGTGCAATCAGTGAGTTAATAGCAAAAAACCAAGTAGAAAGAGGACTTGCAATAAGTGCAGATCAGGGCCTGGGCAATAGCCAAGAAACTTACTAAGAAGAGTAGATTTCCTAGCTGTACCTCAGGCACTGAGAAGAAGATCATTTGAGAGTTTGTGTAATGAGTTTGCTTTGCAAACTGATTTCATCTTGTCTTGAAAATAACTTCCATCTGTCACATAGTTATCCTGTTTAAGGGAGACTAGGATTAAATGAAGAAATGTCCAACAGAAAACCCCAGAGAGAAGTAACTTCCTAGGCTAACAATAAAGAGGAAAGTTTGAGAAAATAAACTAAAACTGAAGGGACATAATTGTGGCTGGGGAGCTAAGGAAGGCTCAAACTCATTCCTTCCCACTTGGGAGCAGCAGGGAGAGAGCAACTAATCAATGTGATTGAGGAGGAGCCTTCCAAGCAGAGTCTGAGAGATTTGGTATAGATTTGGTAGATAGATAGATTTGGTATAAGGTATGGGAGGGAGAGTGAGGAGGAGGTTACTTATGTGGCTTGTCCCAGAAGGAGAAATACAAAAGGGTTATTATTACTCTTTGTCAAGATGAAAGCCTAAAGAGAGAATTTTGCCAAGTTGATTAAAACCTTTGATAACTCATGTACACATCTGCCGCTTTTTAGAGCCTCAGACAATGAGAGAGAGCGTTTCATGCTCGTTTCCCATTTAGGTAATAGTCTGTGTGCTTGGCATCTTTTAAGGAGCAAAAGGTTGCACTCTGCGCTAGGGTTTATCACAGGGACAATGCAGTCTGCTTGAGTTTCATTTTGGACTGCTTAGCTGAAACACACGAAAACGTATACTGGTGTGTCAGCAGAAATTAAAATAAGAATAATGTAGCTGGTATCTATTGTGGTTTGAATTAAGAGCTTGAGTTGAAGTCAACCATTGTTTCAGAGTAACTCAGCGTAGGTCAGTTATGCTGGCCTAGGCTCTGCCAGCATTCATGTGAGTAGAATTTTTCTTCTTGAATCTTCTTGAAGCATCTGCACAGAAAGATATTTTTTGCTACTCTGTTAAATGAAAATGATTTGTATGTCTGATACAAGACTTCTGTATATGTGAAAATCCCGTTAATAGCAATTACCGTGAACAAGTGGAAAGGAACTTACAGTAAATGAAGCCAATGTGGGAGAATTCCAAGCAATGTGTTATTTCTGATCTGCAAAACGCTACAGAAGTGAATGCTTATAACCTTCTATAAGGTTATTCTACTGTCAGGTTTGCTTAGCTTGCTTAATTGTTGTTCCTTTAATGTGTTCTTTTCATTTCAGATCAGAACATCTGTCGTTTGGTCCACTCCAAATGTCTCCTTTGTAATCCCTTTATGGGTTATAGTACTAGCAATACTTCTCGGACTACTGGTACTAGCGTTGTTGACCCTAGCTTTATGGAAGGTATGTTGCATTATTACTGTTACTGTTGCCTCAAAAAAACACTGAAACATACTGGAAGATACTAAAAGATAAGAAACAGAGAGGCTGGCATTTTGTGATCTTTAACAGTTCAGAGGAAAAGCAACAATGCACATGTGTCTTTTGTTTTGGCATTTTTGACATCCTAGTGTCACTGACCTTTATGCAGGGAACTTGTTTTCAAAGTCTTCCTTTATTATTAAAGTCTGGTTATAAAAATGGGCATACAGGGTTTGGCTCCCTTTCCCAAGACCTATGATCCTCTTTCAGGATGTTTAGGTTGAAAAAGAAGTGACTCTAACTTTGTTTTCTCTGAATACTTCAGGAATTTCCAGTTTTTGTCAGCATGTAAAAACACTCCCAGCTTTGAGAATTAATTTTTAGAAGATTTCCTTTTCTGTTAGTATGTCATATCTTCTGGTTTAAAATTTTTCTAGTTCTGTGTTGGTTGCTGCACAGACTTCACAATTTTTGAGACAAGTTACTGGAATCTGCTGGGAGCCAATGTAGCTTTCGGCCACCCTTTCAGTTCCTGTTTAAAAAAAAAAATATTCAAATAAATTCTTAAGTTAGGATATGGTTCGTCTGCCTTTAGCTGCCTAAAGGTTATGGGTTAGTTGTCCTGCCTATGCTAACTTTTCAGTTATGCTTAGTCAGTTAACAACAACAGCAAAAAGCTGTGTCTAAAACACGGGAGGATGAGAGAAATTAGCTTCTGGTGGTACTCTCCTTTGACCTCTTGCGGAGCCTATGTAACTTTCAGCCTTTCATCAAAAAGAATAACTTTTAGGAAGTTAAAGTTAGGTGAGAGGAATCTCATCTTTAGGGTAGGTCACGACATTGTCCTGCGCACATTTCCCAACACATATTCCACCTCTGTTGTTATTACTGTCTGTCAGTCTAAATATAATTTCTGAATGAGTGTCTTGCTGAACTGAAATTAGCAGTATTCTCATTAGACTCAGTCAGTATCAGCATTCAGACCAACTTTACATCTCCTGCAAAGACAGCTTTCATTTGAATTTTTAAAGCTATACTTTGGAACTCAGTGCCTTGCACCTAAAACTTTAATTTTTCATAGGGAACGATTTGAATAGAAGCAAAAAAGCTTCTATCAGCCTGCCATCGGTTGTACCTGACCTTTCAGGTTGACTGAGTGAAGAATCAAACTACAGCTGAGTCTTCCTCTGGTTGTCTCACCATGAATGCCTTTCTTTCTGTTGACTGTTTTCTGCAGTGTGGCTTCTTTGACAGAGCGAGGCCTCCTCAAGATGACATGGCTGACAGGGAACAACTGACAAATAACAAGACTACTGATGCATAGAGGAAGAGAGTGACAGTGCAAGTCAGACTCTGCCTGAAACTAGAAACACAATGAGGATTAAATGAAGGATCCCTTCCACGAGCCTTCCTTTGTACCTGCAAGTGACGTGGTGTCATGATCTGATCTATGCAACGTTCTGAGAACATGCCACATAATGGCCATTCTTGGCAAAGAAAGCGGCTTTATCACTGCCTTACAGCCACACTCACCACTGGACAGAATCTTTATCCCACGTTACAGTCAGTCTACATTTCAGGAGATGCTTTTGAACACGTGTGGTATGCTGAGATGCTTCCAGAACAAGCCCAAATCTCCCAAGGAGAGAATGCCTGCATTGCTGTATTATATGTCTAGAAGATGGACCAGGAAAAAACTTCCAAACACTACTGTATCATGCAGAATACCTTTGACACCTCCCTAAGAATAAGAACTTTTATGAAATTATGGCTCAGGGAGACAAGCAATATATCAGTACTGTGAAAGTACTTCTGAAAAACAAAGGTAGTCTATAAAGAACTTTATAGATGGGGCACAATTATTTATTTTTCCACCTTTTCAGGATAAGTATCTGATATAATCCTCAACTTAGATTTTGAGAGAAGAAAGTTAAAAAAAAAAACAACATAAATCATGTACTTACCTTGCATGTAAATAGAAAAGTAAACCCATTGTACACACAGAACACGTCTTTCTTGGCTACGAGGTGTTGTGGAAAGCAGAGGATTTATGCAACATTTTAAAAGATGAGAGATATGGTAAATAAGTACATGTTGTATCTCTTTCAAGCCGGAGCTGGCAGTATCACACCCAGAAAACTAAACCTACGCACAGTATAGAGCAGGGGATGAGTTACCTTCTCATCCAGCTGCTGATGGCTGACACCCATACAGCTGACACAAGATACAATAATCTGTGAAACACTGATTTAAATTATCCCAGCCACACTGGTGATACTGAGAAGGCTTGGAGGTTTTGGGCTAGAATAAATTTTCTTTGCCATTGCCCTGTTTCTTTGTTGAAATGGCCTCTTAAAACAGAATAGCTACTGCCGTTGTATCTTCTGTTTAATTTATGTCATAGACCCTAATGCTTTGTTCACCTAAAGAAATCTTTGCATTTTTCTCATCTTGTTTTACAGTCTACAAGTTGGCAGCACATTTAAAGTGTTGATTTCAGCAAAGTTTAGGGCTGAATATAATTATTTCTTAAGCAAAGTCTTGCAGGGAAGGTGGGCAGGATTTGTATTCATGCAGAAAAATAGGATGTCAGCCAACCAAGCGTGAACAAAATGAAGGAAAGATATTTTGAGGTAAAGAGTAAAAATATACATTTAGGATTAGAAAAAAAAAATCTGGATCAAACATTCTGAAGAAGAGAGGCTTCAGTCTTTCTCTTCTATCAGCAAATGGTCCTTATCTCAGCAGGGCCTCTATCTCTGGATCTGTGCAAATCTGTTCCTGAGAGCTTGAGTCTTCCAGTGCTGCCTGTGAAAATGAAATTAGCTCTGTTGGGTAAAGTTCAGGGGGGATTGTTCATGTGCTGGAACCGACACCACACTTCCCTTCTGAGCTCCTTTTCTTTCCAATCCATCTCAGCTTCTCAATCAGCAAATGGCTTCATCCCTCCTGCCACTGCTTGGCTCCTTTTAGGTAACGGCCCTTCTGCTTCCTAAGACTTCAGGACAGGACTGAGGCCGTGAGACATTGCCACTTCTCTCAGCCTCAGAGAACATTTGACAGTTTTACTGTTTCTTGCACGCAGGCTGACCTGTGAAATCCAAGCAGGAGCTAGGAAACCTGAGCAGGTGTGTTCCATCTTCATACTTAGGGCAAGTTTGCAAGACCTTCGTGGAGTCTTTAGCCTATCGTATGCAGCGTGCCCACGGGACAACGAGGGGAGGACCCATGCCTCAGAATATGGAAGCACTTCCCTCTGTTTTCTGAGGATGGGGAAGGCTGACTCTTTCCCAGTCCCCCAGAAAACCATTAACAGACCCCTTCCCCCCAGAATGGGTTTGAGCTGACCCCTTGTAGATTAGAGAGGTCAACTGACAGATACCACTACAAGGCAAGCCTGTCCCGTGTTGGCACACCTCTGTGTCCCACACATTCCCAGCAAAATCAGCCGCCCGTGAAAGGAGACGGTGAGCTTCTAGCTTTTGTAAATACTGAATTGTTGTGTGTAGCAGCTTGTGAAATAAGATCCACTGGCTCATTAGCAGTCACATCATCTGCACAACTCTTACTCTGATGAAATAGCACCATAAGGAGATACTGAACATAGGACTTTTGTATGTGCAATACTTTATATTACTTATATACCTGAAGCATGTTTACACTGGCATTTGTGGTTGTTTTTTAAACTTTTGAATATACTGATTAATGATTACAATAAAGAAAAAAAAAGAATAGAAAAAAAAAGCCAACACAGCTCTATTCAGTATTTGTTGCAATGTGTTTTTAATCCCTCCTTGCTCCAAGGATGGGACTAGGTGACTTAATAAGTTCTCTGCAGTTGTAACATCTATGATTCACTTTTGAGCAATTATTCTCCATTTTAATGATGGGCAAAACATATTCAGATACTGAATTTAAACCAAAAATAACCTCAGTGACTGCTGGGCCTGGCTGGAGTCCATTGGCTGCAGCTGTGTAATGTCACTGGAAACCAAATTAGAGGCACATGATCTGAAAAACAGTTACTTTGAGCAAAACTTTGTTTTATATTTCTACATCCTTGCAGATTAAACTTCCCCCGTGGAAATGTCTGGAGCCGTGTGCTGTCAAGGACTGTTGTCTTGGGTCCCGGCGTTTGTGGACAGCTTTGGCTGCAAATTGCAAACAGCTTTACCAAGGAGATTTCTGGGTTTCAGTGCTTGCCAAGAGTGTTTATTCCCGGGGGAGATTGCATCCTGGATGTGGACACCAGCAGGCAGTTGACATAATCTTTCCCCGCAGTATATTAGTAATGTGCTGGGCGATAACCTCTGCCACATCCCTACGGGACTGAACTTTTGTTTTGGTGATGTCAACCTGGCAGTGAGTTACTAAATGCAGCTTTCTGTGAAAATCATTGGGCCTTACGCTTCCGAATGCATGCGGTGAGCTGCTAATGGCTGAGAACACTGGAGTAGTCCGGAGAGCACAAAAAACAGGGGATTGCTTTATAAATTAAAGCCTATTAAAACTGTTTATTGTTACGACCACTACAGCAGTCTAGGAAACAGGGAGACAGTCATCTTTTATTTGACATGCTTCTTGCTGAGTTTGAGACAGGCTGTCCGGTTATTTCATCTATACAGCAGACTTTCTAAGAGAGTCAAGTGTCAAGCAAAATTTTCTCATTTATGAGAAACTCAGAGTATTTATAAATAATACAAATTATAATTCATAAATTCTCATTTATAAAAATTTCAGAATTTATGAAGCAGGGATCAGAACAATTGAATATGTTGTCACTTATGGATTTAATCTTTAAAGCTATTTAGCAAATCCAATTTTCACTTAACCTCCAGGTTGTTAACAAGAATTGCTTCGTCACCATTGTGTTACTCATTTACAATTTTTTCCGTCTTCTCCAACCTTTTTGCCCTCACAGCCTTTACAAGTTTTCCACATTAGATATCTCTTGAAAATGACACTGGTTTTCTCTACCTTTTAGCTGTGATTTTTTTTCATCCATTAGCGAGAAGGATCTTCTGGTAGGCATGGCATACATTTGCTAAAAAGCCTTTTGGGAACTGGCAAAACACTTGGAGATACGCAGGGGAGAGGGAGTCCCAACTGGCCGTGCCCTGTGGTGTTCCACTGCATCGTAGCAAACTTCTTTACATGAAATACCATCTGACACACTGCCTTTACGAATTGTTTATGAGTGAGTGTTTTATTTATGACTGTTGGCAAGGATCCATATTAAAATGTAGCGTAATGGTAGCGCCTCTTCACAATAAAAACTCTTGAATTCAGCTTATGCAGGTGGCATGATGTGACACAGCAGGAATGCTTTTAATATTGAAGGACTGTTCTTGTTTTGCCTGTACGTTGTATTGGAAGGGCACTTAAGTATTCAAGGTGGTACCATACTCTACACAGCAATTGCTAGAAAAGAAAGATGGAAGACATTGCTCAACTCACTTTTCAGATGGTTTCATTTTTTTTTTTCATCATGTTGCATCCACTTGACTGATGCACCACATTTTATTTGGTTTCGTATTGTTCCTTGTTTCAGTAACAGTTTGTAAAGCAAACTTCAACAACTCTTTCCAAAAGCAGGCTGCAGCAGGCAGGATTGCTTTTCCAGAAGCAAGCTCAGGATAAGAGCAGCGGAGCAGAACTCTGGATGCTATGTATGTGACACGGTCAGTGCATGGCAGGGACCACCTTACTTTTCAGCAGTTTGCCCAAATTCACAGTCAGAGTCATGTTAACAAAACAGCAGCCTTAGATCCCATTTTCCCAGCAAAAGCCATCTGCTCATTTATCACATTAGACCAGGAACACCAGGAAAAAAAAAAAATCATGTTAAGTTGCAAAAAGCTTCCATGAGTCTTGTACCTTTTGTAGAAATTTCACATTTTGAAGTATATATGATAGCTCTTGGCTCGTCAAATGGCCTTGCTGATGTTTTTGTTGTTAGTTTTAATACCTTAATAGCATTTAGGAAAAGTTAGGTCAGCATAGTAAAAGCTGAAAAAGAAAATACATTTAAACTAACAGCAAAGTCTCACGGGAGCCCCAGGCTTAGATCTGGACTTACCTTTTCCATTTTTAGGCACACAAGAGGCGTCAGGATGTATCTCACATGTCTGGTGAGACTTCCAAGGGTGTTAGGGCTTTGTTATAACAAACGCTGCCATGCCAACTAATGTGAAAACCAGATTATTTTATTTTTAAAGATCCAACAGTCTGTCATCCTCTGCTGTACACCCTGCGTACAAGAACAGGCAGAGTGTGGGTAAATGGCACCATTGAACTAGGTGGTGGGAAAAGACATTCACAGTGTGACTCAGTACACCACAAAGAGCCTTTCCTGTGAAGAAGGACAAAAACTGAATTTTCCCAGTGCCTAAAAGTAGGTAAGATTTGTTTTTCTAGAGGATAACACGGCACCACAGAAGCCCTGCGCGTTGAGCACAGCAAGTTTAAGTATAAATGCAAAGTGGCTGGGCACAAGGGAGTTAATATTAAGCAGTTAAGGATGCAGAATACTACGTCAACTGCAAATGCCTTAGAGGGTAAGGCTAGGAGGCTCTAGAGGAGAAAACAAACCTTTAAACATAGATGTTACCAAAGAGTAGAACAGGAATGACAAGAAGGTTGATTATTAAAATGGATGGATTGGGAATAAGGCTCAGCTACAGCAGATGAGGAGAAGTTGTGAACCCCAGAAGATAATGATACTAATGATCTACTACAGTGATTTTTTTATATATTTTTTTTTCCACAATGACCAACTGATTCATTGCTCATGCAAAGTTTGAGGAAGACCATTTCCCTGGTAATTAGATAACGAAAGGAAAAAATATCTCAGCAGCTGTGTCAGGACTATTGAGTTATCTGTGGATCCCTCTCATTGGTAAATGAAGGGCTGCATTCACTGCATTGACGCGGGGAGAAGGAAGGAGGTGGCAAAGACATAGAACTTGAATTTGTTCCAGTGTCTGCTAAAAGCTTCTGGCTTCGCTGCTGTTTCAAAGTGACTGTTCCAGTGTTTGCTGGGGCTGTACAACATCTTTCTCTGGAGTAGCACAGACTCTGCTACCCAAAGGCAATAGAAAGACATTTTTTTCAAGCCAGTAAAAACTAAATCTTTCGTGGAGACTTTGTGTCCATGCCTGGCTTACCCAGGAGACCCCAGGAATAAAGTGATTTTTAAGTGGGATTTTTTTTATTATTTTATTTATAAAGTGTTGTTACATACATTGAGAAGTTCTCTATGGGCTTCCATCCTTATACACATTTATAAATTGAACTGAAATAATTCCTTGCTAACAGACAAAGGAGGCACAACTAAATCCACAACGAAATTGAAAAGTTAATTGATGTAGTGGAGATGACAGCGATCCTATCTCATTTTTAAGTTTGGCTTTAATGAATGTTCTGTTTGCTATTTTTAAAAGTTACTAATTCTACATGTAATATATTACAGTACTAAAGAAGCACTTAGACATGAGTAACAGTATTGGCGTTTAATGTAACAAGTTACTAATAGGTAAATGAGGCAGGGACAAAAGCCGAGGGGAAGGACCATGTTCCTCCCTCAGTTGGGCTGCTCCAACACCAGCTGGAGCTGACTGGGAATCCTCCACGCTCCACAACGAGCAGTTACTCTTACAAGAGGGAGAAATCCTGACACCATAACAGCTCTCACTCCTTTGTTTCGATGATTTCTGGAGCCTCTTGCTCCGCTCTGTTGGGTGCTGCTTGCTTAATGTTATCTGCTCCGTTGGCTCCTCCACGGTCAACTAGTTTGGATGCCAGAGATTCAGTGCCACGTCCTTTCCATCTGCTTCTTGTTTAAAAAGCTGAGGTTATCTCCCGTCTTGTGAACACATCTCCAACTTTTCATGATTGATAGAATATATTCTGCTTGATTTGGGGGAGAAGGGGTGTTCAGTCTCCACCTCACTTTTCTAATGCCCATATATATACAAAAAGTCAGTCCCATGGTATCTATTACACATTATTTCACTGAGCAACCAGCCAAGTTTTTGTTCTGTAATTCAGTAGAACAGAGTAAGCCTGAACTTGACCCTCCAGCCATTTTAAGCAAACAACATCTGTGTGAAGCCATTAGGTTTCCAATACATTGACTCACTGCAAGGTCTTTAAGAGCAAATCTTGTTGCAGAACATGTTGTGTACTCTTCAGCCTCATCACTGCAGTTGGTAAGCTGTGTCAAGCTTATACTGATCTTACCTAGATTACGTTTAGCTGGTTTTATCATCTCAAAAATGTTTTTTCTGGAGAGTGGGAATGAAGTGCAGGAAAAATTGTGGGTTGTCTTTTTCAAGCATGGTCAGAAACAGCTTTTAACACTCACCCTCAATTAGGCCCTCGAAAAATCACATGGGGTTGGAAGGGATCTCTGGAGATCATCTAGTCCAACCCCCTGCCAAAGCAGGTCCACCCAGAGCAGGTCCCACAGGAACGTGTCCAGGTGGGGTTTGAATGTCTCCAGAGAAGGAGACTCCACCACCTCCCTGGGCAGCCTCTGCCAGGGCTCTGCCACCCTCATGGGATAGAAGTTCCTCCTCATGTTTAGGTGGAGCTTCTTATATTCAAGTTTGTGCCCATTTCCTCTTGTCCTGTCCCTGGGCACCACTGAAAAAAGACTGGCACCATCCTCTTGACACCCTCCCTTTAAATATTTATAGGCGTTGACCAGATCGCCCCTCAGCCTTCTCTTCTCCAGACTAAGACCCAAGTCCCTCAGCCTCTCCTCAAAAGGGACATGCTCCAGGACCCTCATCATCTTTGTAGCCCTAAGACACCTCCTAAGCAGGTCTGCAGGGGAAGGGGAGGTGTCAGCAAAGGGCGTGAGCACCACTGAGGAGGAGTGGTGCCCAGAAAGATGCAGACTGACTCCAGTATTTGGCTTTGGACCAGACCTGGCGTGGAGAGGGGCTTCCTCGACTGCCAGAGAACTGAGGGGGGCTCTGTGCTTGGCCTCCCTGTTTCCTCCCTGCATTCTCTTCCTCCGTGTCAGTCTGTGTGCCATGGCTCCTTCCCACAGGTGGGTGACCTTCCTTCCCTCCAGCCACCTCACCGCTCCTCCTGGTGCTTCCAGCCATAACTCCCCCTGGCCTCCCCACACTGCAGCCACAGCAGCTCCCCAGCTCTCTCCCCAACAACTCCTGGCTTCACCAGTTGTTTCCTGGCCCTGTGATGTGATGGGTGCCCCAGCTGGGCACCACAGGTCTCCCAAAGGCTGATCTCACCCCATGGCTATACCCCACCTCCTCCCCAGGGAGGCTTGGGCAGATCTCGGTCCTCTCAGAGAGAGGGTACAGCAACTGTGTGATTCTCACATGAGGGTTACCTGAGGAGCAGCTTGCAATGGCCATGTCATCACAGAAATCCAAGCACACATCGGGGACAGCATCCCCCCAAAATCTCTCTCATGCTGCTGTTTCACAAAAATGTGCGCCTTCTTGATGATTAACCATCTTTTTGGTCCTCTGTTCTTCATCCACGTAACATCTCTTGCCCTGTTTTTCTTTCTGGGCTCATCCCCCATGTTCCAGAACAATGTCCTGGCCCATTCCTTGCAGACCACCCCTCAGAACAACCTCTCCCAGCAACCTTACCCTAGCTGAGTTCACAGAATCATGGAATCACGCAATTGTCAGAGTTGGAAGGGACCTTCTAGAGCCCATCCAGCCCAACTCCCCTGCCAAAGCAGGGCTGCCCAGAGCACATCACTCAGGATGGCATCCAGGCGGGGCTTGAAGATCTCCAGAGAAGGAGACTCCACGACCTCCCCGGGCAGCCTCTTCCAGGGCTCTGCCACCCTCACCCCAAAGAAGTTCTTCCTCACATTGGAGTGGAACTTCCCATCTTCCAGCTTGTGCCCGTTGCCCCCCTGTCCTGTCACTGGGAACCGCTGAAAAGAGTCCAGCTCCATCCTCCTTCAACCCACACTTTAGATACTTATAGGCATTGATAAGGTCTCCCCTCAGCCTTCTCTTCTCCAGGCTCAAGAGTCCCAGCTCTCTCAGCCTTTCCTCATCAGGGAGATGCTCCAATCCCTCCATCACCTTTGTTGCCCTTCGCTGGACTCTCTCCAGCAGTTCCCTGTCTCTCTGGAACTGGGAAGCCCAGAACTGGACGCAGGATTCCAGTTGTGGCCTCCCCAGTGCAGAGCAGAGGGGAAGAATGACCTCCCTCCACCTACTCTTCCCTACGCACTCTTCCCTACGCAGCCCAGGATCCCATTGGCCCTCTTGGCCACAAGGGCACATTGCTGGCTCATGGAGAGTTTATTGTCCACCAGGACCCCCAGAGCCTTCTCCTCAGAAGTGCTTTCCAGCAGGTCCACCCCTAACCTATATTGGTGCTTGGGGTTCTTCCTCCCCAGGTGCAGGACCCTACACTTGCCTTTATTGAACCTCATTAGGTTCTTCTCTGCCCAGCTCTCCAGCCTGTCCAGGTCACGCTGGATGGTTGGCACAGCCCTCTGAAGTGTCAGCCAGCCCTCCCAGTTCTGCCTGCTCCTCTTGGCTGCTAAGGCAAGCAAGCCCCACCAGCATCCTGGCCTGTGTCAGGAGCAGCGTGGCCAGCAGGAGCAGGGCAGTGATGGTGCCTCTGGACTGGGCACTGGGGAGGCCCCACCTCGAGGGCTGTGTCCAGTTCTGGGCCCTTCACCACAAGAAGGACATTGAGGTGCTGGAGCGTGTCCAGAGGAGAGCCACCAAGCTGGTGAGGGGTCAACAAATCACACAAGGAGAGGCTGAGGGAACTGGGCATGTTTAGTTTGGAGAAGAGGAGGCTGAGGGGAGACCTCATTGCCCTCTCCAACTCCCTGAAAGGAGGGTGGAGAGAGGTGGGGGTTGGCCTCTTCTCCCAAGGGAATAATGACAGGAGCAGAGGAAATGGTGTGAAGTTGTGGCAGGGGAGGTTTAGATTAGATATCGGGAAGAATGACTTTCCTGAGAGGGTGGTCAGGCCCTGGAACGGCCTGCCCAGGGAGGTGGTGGAGTCACCATCCCTGGAGGGATTTAAGAAAGGTGTAGAGGTGGCACTTCAGGGCATGCTCTAGTGCCTGGGATTGTGGGGTTGTGTCTGTCCATGGATTGTTCATGTGGTGGGTTTTTTTGTTGGGTTTTTTTGTTTGCTTGCTTGTTTTGTTTTTTGTGGTTGGACTCGATGATCTCAAAGGTCCCTTCCAACCACGAGGGTTCTGTGCTTCTTATCTTGCAGAAAACAAACTCTTCAGGTGGAAACCAGGTCTCTCCTATGTCTCTGGGGCCGAAGAAAACGTACAGTGCTGTATCAATGCTGAATAACATCAGCCTCCAGGGAGTGGTTACTGCAAGTTCATGTGCCTGTATTGGAGAAGACTGTGACTGCTCCCTTTCTTTCCCCACAGACCCATGAAACCATATAGGGTTATTTCTCAGCTGCTTATTCCTGCTTTATACGGGGCACCAGTCATGGAATGGTGGAACAAAGTAAAACTGAACTGATGAGAAAAGTAGTTGTGGGTACTGGGATTTAAGCCATTTCTTCTTCTCAGCCTGCTGAAGAAGTCTGCTTACTCCATTAACATCAATCCAGTCACATATAAAGCTACTGAAATGTCACACAAACGATACTCTTCCAAGCTGTTGTGTAGAACAATTCAGGTGGGAAGAACTATTAATATTAAACACTTCTCTTTTCAACTTTGAACCCATGGTAACAAAGGGACCAGGTTTGCTTTTCTTTTGAGCATAGAATTATCTAGAAATTAAGTGTGCTTTCTAGAGCTTCTCAACAAATTACTGTGGAGCTTTTCAGCAAGAAGTTTAGAAACGCAGAGCCCGGCCTTTGCTCTACTGCACACCAGAATATTGCCTTTTTTGCCTCCGTAACTGAAGGGATGCACAGCCCAGAACGAGAGAACAGATACACAACCCACCATCAACTGAGGATTTTGAGGAAGGAAAATGTGTGTCCCTGGGCAATATGGAGGCTGGGGTGGTGACTCAAATAAATAGCGGTTGAAGGCGAAGTGACTGGAGCACTGAATCTGGGGGTGCCCTCTGAAAAATCAGACCTGCCTGAAGCTGAGCAGTCAGAAAAATGACACTTGAAAATCTTTGCCCAGGCATAGCCTTTTGTTAAACCTGGCAGGATCACTTCGTATTGGCATCCAAAGCTGCTGTGAAACCACCATGAGTAAGAGAGGGCAGCAGTGGAGCCTGTGTGTTAACGTTGCATTTCCTTGTTTTGGCTGGCTTGTGTCACAGATGGGAAGACGACATCTCAAGCTTCCATGAAAACTGTCTTCTCTGCATCCTGGAAATAACGTCTACAGCTGAAAAAGACTGACAGGAGAATCAATCTCGTAATTTGCCCTCCAAGTCCTGAATTTTTGCTACCACAGATAGCAGGCACTGGCAGGCAAACTAGTCAAAGGTTGGTGCTCAAAGTAGCAATGAAACATTTTCCTGAACTATCTGCTATCTTAACTCTTTCATTGAACTGTTAAGCACTTCCACCAGAGGCTGCGAGGGGATGTGCAGAATTTGGGGGTTGGCGTGCCTCTACTATGTGCTCAGCACAGAGCAAATTTGTGGGACAGAAAGTCTGCAGTTCAAATATGAAATATGGATCAGCAGATGGCTATAATCAAACAGGAAGCATACGGAAACAATGACATGATTATGAACAGCATAATAAGCAATGGTCATGGCACACCAGGGCCATAAGCAGACTTCCTATTTTGCGTGCCTAAATTGGGCATCTTAATACCTAAATAGCAGTCATCTGGCCCATCAAGGCAATCCAGAGCATCTCT
The DNA here is from genome assembly GCA_033628505.1 of Tringa tobata. NCBI lineage: Eukaryota > Metazoa > Chordata > Aves > Charadriiformes > Scolopacidae > Tringa > Tringa tobata. Next base: position 443,067 of record JAHREE010000163.1, on the reverse strand, counting down.
CCTAGTTACTCCAACGCCTTATACAGCCAGTGGAAGCGACAGCTGTGGGTTTGCTCTCCAGAAACTCCCTTGAGACCGGTGCCAAGGGGGAAACAGCAGGCGCCAACTTTGGCTTCGTCCCCTGCCTCGCTGGGAGCTGAGGCACTGGGTGTCACCAGGATGTGGCATCCCAAGGCGACGTCTTCAGAAGAGCACCGGTGTCCAAGGTCGGGGAGGCAAGTGACCAGAGGCTGTGCCCAGGAGCTGGTCTCAAGAGCCCATGGTGCAGCAGCAGGACCATAGAGCTGCATGGAGCGGGAGTGGGAGGGTCTGGCTGCAGCCAACCCATCAGACTCATCTTCTAGAACTGCAAAGTTATGGTCTGTGTTAGCAGGAGGGAGCGGTTTGCATCTTTTGTATTACTAAATGCCCATTACCAGGCTTTTACCCACCTCAGGATGGTCCTCTCTCCCCGAGTGCCAGAAGGACACTCACTCTCCTGTGGGTCCTGGGTGTCCAGCACCCTTTTCTGCACCAGTGGCGCTGATGCTGTGGGTGGGGTGAAGCACGTGTCTCTTTCCAGACACGTCCATCACCCAGTTATGCTCTTCTCTTGAGAAATGAGTGGTTATTCAGATCCTGAAAGGTCAATAAAGACTGGCATCCGCTTTCTCTGCTTTGTGGTGGAGTGCACTAGCCAAGATGCTGTTAGACGTGCAGCATCCCTTTCTTCTTTGGTCCTTCCTTGAGCCTGTCAGTGTGCAGCACAGTCTGAGCAGGATCAATGGCTTTGGGCCTCCCACAGAATTTAAGCTCTCCTGCACCAGATGCAAAAACTCTGGCATCGAAGGCTTCATGCTGATACACTTCTGAGTATGTGCAGTAAACCATGAGCATCTAGAGAAAGCAGCAGTAGAAGAAGCGCTGTGAAGGCTGGATACTTCCATGGGCTGGGAGCCCCCGCTAGGATGTGGTACAAATTCTTCTGTTGAACTAAGGCTCCTAAATTACTCTTATATCAGCCTCTGGTTTGCTAACAGTCGGTGCCTTGCCAGTAACAAATGAACTTGAAGAAGCCTGGAATTCCAACTATTTTGTTTGAGAAACCCAGCGAATGTCAAGTTTACAGCCCTGCCATGTTCTGCTAATCATTTAAGCATTTAATCTGTCAGATGCTCAGAAGTTCACCGTTTTCATGGTTCTTGCCTGAACATACTGGCCCAAACTTTTTCAGTTTTGTTCCTCAAAACAAGCACTTGCATCTGTATGTAGGCACCTAAATGAATACCTTGCTTTGCCACATTGAGCCTGAAAATCAGCCACTCCAGATACCTACATATGCTTTTAAGGACCTAACTTTTGGCAGCCAAACTCATGTTTGTGATACTTTCACATGTTTTTAATAAGAATCTAAACATAAACCAGACCAAAGAAAAAGAGAAGAGGGGTGAGGGGAAAGAAAGAAAAACAATACTCTGTAGGATATCTATGTGTTGACATAAAATACGGAATAACCCCTGTCTATTGCATCTGTGCATGCAGATTTTTCTTACAAACATGAATTATTGAAGCAGTAGTTCAGACTGTCATTGGAAGAGAACTACTGTAGCTCACACCTACCCAAACAGCAGGCTCCACACTGAGATATTCTGTGGTAATTCAAGTGCTCATCATGCCTCAGCAGAGGTCTTCACTTCTCCCATGTCCTTACTTCTACCTCTGGGCCTTCTCAAACATGAGAAAAGGTTTTCACGTCTTCTGTTCTTATGCTATTGTCTTAGTGGTAACTATTCCTGGACAAGATAATTAAACTTACTGTGTCCACATCTTCTAAAGCTTCCTCTCAGGGCTCATTTTACCAAAAGGGTGCAGGAGCCTGAGGGCAGAGGTCAGCTCTGGGCATCAGGCCCAGTCTGTGAACTGATAGTCTCAGGAGAGCTTCTGGGTGAAGAAAAAGTTAATGATATGATGCCCCATTTGGAGCACCATATCTGGACATCTAGGAGATGCCCAATGTTGATGGCAGCAAAAATGACTTGGTTCAGCTATTTCATTTCAATGGGGTTTGGTTTTAAATTTACAGATATGTTAGGCTCATCGACTCACTGCAACCTCAGGAAAAGCTAGAGATCTGCCTGAAGGTCTCTTGACAAGCTGTGCTTTTGACTCCTCTGTTCAGAGCAAATAAACCCACGGGTTTTCTTCCATTAATGTGGGCACACAGCACATCAGCAGGGTCAATACAACAGAGTGGTCAAACACAATCTGAATATTTTGAGATTTCTGCTGTGATTTCTCCATCCAGCAGACTAAAGTTAAAAAAAAAAAAAAAAGAGAGAGACAAAAAAACCACCCCAAAGTTCTTCTTGCAACTCCCCTCTCTGCTTGATTGCTTCTCTGGTGAATGGCACGGTTGTGAGAGCGACTGGGCAGGTCACTCCCAGCTCCTCCAGGTGGAGAGCAGAGGCTGATGATTGCAGTTAAAAGACAGGATAATTCAATCAGCTTTCACCACAAGGCCAAAACAGCACACCCGATTGTGGTCCTCTCGCCATCGCCCATAGCCATGGTGTCAGATAAGGCTCCCAGGCTGGGGAACTAAAGGTGTGTTACTGTTTTGTTGGGCAAGAACGTTCAGCTGCAGTGACCCTCCAGCCAGGAAAAGTGGGAAATCTTCAGACAGAGAGTGGAAGAGCATACGCCTATGCCCAAAACTTAAACTGAAATCCAAAACGGAGTGTTTTCACTATGTACCTTCTTCCTGCTCCGGACAGCATCTACCTGAGCGCGGTGGGGCTGCCACTGCCCTGTACACACACGTTTGCTGTGATGAAAACCTCCCAGGCAGCACGTGTGCGGCACCTTCAGGCTTCCGTCTGGCCCAGAGTTTGCAGCAGGAGCTACAGAGGCCACAGAGCCCCTTGCTCAAGCCGTAAACTGAAGGGAAGATTTCTCTTCCTGTGCGTGCACCAGCGCACACACACACACACACACACACACACACACTCCTCTCCCCGGAAATGTCAGGCAAGAAGATGAATTTCACCTCGGCAGAGGCATCCTATGGGGTACGGCACTTCCACGGCTCGGCCTGCCTGTGACTCGGCTCGCTGGCCGTAGTCGGATGTTGTATAAAGCCACCTTCATTCTTTACATTCAGTACTTCTCAGTTTGGTTTACACCCACCAAAAAAAAATCTTTTCCCTGTTTTTCTTCCTTACAAGGAAAATAAACTTGTAAAGAGGGAGAAGTGAAGGGTTACATCTGGAGAGAGTTACGGCTGTGGCTCAAAGGAACAACTGGAATGTCTGTAATGCGGAAGTTTCTTCCACACAGCCATTTTTCTCCTCTTCTTGGGAAGTAGAGAGACATGCTGCTCCTGTTCACAGAGCACAAATTCCAGCGAGGGACTGCAACAGCATCCCCGCTGAAAGCACAGGCGGTGATTCAAATCGGTGCTACTCACTCAACCTCACGGACATTAGAATCATAGAATCATAGAATCGTCTAGGTTGGAAAAGACCCTTGGGATCATTATGTCCAACCATCTACCCTACTCTACAAAGTCCTCCCCTACACCATATCCCTCAGCACCACATCTAATCATCTCTTAAACACATCCAGGGATGGTGACTCAAAATTGTCAGGAGCATCTCAGCATCAGAACTTTATCTGTCTTGGAGGTAATTAAAAGAAGCCACAGTCATAACAGGAGCAGCAAAATTTATAACTGGCTCATTCTGATAGGCTTTGGCATGTCATTTGGGTCACCATCCCTGAACTGAGCCCCCATCCCTGAATGTGTTTAAGAGTCCTTTAGATGTGGTGTTGGGGGATACGGGGCAGGGGAGAACTTTGTAGAGTGGGGTTGATGGTTGGACTCGATGATCCCAAGGGTCTTTTCCAACCTGAATGATTCTATGACTCTATGTATTTCTGACAAGCTGAGTGCTTGCAGACCCCGCTGAAGTCAGCTGGCATCAGGGGTGTGTGGCAGAGGAACAGACCCTTTGCGTAGATGGTGACCTGGAGATCCCAGTACCCCGTCTGCCACAGCCCCACAGCTTCATTCGCCTGTTACAGACACTATGTCGGGAGGGTGACATCGTCCAACTTCAGGCTCAACTCTGAATTTTGAGGAGCGTATGGGATGAAGTGAGGGACAGGAAAGAAAAATACTTTTCTTTGGTGTGAATTAGTGATGTGAAAGCTGAGGAAATACACACACAGAGGATCCAGGCTCTGGATAGTCCGGGATATCTGTCTGACCACAGTTCTCAAGGGCTGGGGTAGGGCTTTTTTTGTTTCATCAAGGTGAATGATATGCAGTTCAAAACCACTCACTTCTCAAGCTGATGTAGTTGGTCTTTAAGTATTTTTTAAACAAAACTTGATTTCTGATCCTGAAACTCAAGTGTTTATCTGCATCTGTTTTTTTTTTTATTTTAAATCCCTCTTTAAAAAGAAGAAACTTGCCCAGATACTTAACCACTTTAAAAACAACTCAGTTTCTGAAAGGAGGATCAATATTTGAAGACCTTAATATTTATTTAAGTAAAAGTCACAAAGTTATTTTAAATTAATGTGGCATCTCTAAAACCATTATCACTGACTTTTTTACACACAGTTTATAAGTTTGTTGGTTTATAAACAAACTTATTTTGGAATAATGAAAGTCAGAAAAGAGAAAAAAAACAATCTATGAGGCAATAACGTCTACAGGGATAAATATTTTTTCCCATTCATAATGCCTGGAGTGTTTGTAATATACAATATTCTGCATACTGTTCTTGTTTTGCTTTTCCCACAAGCATGCCAGACTCAGGACAAGGTTCTGTGAAGCAATATTGAACTCTACTTGTTCTTAAAACTGCCACTCGGTGGAGATCGGAAACTACCCTTCCCCATTGTGGATCTTCTTTTTTGTCTTGAGATATCCCAGCTTCTATTTGCAGTCCCTTTTTCTTTCCTTTCTAAATTGTCTAGCATAGTACAAAGCTATTCCAAAGTGAAAGTATTGATCAAGAAAAGAATTTGCTGTTCGCGTCAGCGTTTAGTGTATTTTTGGAAATAATTGTGAGCAGAAGAGCTACCAGTATTCCAAATGAGCAACATCTGCACTGCATCTAGCAACTGGCTTTTCAAACATTCCCATGTGTGCTTGACTTGTTCCTGCACCGTCTCCAGTAACTATTCCTGGTACTTTTATGTGTCACCGGAATGGATGTGGAGGAGCAATTGTGTTTAAAAATGGTGAAAACCACAGTGGAAAAGCCAGGACAGAGGCATGGAGATCTCCTTGCTCGCTTTTGAAACAAATCCACTGGTCCCAGCATGACAGCTATGAAAGCACTGGCCTGACAGTCCATCATCATGAAACTAAAGACTCTACTGTGCATCACATTTTGCCATTTTTCATGCCTGAGTGCTTATCTGAATCTCCCAAACATCCAATTACGTGGGAATTAATTACACACTCTGTTAAATTGATCTGACATATTCTGATTAGGTGATTTGCCAACTATTTAGCTGTCCTTACTGTTGAAAACTCATGTCTCATTTGCAGTCCAAATTCGTTTAACTTCAGCACACAATTGCTACATCTTTTTACACCTCTCTTTTGGATGGGGAATTCGTTATCAGTATGTTATATCATTATCAATATTCTATATATGTTAATACAAGAAGCTAGAAGATGGTGAACATTCTAGTTTATCCCATTTCTGGCTTCCTTATGGTAGAAACACACAAAACACAGCAGGAGATATGACGCCTCTGTATGACATTTCTGTTGAAAATGTGTTAAGAGTTATAAATATGCGTGCAGAGATAGTGAAACTTAACATGGGTACGATTGTACTGAAACAGTTCAGCTTTTACTCCTAAAATGGAAAGCAGCCATGGAATTATTTGCCCTGACAAGAATAAAATAAATCTTGCATGCAGTATAGGTTTGAGAGGAAAAGGAGAAAGACTTTATATATAAACCACGCACTGCGGATCCTGATTTGGCAGGGCTTCCATTAGTTTTTCTTTGGGAAATGTTTCTTATCAAGATGACTATCTGGGATACTTCTCATCTTTTCTGTTCCTTAGGGTTTTTCCTTAAAGAAAATGTCTTAAAATTCGAGATATAGTTGCAATTTTCGCTCTTTCCCTTTTCAGACTTAGAGGTGCCCTGTGTTCTCTGCTCCCCAACACAGACTGCTAGGCAACTGGAGGGAAAAATGCTTCTTTAGAAATTGCAGCTCTTCTTTCATCACTTCTTTACTCCCTTGTCCAGTCACCCAGATTAATTCTGGATTGGGAACATAATTTAGAACATTTATTACTTTCCCTCAGGCCGAAGGACATTTATTTTTTACAGGAATATCTTCATAAATAATACTGTGCTTAAATAAGCGTGCTGCAGAAGCTGAATTGTCGTGAGCCTTTTCCACCCAGGAGGCCTGCAAATGAGCCTCATGGAAAGGTCCTTGTCACTGGGCCATAGGTTGGACAGTAGTTGGGATGGACAGGACACCAGTAACGCTGGTGGAACGGTTTTCTCAGGCGTGACACACAAACACAGCAGGCTTGGCTGCCTGCGTATCCAAGGCAATCCTACTAATCCCTCCTAATCCTACTAATTCCCTGGTAGACGCGGCTGCGTGCGCGGCTATGGCATGGCCGCGTGCAGCAGAGGACACCTCACAGTAAAGGAGGTGCACGGGGGCCACCTCCCCATTGAGACCTCCCTGCCCTGGCAGCTGAACCACCAGCCCAGCGGTGCCGTGTCTGTGGGAGCTGCTCCTTCCCCCTTCACTGCCCCCAACAAACATCACACTGATATAAATGACAAACGTGTTGAGGGGAACGAGATGAGATAAGGAGAAAGAAAGAAGGAGGAGGCACAAGAGAAACGCACTCCTTCTGCTGACATGTCATCGCAGGAACATCTGCGTTGTGTCTGGGTGTGCTAATGATCTATCTCCTCTCTGAAATCCCACTGCAAGACAATTAGGGCTGATAAATCATAAGGGATTTTTTTGTTGTTTTAAGAACCCAGATGCTACGGTGGAAAAAAAGGGGGTAAAAAGAAAAGAATGGACACCTTATCTTTCCTTAAATCTGCTGAGTGTGGACACAAAAACCCTTAACTTTAAAAATACAGTGCAGTGCCATAAAACATGAAAAGGGCAGGTTTTTTCCCAGTTTTGTCTGGATTCCAAGTCATACTCAAGGCATTTTTCATGACTCTTTTTTTTGTGAAAAAAGAACAAAAAAAGTATCCTAGTCTTCTTAGTCTTTAGGAGTTGTGTATATATGTTCTTGACTGATGAACTCTTTTATGCACACATGAGCTTGTTCATCCAATAAAAAGTCATCTTAAAAAATCAAACCATAAATTATAGGATGATTTCATTGCAAAGGTTAGGGGAAAGTCAGAATTGTTTGTTAATGTTTATTCTTTCCCTCTCCAGGACATACTCAATTAAAAGACAGCATGTATGGGGAGCTCTTCCAGTTGTGTTTGTACACACTGCCTCCCACACCCTCACACAGAGGTAGGAAGCAGAGAGCACACTGTTTATAGAGCTAAAGCTGGACAAACCATCTGCAGGAGATAGTCTGATTACCCTCAGCCCCCACCCTTCTCCCAAATTCTCTGATAGCTGATCCCAGCATTTCCAATTAGCTTGCTCCTGAGATTTGTCCAAGCAAGGGACTGAGGGGAGGAGCTGGGTGTCAACTGCACCACTGCCCTGGGGTTGCTGTAGCAGCTCCACGCCTTTCAGAGACCCAGGAGGAACCATCTGAGAAGTTCACAAACGCTGAGCAGCAAGTCAATGGACAACAAAGAAGCCACTAATGACGCACAGCTTTCTCAGGACTAGTAAACATCGTCTGGAGTCCGTGTCTGGAGTTTGTTAGTACAAAACCTCCCTCTGTAAAGGGTTTAGAAAAAAAACAACTTCCAGATTATCAAAGTCTGTTAATCAAACCAAAGTAGGGACAGGCTCCTGTGGGAAATTGCCACTGTAGATGTGTTGGTCTTCACTGGTCAACCACTCCCTGGATTTCCTTCATTAAAAGACACCTACGGTACAACATTATCTGATGATGATGTTGATGCTACTAGAACTAGGGAAAATTGCTGTGGATGGTTTCAGTAACTACAGTGCCATTATCATTAATAACACACAGCAATGCTGCTGTCAACTGATGTGATATATATGCCTTCACTGTGCAAGACATCTTGGTGCTAGAATTGACCTTACACCACTAAGATCATGGTTTTCTGAGTCCTAGAAGTGCAGGGTTTGCTTTGCGTACTTCTACACCGCAGTGAATTTCAGACAGTCTGGGAGCTCCACTCTCCATCGGGCTATGTGGGCTATTGAAAGCCTTTGACCCAATCTGTCTCTTTGTAACAGCTGATTTCCCCTCTCAGCGGAGGGAGACCATGTCCCATGAGATGGAATCACCCATTGCTCTGGCTGGTGCTAATGCAGATGAGAGAGAGCAAACATTTTCTTTACTATTGATGAATCCACACATGTGCAGAGCCTGTAATGAATTTTAATAAGACCATAATCATTTCCCACCGTCAAGAAGCATCGTGGCCTTTGTGTGAAAACAAAAGACAAAAAAAAACCCCTGAAGATAAGATACCAAGATTTTCCTAGAACAGAGCAGATTTGAAAGAAATGACATGGAATGTTCCAGTGGAAAAGCTTTTGACATCTGGTTCTGCTCACACAAATCATTTGCTACCACAGTAACTCTTGGAGGCTGAAATGACCTGACTACAATATAGGACAGGGATGGAAGAAGAAGAGTTTTTGACTCCCAAAAGATACCATGGCTAGAAAGAGTTAGCCAAGGGTCCTTCTGGCTATCTACCACCCTGAAAGGGGATTCTCAAATGCTTCTTGTGCAGGGGCTGAGGGCAAGGTATGAGCAAGAGGGTTGTTCTGGAGAGAAGGAAAATAGGGGATGAAGCGCAGCTCTGGAGAAGGTGGTTTCCCAGCAGTCATACCATATGGACTGCTAGAAAGTACCTTACCACCATCTCTGTGGTGCTTCTTATTTACCTGGAAAGAACTCAGACAGCAACTACCTCACATCTGCCCAAAAACAAGGACTTAGATGAGCACCAGATGTGTTATAGCTATAATTCTGTAACTGACGACTAGAGAATTATCTCCAATGCAGTGCTTCTACCAGAGAAGCAGAGAAGACTGTCAGCAAGGGCTGGGGGTGAGGGGCACCTGACCAGGCTGGCTAGACCCGGTACCACTAGTTCTCAGCTGGGATCCCACATACATCTGTCCAGTGCTAGACACTACTCAGTTACTTCTTCTGCAAGAATCAAATCCAAGATATTAGTATCCAGTGCAAAAATTCTGTCCAACTCATCTAAATACAGACAACAGTGGGGGCTCCACTGGAAATACGCGTTTATTACCTTTGTACCTTTTGATATAATTCCACATTGCATGGCACTCTGGTGACTGGCTGGCTGCTGCCTTAGCAATTCTCTCCAACGCTTCCATGGGTCTGGGTGCAAAGACCAGTATTTTCTCATTCATTCTTTTTCCCCACAGAGCTGGGACATTCAGGACAGCCCAGTTCAAATCCACCTGGATTTGTGCAAAGCATCTGATACTGTCCCACACAACATCCTTGTCTCTAAAATGAAGAAACATGGGTTGGACAGGTGGACCACTCAGTGGATAAGGAATTGGCTGGATGGTTGGACTCAAAGAGTTGCACAAAAAGAGTTGCAGTCAATGGCTCAATGTCTGAGTGGAGACCAATGACAAATGCTGTTCCTCAAAGGTCCATACTGGGACCAGTATTATTTAACATCTTTGATGGGGTAAGATGGAGTGCACCCTCAGGAAGTTTGCCGAGGACACCAAGCTGAATGGGGAGGTTGATACTCTAAAGGGAAGGGATGACATGCAGAGGGACCTGGAGAGGCTTGAGAGGTGGGCCCATGCAAACCTCATGAAGTTCAATCAGGCCAAGTGTAAGGTCCTGCACCCAGGTCGGGAAAATCCCAAACATGGATATAGGCTGGACGATGAGTGGATTGAAAGCAGCCCCGAAGAGAAGGACTTGGGGGTGTTGGTGGACGAGAAGGTCAACATGAATCACAGAATCACAGAATGATATGGGGTTGGAAGGGACCTCTGTAGATCACCTAGTCCAACCCCCCTGCAGGTCCACCTAGCTTGAGCCATCAAGGTGCACTTGCAGCCCAGAAAGCACACCATACCATAGGCTGCATCAAAAGAAGGGTGGCCAGCAAATTGAGGGAGGTGATTGTCCCTCTCCGCTCTGAGGTGATTGTCACTCTCTTGTGAGAGTACTGCGTCCAGCTCTGGGGCCTCCATCATAGGACATCGACCTGTTGGAGGAAGTCCAGAGGAGTGTCACAAAGATGATGATCAGAGGGCTGGAGAACCTCCCCTACAAGGACAGGTTGAGAGAGCTGGGGTTGGTCAGCCTGGTGAAGAGAAGGCTCCAGGGAGACCTTATTGCAACCTTCCAGTACCTGAAGGGAGCTACAGGAGAGCTGGGGAAGGACTCTTTGTCAGGAAGTGTAGTAACAGGACGAGGGGTAATGGATTTAAATTGGAAGAGGGGAGATTTCTATTAAATACTAGAAAGAAATTCTTTCCTGTGAGGGTGGTGAGGCACTGGAACAGGTTGCCCAGGGAAGTTGTGGATGCCCCATCCCTGGAAGTGTTCAAGATGAGGTTGAATGAGGCTTTGAGCAACCTGGTCTGGTGGAAGGTGTCCCTGCCTATAGCAGGGGAGCTGGAACTAGATGATCTTCAAGGTCACTGCCAACCCAAACCATTCCATGATTCTGTGACTCTATGAAATGGTGTGCCATACGGTGTACCAGGCCATATGAAATGTCATGGTACAAGGCTACAGCAAACTACTGGAGCATGACCCAGTACAAACTGGATGCATGCCAGCATGTTAACAGGGTGGTTTCTACGTGAAGTGACCACAGATCAGCACAGCCAAATATCCTGATTATTCTCAGCAGAGTACGAAGCAGCTGGAAAAACTCCAAAATAACCCACAATGCAGATACCACCACACTTGCACTGTAAGAGGAGAAAAGCTGCACCTCTACTTATTGACAGTGTCTTAAAGATGCAATTTGATGAAACTCAGAGTTGCATTGTAGTAATTTCATTATTCTAAAATTACAAAGAGATTGCAGAAAAGCAGACTCTCTGTAGCTGGACAAGTCTGCTGAAGTTGGCCATTAACATGATATCCTAAATACCCGCCCGCTACTTGAGATCCTGCAGTCTTCATAAAGAGTCAAAGAAGCATGAGATAGAGGAGACCTGCAAGGTCATCCAGTCCCTCTACTTGACAGCGTTTGTTGTTTTGTTTCCCATGGTTTCCCATGTCTTAATTTAAACTTGTCCTTTTTTCCTTTCTCTTTATCAACCATATGAATCTCCTTTAAAATAACTGCCCTCCTTCTCAGTATCAGATCAGATACATTTCATGTATCAGAGTATCTCATGTATCAGAGTACACATTTCATGTCTTTCTCTTGTAGAAGCTGAAATTAATCTGTTTCCATTAAGGGCTCAATTGCAGTTAATCACTGTTTATCCCCATCTCTTCATTTTAGCTTGTTCTGTGCACTTTTTGTCAGCTGTGGCCGGTATTCCCCCTCTCCCTTACCCACTCACCTGTGAACTTCCTCCTGCATTTAGTCACATAACTTTTTTTAATCCTCTCTTTTATGATTAGTGAATATTAGGATCTGTGTCTGATTTTATCTTCATGAAAGCCTGTAGTGATGGACTTCTTGGACCAAGATAATATGGCTGGTTTCACTTGTTCTGAGTCCAAATCCTGCTCTTCCTTAAAGGTTTGTTAGCTTGCTTCCTTTAGAATTCTCTTGAGGCCAACAACGTTTTCTCTTGCTTCTTCTTTCCTTGCTCCCACTGGTAAACATTTAACCTACTGGTAATGCTTCCATCATTTCTTGTAACGCTTTTCACCCCAAAGCCTGGGATGCTGGCTGCTTGGCAAGGCTCTCCTGACATTTTTGAAAGGCAGTTGACCTCAGGATAACAACTGCTACTTGCAACTAAAAACTAACAACAGTCACAATTAACTGCTCAGTTACTCTTTTTCTTTGACCTTGTTTCCTTAGTTATGCTCATTTAAAAGGCTGCTGAGAACTACAGCGGTTTTTCAATAGATTTCATGATACTGTAGCTGAAAAAAAATAGAAAAAAATGCCATTACCAGCTCCCTTCACACTCTAATGTGTAATTATCAAATTACAATTAATTGTCAAGGTAACCTTGTATGTACTCCAGATCCTGAAGTAGGAGAAAACACAGTAAAAGCAAGTAATTTTCTCACCTTTATAAGCTGGCTGTTCAGCCATGTAAAAACATGAATCTGAACCATCACTATGTGCAAAACCCAAGGAGTCCACAGTACTTTAGAGTGCCTTTAGCTGCATTGTCAATTTTCCAAGGACAAAAGAAAAACTAGAATATACTAAGGCCATTTATTTTGGCTTGGTCCAAGTGTTTTTAATATGGCACTGTGCTAACGAAGACTGGCCGGGCTGCACATAGTGCCCGATGCATGTAAGATGGAGCAGGTATCTTCCTCTACCTCTGTTACAAGCATCTAAGATTATCTTTTTCACTGAACTTCAGAGCAAAGATGCATTCCAGTATCTCTGCAGATCCCGAGGAATTTTAAGCTGCCCCCTTACCATGAATGCTTTAGTGGCTTTTGAATTACTGTGAAGCTGACCACCGCTGCAGAGTTAGATTCCAATGAACTCCTGCCCCAGTTTGCTTGAGAAAACAGGGCATGAGATTTTTCAGGGAGCAACACATCCTCCAGAGAACAGGCTTCCATCATTTTCTGTGTCAAAGAGCTTCCAAATCAAAAGCTGAAACAAAGGCCTTTGACTTCAGCAAGATAAAGCGCTCTGACTTCACTCAAATGAAACGTTCTGGTAAGTTCACTTTGGTATTCCCAAAATTCAGCGTTGGGGAATACTTGGTATATAAAGGAGTATGAATTTTGACGTTTCATTCCAACTGGAGACAAAAGCAAATTCAGATGGCTAATTATTTTTTTTCCCTCAGAAAAGAACTTCAGCATTTCCACCAGTTCACAGCAGATTCCCATTTACAGCGTGGATTTCCTGTCTGCTCTACAACCTTCTCTAAGAGTTTGAGGCTAAAACTTTCTGCTTTCCTCCTCAGTAGATCAACTGATTAAAACAGTATCTGATCTGTAGTAACCAAAGGCTATAGCTTAAAAAAACCCACCATTTCCCTCTGCCCTTTATTTTTGTTTGCCCAAGGGAGTGTAGAAAAAGCAAATGTTATCTACAGACATTTTTTTTGGTTTTCAGAGGCCACATGCCCAAAGCTCCCCCCTCCTTGGAGTTGCAACCCCTTTCCCTATAGCTCTCTGCGATATCTCGTATATCCTTCCTCTCGTTATTTGTTGTGCATCTTCCAAAACAAACACAACAGCGGAACCACAGGGTAGCTTCAGATTGCAAGGCTCAGCATCAAAAACTATACTGGCTTTAGGCTGGAGGCAGCACTGCTGCACATGGGGATTTGAGTTAAATCCCTGTAAAAAGCTGTTATTTTTTCCATTCCCCTGTAAATACTGGAGCACCGTTCACAACAACGCCTTCGTGTTTTTCAAGAGGCAGCAGCCACTTTGTTTTCATGTTTGGATGAACAGAGAATGTTCTTGCAGCAATTTTCAGTGGGAAAGCTTTATCCCATAAACGCACTATGAGAGAACACTCCAGAGGATGTGGGATGGTTGTTGGTATTGTCAGGAGGGCAAAACCCTGTCGTGTTCCCCGGATGGGGTTGTGGGGAACTGGAATTCCACAGTTGTTTCTGTGTAAATTAGTATGTGGTTGTGCATTGCACAAGACGGCATAACCGATCTGCTGCATTGCCCAAGCACCCAGCATGAGAAACAAAGGGCTTCGTATCATCAGAGCACTGTTGCTCAGTTCCCAAACAGCCTCTTCAAACCAACTTAAGTACCAGTTCCCCTTCTACGGGAGAAGGGAAATTGCACATGAGCTCTAACAGATCAGCAGCAAGGCAGCTGACTTCAGAAGTTCGGTTTCAGCTAGTAAGCTCTGAAGAAGATTTGTTTTTTTAAAGACGAATAAGGAATATACAGAAATCAGTATATATACAAACGGGAAGCAGGACGCATAGGGCAATCTAGATGTTGTACGTAATAATGCAGTTTCTTACCTTTGGGAAAGAGGGGGGACTTTGGGCAGACGGGTGTGGGCAGACACGTGTTCATTCTGCCTGCACTCTTGTGTTGGCAGGAGAGGAGCCAGCTCCCATCTGGAAGCTGCACCATCACACTAGCGTGACACTGTGCCAAACCTAATACACACCGCCTCCCAGCACTCGGACCTCGTTACACGCCTGTTACTCAACATACTGTTCACTATAAGGACCTATGACTCCAGTCAAATTTGGGAAACGGATACAATTTCTTTGACAGGCCATCAGCTAAATGAGCATCATGCACTGCGGGGTTAATTCTATGCTGACATTAGGTCGTAAGGAAGAAAGGTCTTAATATTTTTTAATAAAAATTTGTTCTCTCCTAGGCTATTCTTTTGATTCACCTTCTCTTGACTTGCCTCTGAAGGCTTAATCCTACTTGCTCTCCAGTCACCTGTACAGTCTTCCCATAAAAAGAGAGCAAATATAACTTGATGTTCTGATGTAAAACACAAGTAGAAAAGAAAACCTTCCATGGCTGTAGGACACTTCAGATTTCTTTCAAAGGACAGCTCTCACAATTCCCTATTTTATACTATGACTGTTGTGGAAGAATGAAAAAAAAACAGAATTGAACCATTTCTAAATGTTTTCTCTGATTTAGTAAGTCCTCACTTGAGAGTGTAATTCAAGGCAGATAGAAAATATGAATAAAGACATTTTATTTCACACACAGAAAGGTAATCTAAGTTAAGGGAAGTTTACACATCTCTCCTTTAGGTGACACTGTCTTCCGCTAAGGTTAGCACAGCCTCAGCTAGGATGTGCCAGCTGAAAGCAAACACTTCCCTTGGCACAGATGAAAGTAAAGACTCAGCAGAACTGCCTGAAGATTAGAAATACTAATCACAGACTCACAGAACTTCGTGGTTGGAAGGGACCTTTGAGATCATCGAGTCCAACCACAAAATCCAACGCACAGTCTCATTTCCACCTGCTTATGATATTTCAAGAAGTCTCAGGAGAAAAAAAAATCATTAAATGTTTATATATAGATATATATATAATTTAAATGTTGTGTTTAAAATGTTCTATCTATGCTACATAACAGCTTTGGCTAAAAGTCAGGCTGGCATCTGTAGCTCAGCTGCCCATGACTGGTAAGTGTCTCACTCTCAGAGGTGAACACTGTATCCAGAAAGTCAGAATTCCCTCATTCTGGACTAAATATAGTTTGACTGAGACGAATGAGATGTGCTAGCACAAAAGATCCCAACGTCCATTTCTTACCTCAGTGGCTTTCATCAGCTGTGAGAGCAGGGAGAGGAACAGGACCTCAGATTGGGGCTGTAAACAGCACTTCTGAGCCACTTCACTGCTTCAAGGATGTTTCGGGTAGGGCTGGATAACCACGGTCAAGCAGCAGAGTCGAGAAGAGCTGCCATAATATTCAAGTATTTGTTTTCACTATGAGTAAGACACAGATGAAATATGCTGAAGTAAAAAAAAAAAAAAAAAAGTAAATAAAAATATTTAGAACGATATCTAGAGGATACTTACACTCACACACAAACCAGAAGAAAGCATTTTTACCGTTGGCTTTGAGAGTAGAAATAAAAATGCAAAAAAGCTTGGAGGAAGATATAAAAACACGTCAGGGGGGAAACAACACAGAAGTTAAAATAATTTTTAAATGGGTTAGGTGAGACCTTAGGTGGTTTAATCTTTAAACAAGAGCTCACAAAACGGATCACAGAATCACAGAATCTTCATGGTTGGAAAGGGACCTTTGAGATCATCAAGTCCAACCACAAAAAACAAAACAAACCCACAAATAAACAACAAGCAAACAAACCAACCAACCAACAAACACAAACCAACCATCTTGGTGACTACAGCATGCCCCAAAGGCCACATCTACACCTTTCTTACATCCCTCCAGGGATGGTGACTCCACCACCTCCTTGGGCAGGCCGTTCCAGGGCCTGACCACCCTCTCAGGAAAGTCATTCTTCCTGATGTCTAATCTAAACCTCCCCTGCCCCAACTTCACACCATTTCCTCTGCTCCTGGCATTATTCCCTTGGGAGAAGAGGCCAACCCCCACCTCTCTCCACCCTCCTTTCAGGGAGTTGGAGAGGGCAATGAGGTCTCCCCTCAGCCTCCTCTTCTCCAAATTAAACATGCCCAGTTCCCTCAGCCTCTCCTCGTGTGACTTGATCTCCAGACCCCTCACCAGCTTGGTGGCTCTCCTCTGGACACGCTCCAGCCAAGACCTGTCCTCCGCATCCTCCAGTGCCCCTGCCCTTGCCTACATTTTGCCACCAGAGCTGTGCTGTGCCCACCTGCAGGGCAACTGGGCCAAAGGCCGGGCAAAGGGCCGGCCCCGGGCCAGTGGGGGATCCCCAGCCCCTGCGCCCTTGGCGACCCCCCTGTCAAGCGCAACATGGCGAGGGCCACAGGCAGCCAGCACCCTGTGGGGACCACGGGGGTGCCTCCAGCCGGGAGCTTGAGGGGGAAAGGCCGGGCATTCACAGAGGATGGCGAAGCCACAGGGGATGGGCTGCGTAGGGAAGAGTGTGGCCAGGAGGTGGAGGGAGGTCATTCTCCTCCTCTGCTCTGCACTGGGGAGGCCACAACTGGAATCCTGCGTCCAGTTCTGGGCTGACCAGTTAGAGAGACAGGGAACTGCTGGAGAGAGTCCAGCGTAGGGCAACAGAGATGATGGAGGGATTGGAGCATCTCCCTGATGAGGAAAGGCTGAGAGAGCTGGGACTCTTCAGCCTGGAGAAGAGAAGGCTGAGGGGAGACCTTATC
>JAHREE010000163.1:399058-411241 GCA_033628505.1 Tringa tobata | reverse complement strand
TCTTTCCTGTGAGGGTGGTGAGACACTGGAACAGGTTGCCCAGAGAAGCTGTGGCTGCCCCATCCCTGGAGGGGTTCAAGGCCAGGCTGGATGGGGCTTTGAGCAACCTGGTCTGGTGGGAGGTGTCCCTGCCCAGGGCAGAGGGGTTGGAATTCAATGATCTTTAAGGTCACTTCCAATCCAAACCATTCTATGATTATTTGTCTAAGAAGGATTTTTGTAGCCTAGACCTCTTGCAGTAATTCGTGTAAGACATTTGAGGAGGGGAAAAAAGAGGTGGTGGCAGTCAGAATTTTTCTTTTGGAACTATTCTATAAAACGCCATAATGCTTATTAAAATAGCTTATTTATGGCTATTCTGATACAGCTGAACACAGTTTTCCGCTCGGTGAGGGAGAGCTAGCCACATCTGAGACTTTCTTAAGGGCAGGGCCCAAATAAATTCTCTTATTGAACAGGAACTAGAGCTGGGATTGTTCTTCAACAGCCAAGGAAACTATAGGTGCTGGTAAGTCAGTAGGAACGTTATCAGGGACAGTATGCCAGCGCAGCTCCAACCCCATAAATTATTTTACAGTGGCAGGAGGTCTGTGGGAGTGTTTGTATTTGCTGTCTGACATGCTTCTATTTCATTTTTATGACGTGTGATAGATTGCATGTTTTTATTAAGCAGAGAGCTTTCAGGACAGCTTCCCTCTAGATAAGGGATTGGGAAGCCGGAGAGCAGCAGCTCTACCTTGTGAGCTGCAACCAGGGTGAAAGACTGCGGTATGTAGTTTCAAACACTGATTGAGAGTTGTTGACACAGGGGAAAATGAGGAATTTGGAAGAAACAGCAGGGCCCTATAGTCCTGAGGCAAGATCTGACCAATCAGACTTGAAAAGGTTCCTGCATGGAGACTGGTAAGTGTCGTGGTTTTGACCAGATTGACCAATTGGAAGGACAGATGGCCCCTCCCTCCCCCCTCAAAGGAAAAGAAAGGAGAGGAAGAGATATAAGAGATTTATGAGTTTAGAAAAAACTAAACTACTTTAATGAAAATATTAATAAATAATGAAATAATAAATGATAATAAGAAAAAAAAGGGGGGGAAAAAAGTATACAGTACGTACAAAACTGTATCAAGCTCCCAGGATGATGATCACGTCACCAGCAGGCACTGGGGAAAGTCCCAGACTGGACTTGGTGGTGGACAGGAGCTGGATTCCAGCTCTGGAGTCAGGAACACTCGGATCAGGATCAAAGGCAGACGAACAGACAGGGCCCTCCTCAGACATCAGCCACTGAAGGAAGAGCGTTGACCCTTTGATCCCTCAGCTTTATACTGAGCATGGGGCAGATGGGATGGAACACCCTGTGGGTCAGGTTTGGGGTCACCTCTCCTGTTCGCTCCTCCCCACAGGTGGGACCCCTCTTCCGCTTCTGACCCTCCAATGGAGCAAATAATGAATTTACCTGCCCTTGGTTGTTACAGCAATAAGTATAAGCAGGAGCCTCTCTGCACACTGTTCCTTGGTATAATCGGGTCTTATTACTATGAGTGAGCAGTTTCTGAACAATATGCTGTTAATTTTAGAGTTTAGTTAGTTAGAAGAGGCCCAGCTAAAAAGGTAAAAGTACTGAACAGAAAATTAGTTCTGCTTTACCTCAAACCAGGACATAAGCTTGTTCAGTGTGAGCCATGGATGTATGTCCTACCAGTCCTCTTTTTCCTGCCACACACCATGTTTCTCGCAAACTGAAACCCATGTTGGAGCATGCCAGTGAATTCCACAGTCAGGGATCAATATCCCACATCCATCCATTTCTCCTGGTCTAGCCTTGGATCATACAACAGCTACCAAAACCAGGCTCTTCTCATATTGTCAGTAGGCTTCCTATGCCAAGGAGCCATTCCCAGACTTGGCAGTGCTTTGGCCCAGCTGGGAGCCAGGTCTGTCCAAGCAGGTCTGTGATCCCAGTAGCCCACAGTCTTGAGCCCAACTGGGTCTTCTTGTTCCCCAGCCTCCCACAGGGTTCCCCAAAGCATAGTGCTGTCATGAAGGACTATGGGTCATTTTACACGCCTTTCTAAATCAGCTGTAAAGTTATCTACAAAATATATTTAACATATTTTAAATGCTAAAAAGAATCATTCGTTTCTTGAGGAAAAAACTGAAATCCAATTTTTTTTATCTGCTGAAACATGCGTATGTCCAATTATATGCCCAATGTATGCAGTTGTGTGCTGTAGGGAAAAAAATAGCACCGAGAGCTCTGGATTGCTTTGCAAGAGAAATATCCAATAAAGAGCTTGTTATTGAAACAACACATTCTTTTAGAAATGTAATAATTTGATGACCAAGCTATATCAGATAAGCCATAAGGTCTCAGGAAAAATTTTAACTCCATAGGAAATTACAGTTGCTCTTTTATAGTCACTGTATGTGCTGAGAATTCATGGCTTATTCTGTAAGACGTGAGTCAATAAATGACAGGCTTTAAAATAGGTTTTTAATTAATATTTTGTATTTAAACACAAAATAACATGCACATTGATTTTTTTAGATTTACGGGGATGCTATTACGACTGGCAGATGTGAAATTTAACACAGACACACCACCTCCTGCAATGATTGCATTTAATTTTATGGCATTCACCTGACAATTTGCAACCCTCAGTCTGGACTCCTGTCAGCAGTGTTGGAAACGCAGCTCCTGAGCCTGAGTGCCCAAAAAACCCACACGTGTAAGATCCCAGTCGTGATCTCTCAGAGCTCATTTCCCACTCCCTCACCCTAAACCCTTAGGGTTTGAAAATTAAACAACTCTCAAGCCTTAAAAGTGAAATTCACTTCACCTGCGTGAAATCATAGTAATCAAGTTTTTTATGGGTGAAATACGGCAAGGGAGAGGGAGGAAAAATTTACACTGTAGAAGTGTGGGGTCAAGTCAGGAGGTCCTAAACCATCCTTCTCCCTTCCTCCCTCTCTGGCAGCTGCTCCTTTTACTGGCCTATGGACAGTATCAGCAGCTGCAATTCTTCAACAGGCGCAAAAAGCCGGGGCTGTGGGAGCTGCAGACAGTCTACAACCAGGAGCTCTTTTTTCCAGCCCACTCTGGCCTCTGCTGAGGTCTTTCCCACGCAGCTGTCCCCCTGGAGTCCCATCTATTCATCCTTACCTTGAAACTTGCTTGGTATTACCCGCTTGATTAATTGAACCCTTCAGGTCGTAATACAGAGCTCCTGAAGGCAGTAAGAGCTTTGCCAGTGGATTTGAGATTTAAACTCGATGTGGATCCCTTAAAACAAGCAAGATGATATGAAGGGGCAAAATGACAGTAACTGTGGAAGATCTGGGACTGACGCTTGACAATATTGTTGGGATCCACCAGCAATGGTAAAGGCGAACCCAGATTGTGTAAAATAGCCTCCAATAAACCACATTAACACAGAGCTCCTACAGCAGTAGGGTAAATCTGGACGTTAACAATATGTGTGCCGAGGTGCTATCAAATTTAACTCAAATAAGTAGAGGTTCGACTATGGATATTAACAATTTCACATCTTTGTAGGAAAGTATCATTAGATTAAACTGACTGTTGCCGTTGCAAACGCTGTAATGAAAACACAGAGATACCTTTTATCCGTCTGCAAACGCGCGGCTTTCAAACAAGGTACAGACTTCTGAGAGCTGGCAGAAGTATAAATGCTATTTCTGCTATGGGACAGAAACTGCGGCAAAGCCAGGCAGAAAACAGAGATTATATGTGAGTGAGTCTGATTTTAGAACACTCCCTGTATGAGACAGTGTTAGATAAGATTTGCAAAGGCTACAACTGATGGTGAAACCCAACAGAAAGGAATCCAGAATATTAGGATGGGAAGCATTGTACTGGATTGTTGGTTTCGTTTAGCAGGATGGTGGCTCCTGAATTGTTGTAGAAAACTGTGCTATGAAGAATATGTGAATGTAATCAGGGCATGAAATAAGCTAGAAGTGATGTTTTATGATTGCCTCAGATGAACAGTGACAGTAGCAAAGCAGTAATAAACATATGCTAAAGTTCAGGCCAAATTAAGCAAAAATGTTCGTGATGTGGTACAGGAAAAATGGCCTCTGGGAACAAAGTAACTGTAAGATTTTGTATGTTGGCTGGAAAAAAAGTCTCTGAAATTTTTCCTGGACTGCTATTCTTCCTTCTCTTCCTTGGCCTTGCCTGAGGAAACTACAGGTGACTGTGCCTACCAAGTCTGGTTTTGCTACATGTGTTTTACTTGACCTGGAAGTATTTGAAAGCAGCTCTAGGGCACAGGACATGATTTTAAGTGCTCCATAAAGAATCAGGCTTTTAGATACACCTTCTCATATCCGTGACCACCATATCACGGGTTCTTGGGGGTACTATGTCTGAATTATAAAATGTCCTTGAAAACAGTTGTGGAGCCTGACGCTGGTCATCGTTTAACCCTTTGAAGATGCAGAAAAGCGTGAAAGACAGTTCCACGACTGCCGTCGTGAGGGAGCTGTGTCTGTCTCATCATCAGCGTCGGTTTTTAGAAGTTTTGTCTGGACAACACGCTTCCCAGGCCAGGAACTGGTATTGCTGATGGTCCTTCTGGTTGTGCAATGGGGGGTTGTGGCTAAAGGATTAGGAAGACAGCATCATCTGTAAAGTCCCAACCGTGCTTGCCCTGGCACTGCCTGGGGTGAGAGCTGAGACACTGATATAGCGGTATTTCAAGAAGTGTGGTTTCTTAGTGCACACTCTACTGACTCTTAACTGATATCCCGGGAAAGCTACCAATGAAACAATGGCTTTAAAGTCTAAGCGGTCCTATATCAAGTGTTGTATTTAGATTTTAGTTTTCTGAATTTACATCTTTTTTCCATGTCTTCTTTGCTTCTGTCATTTTTAACAAGCACTCAGACTCTGTGACAAAATCCCCAGTGCCCAAGTTTCCGTTCCACGCAAGGTTAGCAGCTCACCTGGACACTTACCTGAACTTGCCGTAATTTGGAGAACTGTTGATGTATTTCCAGTAACTAAAGAGTACATTGCAGAATTCCACAACTGATGGTGCTTGTCATCAATTTGCAGTACAGATTTACATAAGAAAAAGTTAACAGTATCAGAGGAATTAACCAAAACTTTTGCACCTAAAGTATATTCTTTAACAAGTAAAATAGAAATAATGGCTCTTTGTAAAGTTAAAGGAGAGGTTCCAAATCATTTATAAAAATACCTTGCATGCTAAAAAATCAGGAAAGTCAATAGCTTTTTTTGATATTTTATGTTATCAATAAGATTTAAACTGAAGTTTTCCCACCTGCAGCCTATGAAAGAAATCACTATATGAAACGAGAGTCCTGCTGCCTACTCCAGACATTTCCAGTACCCTCGGTACCAATTGCTCAGCCTTGGACCACAGGCTCAGCAGTTACACAGTTCTCACCTCTTCCCTGACAATAGTGTTGCAGGGAGAGTGCAGGAGACCTGCCTCACGGCTGGGCTGCTCTCAGCACCTGCACCTTATTAGAGGGAAAAGGCTCCAGCATTAGATGCCAATATTTTAAGGAATGTAACAGACCTTTCCATCCGCAGGAGTATTTCCTGCTCTCCTTTCTCTGATGCAGCCTGTGGTTCAGAGAGAGTCTTGGCTAAAGACTGCCTTTGTAATATTTTCTAGCTGTATTCCCAGTGTTTAAACTTCAGCATCCAGCCTCCAACCTAGCTGGAACAGTCAATGGTCAGCCCGTATATCTTATGATATCATATATCATATATTTTCATGCATGAAATTTCGGATGGTTGGGTTTTTATTTATGGTAGCGTAGGCTTTTTTCTGATTTTTGTTTATTACAAATTCCACCTCAAACCCATTGCTGTTTTCCCAGCAACGTGTTTTCTGCTTACTCTTGCTGCATTCTTGGGAAATTAAGAGGAAGATGTTACAACACTGTTGGTCCCAAATACAGTGGTCTCATTTTCAGGTATCTTCACAGGTACATACCCACTCTGGTGGCTGCTAGTATCTCCAGAGGATAGTAACACTCCGATAATTAAATACTGGAGTGTTTTTCACTCCAGAGCCCTGTTGAAGGTTTGAAACCCTGAGCAGGGTGCCTGTGTGGTCCTGCACCCCTTTCCTTGCCCCTCCTGGCACCCTTGCCCTCGGCATGCCCGTCGTGGGGCAGAGGGTGGATGCCAATGCACCTTCCCCTCCACGCACAGCCCAAGGGGTGAGGTGGGCACTGTGTGTCTGTCCCTGTCCCAGCAGGTCTGCCAGCTGGGACCACAGGCTGTCCCAACTGCTCAGGGCTCCCTTGACCCCAGGCTCTGTATGGGGGGTGTTTGAACACCTTTGAATTGCTGCTTTTCAGGAACAGCTTGTCTTTTTTTTTCCGTCTCCTAATAGTGCTTTTGCAAGATTATATATCTGTGAAATAGGCATTTATATGATCCCTGTCTGTAAAAGATGCTGTCTGCCTGCTGAGCTCCCCTCCTCTGTTTGCTAACGGGAGTCAAGTCCTTCAATTCGTGGTGCTAAATTTACTGTAATTAATTATAGCTCTGTTCCAGTGCTGTCTTCACAATGGGTAATAATTGTATGTTCTGTACAGATCGATGTTCCTATGGTACTGTCACAGGTGTGCCTGGGCTGGGCTATGGATAAGCTCACAGAGGTGACTGAAGCTTCAGCTTTATATTGCAGCAAGGAATCAGACCACTACTATTTATTTCTTTTTTAGGAACTTAATTCCTTTTTGTAAGTTTTCCGTAGGCTAAGAGACACAAATTGCAACAAAAGAATTCATTTCACACGTGACACATTGCTGTATGAAGTGCACAATGCTTATACTCTATAGAGACTGCACAAAAAAAGTTTCACAAAGCTGTTGCCATTAGAGATGTTCAGGGGAAGGATAACACTGGTTGATTTTGTTCCCTGCTTTGTTTTTCAGGGGGATGAGCAGGAACTGAATTTCTGTACCACTAAAAACTGTAGGTTTGATATCCAGATATCTAGGTATTCAGGACAATTGCAAAAGCTGTATCTAAGCCTGTATCTTAGGATACCATAACTGTATAATAATTATCTCCTGTTAAAGAAAAATGCCAGCATGGTGTACTCCAAAGCACATCCACATATGGGTGACATGGATGACAGATGCTCGGTCCCCTGATGGGCACATCCAACTCTCTCTGGAGCTGTGTCGGGCTCTTGGCCACACTCTGCCAGAGCAGGTCCAGTTAGGACTAAAGATCCCTTGGTCTTTTTCCTAGTTCGGTTGCTAGTCTAGTAGGTCAGCCTATATGTCACTTAACTTGTTTCTTCGATTCCTTGGTTGTAGATCAGGGGCCTCAAACTGACTTGTAGACAACTGCCGCTAAAAAGCACTGTGCGGTCCTAGGTGTTCATCGAGCTGACGTGGGGTATGACGGCTGTCTTCTCGAGAGGCACTGCTGAAAAGCATTACACAAAACCAGCTGCTCATATCATTAACATTGCTTATACAGTTTGGACAAATAAAAAATTGTATTCTAGGGCTTACAATGCTTCCCACCCTGGTGGAACTTCAGTGCCGTCAAAAAAAACCAAAAACACTGCAAATATATTTAAAGGTTGTTTTTTTTTGTTCCCCTTAACCTAAACCATACTTGATAAAATGGAAGTATTTCTGGGCTGAATCTTTTATACCAAAGAGAAGTCTGGAAAACAGTTGTTAACATTTTACAACTGAATTATGAACTCTTGAAAATACGAGCTTTCCCTCAGGGTTGGCAGGAGACCATACCCTCTTACTAATCTGGCTTGCAGGTGATGCTGGGTTTATTAAGCTGAAACACTGTATTTTTTTAAACTTTTGAGGGGTGCAATGCCTGTGTGTGTTGCTCTGTAGCTATACTTCTCAAGATTTACTTATTCACAGAGATTTTAGGTTTCAAAAGTGTAATGTAACTTACATTTTTAAACTTGCTAAAAGTAGAATTTCGACATGGAATACCATGGACAGAAAATAGGAGAGAAAATAAAATCTTAAAGGAGCTCTGTGTGAGACTTACAAGTTTAAATTTGTTTAGCCTCTTAAGGGACACTGCAGCAGGCTTGTGTATTTGCCAAATAGATTTCTACATGAGAGGCTACTGTTGCATCTTTTCTCTCCTTGTGTTCTGGGACTGTGCCTGAGCCTGCTGCAGTACAGAAAAAACATTTTTGATATGGTATTGTCCAACATCTAATGAAATTTTCAACCTGTCCACATGGACAGAACCTAAGTTATTTAGATATACATTTTCCCGTTGGCCAAGAGTCATTAGCAAGAAGTAAATCACAAAACTACTCCTTTGGGAAGCATAAAATCTGTGGAAGGCTTCAGAGAGATCAAAAATGGGATTTTTCCAAGTCTTGTATCAAAACACTTGAGAAATACTTGGATTAAAAATGGGCTTAAGTGGTGTAGGCACCGAGGAACCAGGCCAGCATGAAGATGAAGTCTCCTGACTCCCCACCAGTGATTTATACAGCATTCAAGCTGTACTTGGGAGCCCTGTGGCCCCTCTAGAGGGCTTATGGGTGAAAGCTAGAGAAAATGATGAAGCAAACAGTGAAGAGACTGCACTGAAATCCAACATATTAATGAAATTATGTAACATGATGTTATGTATTTCTTTTTTAAGAAATATGGGGGTTTGCTAATTTTTCTTGGTATTCATGTGGCATTGATTCACTCAAAGAATGATGTTTAAGTGGGACGCACTCTGAAGAATACGAAATTTTTGTTTCGAACTATTTCTGTCAGTACCTTTTCTCCTCATCTTACTGTTCTATTTTGCTGCGGTTTCTGTTTTATTAGGGAATTTTGGCTCATTTCAGTCAACCATTTAAGCTCTATGGCAACTGGAGAGGTAGTGAAATGATGAATTCATAAGAAAATCAGGTAATCAAGAGGAGAGAGTAATTTTAAGTCAAGCTGCTTATCAATCTCTGCAGAGCATGATTTAACCTAACTTAACATTTAACAAGAGCTTCATTTATGTAAAAATGATGCAATTAAGGTGCCAGAGCTCCTAATAAAAATCCCTGAGGCTTCCTGCAAGTCTTGCAGCATTACCAAGGAATATTAATTTCAACTTTCTTGATCTTTCTAAGGCAAACATTTGGACTTTTCAGGAAAAATTGAAAACTTATTTAGAAGAAAATACCTCATTTCATTGAAAACAGTTCCCGTGAAAGTTTTATGTTTCCTTTGAAAATGTAAGTTTCCATTAAAAATGTGTAAAATAAAAACACAATTTATGCAGTTTTCTGCAAGTCCACCTAGAAAAATAATCTGACGTACTCAGTAAAACCACTGTATTTCTTTACTCTTTTCGTAAATTGAATTAAGCACCAAAGATTAAACACACATACACAGAAATCACCAGTGGTTGAGTGGAGGTATTTAAATAAGGAGGAGGTGAGAGGGCACAGAGGACTCCACGGTGTAGATGGTTCAAACGCAAAGTGAGCTGCTCTGGTAAGGACCCCAGTGCCCACCCACACCAGGTGTGTTGAGCATCCTGGTGGATGATCAGCATTACTGGTCCTACTCCTCCATGAGGACAGACTGTCATTTAGATAGACCTGCTTAATGGACTCAGAAAGAGAAATGAAAAGATAAAACAGGTTTTGGACAGCAGAATATAAAGTAGAAAAGTTCTAAGTGCATAGAGCATTGTACATGTTTTCTCTGCTTCAAACTGGAGTGAGGCACACAAATGAACACTTGCATCTTCTTCTTTTGATGCAACCTTTCACTAGCTCCTTAGGGCATAGAATGGCTTTGATTTCCCCCTACAAAACTTCAATGATAGCGTTAAACAGCAAATAACTTTAAATAACTACACATATATTGGCCGATAATTAAGAAATTATCTGCTTTTTAAAATAATCCATCATTTCTCTATGACTTGATCTATTTTAGAAACTATTACGGATAGGGCTATTTTTCTAACAATGAATTTACTGCAAGATACAATCACACTAACAAAATACACATGCCAAAAGTACATCTACAGATTACTTCTGTTGAAAAACCCAATAACAGCACACCGATCATGTTGTTCTCGATCTCAAAATAGCCTAATGGTCCCTTTTTAATACCCCCTCTAAATACTTTAGGGAAACAAAGCTATGAAGGCAGGTAAACTTGGAGGGTGGGGTGAAAGGATAAGGATGACTGACTCTCTGAAACATACTGTACTCGTCTCAGAAACATAACGTAAGCAGTTTGTGCAGTGCTGCGGGCTGGTTTTTTGTTGTTTTTAAACTGGATTGCTGTGTTTCCCCCTCTTTCTACAGC
The DNA here is from genome assembly GCA_033628505.1 of Tringa tobata. Taxonomy (NCBI): domain Eukaryota; kingdom Metazoa; phylum Chordata; class Aves; order Charadriiformes; family Scolopacidae; genus Tringa; species Tringa tobata. Next base: position 400,912 of record JAHREE010000163.1, on the reverse strand, counting down.
TTACTTTGTACTAACAAAGTAGTTTTGTCATCCCATTATGCAGATCCACCACCATCACAGTGAAACGCATTCCAAAATTAATAGAAGTAGGAAAGGAAATTAGTTTGAAGTGATTTTCTGTGAAAAGCTAGCGTTCAACAAAAGAAGATGATTGGCTTTTTTTTTTTTTTCCCCATATGTCCCCAGCAGAGCAGTATTTCATCAAAAGGAACTGTTAATTTCAGGCAAATGTCAAGGTACATCTAAGGACCAAAAGAAATATTCTCTGTCCTGGTGAGGGATAGGTCTTAGTGAAACCCCCTGAGGGCAGCTGCCTCCCTTCTGTACGGTTCAGGCAGTGGTAGCCTTAAGGCTTCCCTTCAGCAGGCACATTCTCCTGCAATACAATTACAACAATTAAACTTTTTTTCCCCCATCAATGAGAGGCAGAGAAGAGGAGGCTCTAAGCAGCTGGAAGTTTCCTTAATCCCATTAAGTGAAACTCCCTCCTTTAGTTAAAAACCATGGCATCCCGAGTGGGATTTTACCACGTAAAGCATCCCAAAGCTTGTTTGTGGATTTTCTTCCCAGTCGCTTCCCACAGGATGAAGCCAGGGATGGGTGCACAGAGACAGGCAGGGCAGGGGCTGGACGGGGGGCACAGCAGGAAGTCCAGTAAATGCTTCTAAAGTGAGTTAAGGTATGTGCCCGAAACAGTACCCTCCCCCTTCCATTCAGAAATCCTCCCAGGATAAGCTTTGCTGACTTGAGGGGGGGGGGGGGGAAAAAGGAAAACTTTTTCTTCCTGTAAATACTTCAGCAGAAGGGAAATTTCACAGGGGAAAATGATCGTCATGAAGGTCATAAATCTTTAAGGAGCTTGGTAATACAAAGCGTCTGGAGTTAAAGAATCTTTTAATATCACCTCAGAGAAACGACAGGTCCCAATCCCCAGCCTTCCTGCTCTTCCAGCTCCCTTCCCTCTGACACTGAGAGAAAAATGTGGGAATTATTACCTCCTTGCATCATTGCAAAGAAAAACTTCCCCGTGACGTTCGTGTGTCTGGCCACACAAGCACAACCCAGTCCTGTAAGTGGTCTCGGAGCGCATATAAGTCCTGCAAGCCCATGTTCTATCAGCACAGGCTATACATTCCCTATCTTTCCAGCCACCTCTGTTCTCACTCTTGGCGGGTGGATGGTACAAACCACCCTCTCCGTTTTCAGCAGGATTTTTTTTTTTTTTTTTTTTGGTGGTCTGACAAATAACAGCGATCGGTTTAAAAGTTACAAATGAGGTTGGAAATAGCGCGCGTGAGTGAAATTAACTTTAACGCTTGCTTTGGTTTGCTTTTCTTCTATCCCTTCCACCCACTTTGGTCATCGGAAGCTTTGCGTTGGGACTGAATTGTGTAGAAGTACCTTCCTGGTCCAGCCAAGATGCCCAGAGTGGGTAAGGATGACCAGCATCTTCTTCACCTTGTGGAGTGACAGAGTTTGCCGTTTGCCTGCAACGTGTCCAACAAGAATGGAAAGGGCAGTTGCAAAACCTCCTTTTACACTGAAAAGTCACCGGTCTGACTACGCGGGGAAAAAAAATCAAGTAAGCTAGGATCAAGTCTTTCCCAAATGCCAAGTCCCACTCCTCTGAGAGGCCCCAGATTGGAAAGATTCATACATAGTAACTGGAAAGCTGCCTGGAAGAAAAGGACCTGGGGGTTCTAACTGACAAGCGGCTGAATACGAGCCGGCAGTGTGCCCAGGTGGCCAAGAAAGCCAACGGCATCCTGGCTTGTATCAGAGATAGTGTGACCAGCAGAAGTAGGGAGGTGATTGTGCCCCTGTACTCAGCACTGGTGAGGCCACACCTGGAGT
>JAHREE010000163.1:377670-398810 GCA_033628505.1 Tringa tobata | reverse complement strand
AGATGTGGTGCTGAGGGATATGGTGTAGGGGAGGACTTTGTAGAGTAGGGTAGATGGTTGGACTCGATGATCCCAAGGGTCTCTTCCAACCTAGACGATTCTATGATTCTATGATTCTAACTGAAAATTGTGTAAAGAATCCTCTAAAACTGTTCATGAAGTGAGAGATCCCAGGCCTTCTGAAGCTGTTGAAGGAAATACTTCTCATGCAGTTGGGGTCTGCTCGTAAGAGCAAAAACAAGGTTTAAATTTTCAGAAGTGATGGACACCGCTGCAGCTGAATGTCACAGATCTCACAGGCTGCAAAAGGCAATTATAATTTCTCTCTTGTATTATCAAGGTGCCCGGGGACCCCCAGACAAACCATTCCTATTTGTTACAGCTGGTGTTTGGCAGAGGGCAGTCATAGTGCTAGGGCGTTCTCACCTTCCTTTGGGTTGATCGGATCTTCTGCTCCAGCCAGATCTGCACTGATGTCCGTGAAACGGTGCTTCTTCTGTGCCGTAAAGGGCTGAGGACACTCGGGCTGCCTCTCCAGTCTTTCCTTCCAGAGATAAGAGCTGATCCTGGCTTTTACGAGCGACGCAGTAATTCCATACATCTGGAAGTGGAAGAAGCAAACTCATACCTCTGCGTCACATCGTATCTGTGGAAATGGTGGTTGTGGAGGAGAGTCTGTTCTGCTCCTGACTTGCTCCAAATAACAGAGCAGATGATTCTCTGTTGAAATTAAAGATACATCAGATACAGTTCAAAGGTCTGTCGAAGGTCTGGTTCTAGTATTTTTTTTAATAATTTGTATGCTGGAAAGGAGAGTAGGCTTATTAAATTCACAGATGACGCTAAGCTGGGAGAAAGAGCAAGACTAATGGAGGACAGGATGAGAAGTCAAAATCATCTTGACAAATTAAAAAAAATGTTCTGATAAGAAAAAGATGAAGTTCAGTAAAGACAAAGTACTTAAGTAATCAGGTATAAAAAAAAAACAGAACAAATGCAGGACAGAGCATGACTGGCTGGACAGCATTTTGCAGAGAGGAGAGCATAGAGAATCCCAAATCATGGACCTGAAATGCCATCTTCTGAGCTGCATAAACAAAAGCATTGCCTACAAAACAGAGGAATATTTCTTCTCTTACTATGTTGGTGAGTCCTTGGCAGGAGGATTACTTCTGATGTGGGGCAGCATATGAGATTTGTTGGGTTTTAAAACACTGGTAGACCTTCCTGGTGCTTCAGGGTGTGCATGGCCCTTCAGACCTCCTCAGCAACTTTGGGGATGCTCTGGCTTTCCCTTCTCTCAGAGCCACATCCAAGTCATGGCTCTGTGCTGCCAAAGGCGGCTCTTTGAAGAAGGGGGCAGGAAAGCACCTGCCAGTTTTTTCTATGATTCAACCTCCAAATCCATGTCCCCTATGAAAATAAAGAGGAAATACAAGGGCAGGCAATATATCACGTGGTTTCAATCAGGCGTGTGAGATTTGAGGCTCAAACATGGGAAATCCCACATTATAAGGGATGTCTGGCAACTCCAGTTACTTTGGGAAAGATATGGTTGATGTGGAAGGGGTCCAAAGGAGAGCAGTAAGAATGATTAGCTGTCCAGAAAGACTGACAGGTGAAAGAAGAGAAGACTAAGGAGACAGCAGTAAGCTTCAAACACGTAAAAAGTCACTGCTGCAAAGAGGAAGTAAGTGATCCGTTTGCCGTGTTCATGTTGGATAGGACGAAAAAATAAGAGGCTTGTATGTCACCGAAGGAGATTTAGGTTAGATGTTAGAAAGTGTTTCTGAACAGGCAGGGCAGGAGAGCATTGAAATCGGGTTGCCTGGGGAGGGAGTTGGTCCACATCAGCTGGGGTGGCTGAGAATGGGCTACAGGGACCTGAGGCAGCAGAAGGGGGAGGTCAACCGACCTCGCAGAGTCCTTCCCAGTGCTGGAAGTCTCCCCAGGACTGTCCCTGAGCCTGTCCACAGCAGCAGAAAGAGGTTATTATCAGCCGAGTGCCCGTTTTGAAGTATTGTCTTGAAAAATTCATTTGCCCCTCAGGCAGCAGGGAAGTTCTCATAGCGTGGCTTGGAAAGTACAAAACTTACCTTTAATACTCCATGTGGCTTTCTCTGAAACGGTCTCAGTCAGGGAATAGTCTGCACAAAATAAATTACTAAATTCAAGTCAAAGTTAAAGACCAACTTTTGGCTTTTATTTTCTGCCTTTTTTTACAGATAGGCATCGTCTACAGGAACAGGGAGTGCAGTACTGTGCCTTAGAACACAGTAAAGAACAGAGGGAACTGGGTATTTTTCATGGGAATGTTGACAATGACATTTTTCTTTAGGTAGTGCTGTGTGCCTGAATCCTTTGTCATGCATCTACCTGAGAAAAATAAGATTTTGTATTAAATGGAAAGGTGTGATAACTGATGTTCAGACTACATCAAATATATATAGAGAGAGACATAAAATATATATTTATTCTCCCTCTGCAATATTCAGGACTTTCATATTCCTTAGAGGACTATTTACTCCATTCAGATACTGGAGATATTTGAATTTAGACAGGTAAATTTTCTTCAGTCTTTGTGGAGTTAGAACTTGCATTTGTATGAAAAACCTTGTGACTCCATGGGGAGGTTCCAAGCCCAATTTACCAAGAGTTCATGACTCTAAGATTGAAAATCACCAGACTATAAGAACAATATACATTAATCAAGGAAGAACTGTCATGAATGTGGTTAACTTATCATTTTAATTATACTGCATGATGAAACAGATATATTAAATAATTTCACTGGTGACTAAGCCTTACAGTACAAGCTGTGGTAAGATTTTTTCTTAAGATATTAGTTTTATCTTAAGACTAGATTTTTTTCTGACATGGATAATGTGTCTGCACTGACATCTTCATAGTGCAAAATTAATTATATCTGGGCAATCAGAGATGAGTTTCTGAATTCCTTTGTATTTCATTGTATTTCCTTTTTAGTATTTAAAGGTACCATGGAAAATTATTTAAATTTCTCACTCTTTCACCGCTTTGTTTCCTTTTGAAGCAATACACATTTTTCCAGGACCTAATAAAGGAGAAACTGTTCATAAAAAGATTACTTTTATGGTTTTCCATTTTCTGTATTCAGTCATACAAAGGTGATATCATTACCCCGTGGGGATTGTGGGTTTTGTTTTCAGTGGCACCCCAGAGACAGTATGGGAATGGTTTTCATAGCCATTGCCCTAAGAAATGTCATATTATCAAGTTTAACTTTCTGAGCAATAAATTCTTACCAGCTTTCAAATCCAAAAGAGGCAGCATGGGAATTACTTTTTATATTACACTTTAAACAAGCATTTCTTATATTTTCTGGGTGATAGAAAAATAACAGTCAAAGAGGGAGGGAGAGAGGGAGGGTGGAAAGGGGAAAAAACAATAATCTGGCTTGTGGTGGGAAAATTTGAAAAGGTCGTTTCTTGTTTCTGGCCTGCTGGCCTTGGGGCACATTGTTCTCTCTGTCACTGCCCAATTTTTACTAGTGCTTTTGAGATGAGGCAAAGACCTTCACCTCCACCACAAAGACCATCCACCTTCCCAATGCAATTCTGTTTCTGGGTGAAGATAGGCCCAAAACCAAAACTGAATAGGAACAAAGACTGTGGTAAGATGCTTCGAGCCAAATCCCCAGGACTTTTCCCCTTCAATTCTCTTTTCTGACACTAGATTCTTCTTCTGACACCAGACGCTTGAGGAGAATACGCAGTTTGCATCAGCTTCCTCACCCTCTTCTCAACTACGAGTTCAACTTTGACTTACGCTTGTTTTTTCCTCCACAATGGGCTTTATGCACAGCCCAAATGAAATTGCTCTTTTAGCTTTGATTGCTCATGCACACAACCTGGCATTCAGGCAGTCTCTCTCTCCCCCTCTTCTTAGTCAGTGTGACCTAGGAACTGAAAAATATTGCTTTTGATGGCACGTGTGACCCCCAAATTAAAGGTATTAGTATGGTCCTGTCACTGCCGGGTTCTGGAGTCATTACATTTAAAATTGTGAACAAACACCTAGAAATATTCAAATATACTCCACTGTTAAACTCGGCTTTCTGCAACATAGTCATCCCTCATGGGAGGCCACGGATTCCCGTTGTGGCAACAGGCAAATCTGGCCAGCGGGCGGCAAACACGTGTCGCTGGAAATCCCACCTGGCCCTGCTACGCGCCCCTCGTCTACAATAGTTCAGAGCTTGTCCCTCCCATCAGAGGTTCTGCTGTAAAGCTTCAGTGCCCGGACTGCTCAGAAAGGCAGCTCTAATCCACTCGTTCGTGGGCCCGGTCCAAGACCTCACTTCTTCCACGCTCATAGAGACCCCAAGGTCAATACAGTCCATCATCATGACAAACGCACTGGCTCCAGATGCCTAATGCCATATGTGTCTCTATGAGGAAGCTCTAAAATACACACAGCAGTGAAAAAAGAATCACAGAATGACAGAATGAATGGGGTTGGAAGGGACCTCTGGAGATCATCTAGTCCAACCCCCTGCCAAAGCAGGTCCACCCAGAGCAGGTTGCACAGCAACATGTCCAGGTGGGTTTGAATGTCTCCAGAGAAGGAGACTCCACCACCTCCCTGGGCAGCCTCTGCCAGGGCTCTGCCACCCTCACAGGAAAGAAGTTCCTCCTCATGTTTAGATGGAACTTAAGTTCAAGTTTGTGCCCATTTCCCCTTGTCCTGTCCCTGGGCACCACTGAAAAAAGACCGGCCCCATCCTCCTGACACCCTCCCTTTAAGTATTTATAAGCATTGATCAGATCCCCCCTCAGTCTTCTCTTCTCCAGACTAAAAAGCCCCAAGTCCCTCAGCCCCTCCTTGCCAGAGAGATGCTCCTTACGTTATCTTTGTAGCCCTGAGAACAGAGATCAAGCCTCTGAGATAAAGGCCCTCCAGAATCCCATACATGAACCAGCTGCTATAAAACAGGTGAAGGATGTCCCCGGTGCTTCTCCTCTCCATCCTACCTGCCTGGGAGGAGGAGACCGACACCAGCTCTTTCACTCCCTTCTTCACCTCCAGATGGGTGCCACTGTGACAGTCACTGTGGGAGGGGAACTGGCAGATAACATGTTGGCAGGATTTCTGCAGTTTTACAATTGGATTGGGTATCTTCCCGCTCTTCGTAATATTTACCCTTGCTTGTTTCATTTTGATTAGTATATGAAAACAGCAAAAGCTAAAGGGCTCCCTTCCCACAGAATAAAAACGCAGGATGCTGGAAAAGGAAGTTTAGAAGTTTCCTGAAACTCCAGGATAAAAAAAAATAAATTACAACTTTTCCATTATTCAAAAGAGGCAGATTTTTAGCATTACTCATTTCTTAATGTTCTGATACATTGAAATCCCACTCATCTCCAAGACGGTTACCGGTCTGCTCTAAAATGAAAATGGTTTAAAGTCAGGTGCTGTCCTTGGCCAAGTCCTTCGGGTGACAGTGCAGCACCACCATCTGCTGCCCACCCGGCTGTACTGCCGACAGAGCCCCGCGCTCCCCCCGCTTGGGGTTTGCAGAGATTTTCATTTCCCCATTAAACTTCTTTTACTGAGAGTTTGTGCCATGTTGCATGTGCCTGAAAAGCACAGCAAAGGCAGCCAGAGTCTAGAAGAATCGTGAAACTGAAAAACCTCAGGGAGCAGCTATTGAGGGTTTTTTTTGGGTAATGCTGAGCTACTGCTGGAAAAACTACAGCTACAGTCAACGGCTGTCAATGTTGCATTTGCAGTCAATGGCTCAATGTCCAAGTGGTGGCCAGTAACGAGTGGTGTTCCTCAGGGGTCGGTACTGGGACCAGTACTATTTAACATCTTTGTTGGTGACTTGGACAGTGGGATAGAGTGCCCCCTCAGCAAGTTTGCTGATGACACCAAGCTCGGTGGCGCAGTTGACACGCTGGAGGGAAGGGATGCCATCCAGAGGGACCTGGACAGGCCTGAGAGGTGGGCTCGTGCAAATCGCATGAGGTTCAACCAAGCCAAGTGCAGGGTCCTGCACCTGGGACATGGCAATCCCAGGCACAAATGCAGGTTGGGTGGAGAATGGCTGGACAGCAGCCCTGAGGAGAAGGACTTGGGGGTGTTGGTGGACAAGAAGCTCAACATGAGCCAGCAGTGTGCACTGGCAGCCCAGAAAGCCAACCCCATCCTCGGCTGCATCAAGAGAAGCGTGGCCAGCAGGTCACGGGAGGTGATTCTGCCCCTCTGCTCTGCTCTGGTGAGACCCCACCTGGAGCACTGTGTCCAGCTCTGGAGTCCTCAGCACATGAAGGACATGGACCTGTTGGAACGGGTCCAGAGGAGGGCCACGGAAATGATCAGAGGGCTGGAGCACATCTGCTGTGAAGACAGGCTGAGGGAGCTGGGGTTGTTCCGCCTGGAGAAGAGAAGGCTCCAGGGAGACCTCACAGCAGCCTTTCAATATCTGAAGGGAGCTACAGGAGAGCTGGGGAGGGACTCTTTGTCAGGAAGTGCAGTGACAGGACAAGGGGAACGGTTTTAAATTGGAAGAGGGGAGATTTACATTAGATACCAGGAAGAAACTCTTTGCTGTGAGGGTGGTGAGAGCCTGGCCCAGGTTGCCCAGAGAAGCTGTGGCTGCCCCATCCCTGGAGGGGTTCAAGGCCAGGCTGGATGGGGCTTTGAGCAACCTGGTCTGGTGGGAGGTGTCCCTGCCCAGGGCAGGGGAGGTGGAACTCCATGATCTTTAAGGTCCCTTCCAGCTCTAACCATTCTATGATTCTATGATTCCACAGGTTATTATTTGCTTTGACTTACAAATCATGAAAAACTGGTGACAGTAGTGTACGCAACGCTGATTAATCTTGCACCGAAAGGATTAAAAACTGCTTTCTCTTCCTGCCCTTTTACTCGTGCTAATGAAAATCATCAGAAATATTGTGTAAATTGTCTTTGACAACTCTTCCAAGGCATTCAGCTATCTACAGCCATTCGAAGAGCTCAGTAACGCGACGCGTTGTGTTGCGTAGGACACAGACACGGTTCTTTGTGCTAAGCTCAAAGCACGTTTGTTGGGAGGAGCTGAGCTGTTGCTTCTTAGTGTGATTAGATAAATCTAAAATTATTTCGTGGCAAGGCATTTTCATAGTTATGAAAGGGCTAAATTGATGTCAGATTTCCTAGCTTAAAAGGGATTTTTTGGTTCATATTCTTGATAGTATCAGTTGGTTTTTTTCTAACCTTTCAAGGTCTGTATGTGCTTAGAGCAGCTATTCCCCTTTTTAAGAGGCTGCATAGATTCCTTCCCTGCCTCTGTATCAAAAGGAAAATTTTTACTGGAAAGGTTACTAGTATTGAAAGTGTGATCTCTCAGCTTTCCCTATATTATTGAATCCTTTTGGTTTGATACTGCTGTAAACCAAGTCAAAGTGAATGAGGATTAGCTTGGTGTCATCAAAGTTGTGTAGAAGTGGGAGACTATCAACAAGAACCCTGCTGGGCAGCTTGGGCAGCATCTCCACCTCCGCAAAGGGATCTTCCAAAAATACCCAGTCAGGGTACGGAATTTCACATTTATTCTGTGTTGTTGTAAATGTCTGTGCATTGTGTACGGAGACACGGGCTGGTGCTCAGAACCACCCTTTCCACTTCAGGTCCACCGAATTTCGTTAACGTACTCCATGTGGCTCCCTCTTCAATCCACTCACCCTCTTTTGTTGGTGTTGGTGGAGTTGTTCCAACTTACAGCAATAGATAATGAAGCCTTATCTTCTGTACAAGTGTGGCCTCTGTGTTTCACTTGGCTGGGTCTGTGCACTACCTTAGATGGTAGGTGTTTGAGGCCAGTCACCCAGATTTACTGTTGGGAGAGTGCCAGGCACACCTCTGTCCCTGGAGACACGATAAATAATGTGATAGTAACAACTTACTCCCATTGAACAAGAAAGTAGACACGTTACCTAGTGGGCTGTCTTGTCTTTGACTGCAACCAAGGGAATTTACAGGTGTTCAGGGGGCCACAGGAGGGCTCTCCTATTGTTCCCCAGATTCAGTAAGGAATACAATGTGAACACAGGCCACATAATTCAGGTCAGAGAAATTCCCTCTCTTCCTACGTAACACTCATAGTTTATGAAAAACGAAAATTTTTATAGTTCTCAAACAAAGTCTTTCCATCAGGGTTAAGGCCAGCTGGGACCACTAGATCACGTTACAGAATATGAATCCGTTGTTCCCAACGTTTTTGTAGCCAGAACTCCCTGCAGACACCTTCTCCACTTTCACAGTCCCGAGACGTCATCTTTGTCTGTCTGGTCCTTTCCAATTCTGTTTTCCTTCTGTTGTGTTTTCCCTCAGTTTAATGTCTTTTAACGGCAACAGCAGAGAGGTCGTGCTAATCAACCTAGCAGGGTTTATTAGCCTGGACTCCCCTCACTGCCACACTCTGCCTCTAATGTCATGACTCTACTCTGAAGCACACCTTAGTGACTGGAAAGCAAGAACATGAGCTGTAAGATTTTTACCAATGTGCTTTTTTTTGGTCAAAATGTTTTTGCCGAATGCATAATGTTTGCGTGCCTTTTCAAAGAATAACACTAACTCCACAGACTTTAAAGTGAAGAAGGAATGAAAGCCTTTTACTCAGTTAATACTTTTCTTTTATATATATATATATATATGCCTACTAGTGGTATGCACAGATATAGTTGTATGCATATATATGTATTTCTGTGTCTTGATATATATCTATGTATACATGAAGAATATACACTTAAAGCTTGAAAAAGGTCAGTATTCCACAGTGAGATTGCAAACACATAAACAAACGCTTTTCATGGAAGGGAAATAGAAGAAAACTGTGCTTGAATTGTACAGCTTCCATGTTGGTACTACAGGATTTCCATTTTCAATAGTTTGTGTGTTATCCACGTGCATGTGCAGGCGCAGATGGTTAAGCCTGACGTTCGAAGAGTTCCAGTTTCCCACAGTCAACGTTTCAGCCGTGTTTATGTAGGTTATGACCGCCCTGAGTTCTTACATTTAATGGAAATCATGTGTCTAAACATCCCTGAGAACACTGTGCCCAACGGTCAGAGGTACTGAAATCCTTCAAGGCAAAGCCAGCACATCTCAAAAGCAAGCTGGCATCACTAAGCCAGGCTGAAAGAGAGGCAAATTCAGTGCAGATTGGGCAGCACCAGCTTTTGGGACTAGTCTGAGTCACTCTCATGCTGAAATCAAGCCCCCGCAACCCGGCCAAATGCAAGGCTTCCAGAGAACGTCTCGCTCTCTGCAAGTAGGTGATCCACATTTTGGGCCTGTCTACTTTTCTTGGGCCAAACCCACTCATTTTTATCTTTGTTTTCTCAAGATAGATAAAATCACAGCTACACGTAATGTGTGTATACGTGCAATGTAAAAATAAGATACACGCAGTGAACTCACATCTCACTTTTGGGTCTTCCCAGAAAAGTTACATTCATGGTGCTCTGGAAAGCACCTTGCAATGGGTGTCTTTTGGTTGGCATAATGTTTTCAGCTGAAAGCAGAAACAGCCTGCATCTAAGTTTTCGTGGCACACACATTCTGTTCTGTTGGATGACCGTGCCATCTCCCTCAATGGGTGTCCTGGGTTGAGAGACACAGGACTAACTTTTCTTCTAATACTGGGAAAATTGTACTTCTAGAAGACTCTAGTGTCTGAATTTGTGAAAATATTTCCTTTATAGCCAGCCAGGCTCTGTGGGATTCAAGGTCTTGGTGTTTTCGAGCCTTGCCAGGTGCAGGGACAAGGAGGAGCAAGGCCTGGGCATTTGACCCAGGCTGGCCAACAGGATTATTTCATACCATGAACGTCACATTCAATATAAATTAGAAAAGTTTGCTGCATAGCTCTCTCTCCCTTGATGTTGGTGGGTCCAGAGAACTCCTTGCCCCGGTGCCGGAGCCCTGAGGCCTTCCCTTCCTCCTGAAGCCATTGCGCTGGCAGTGTCCGCCATTTGCTGTCCCTGCTGGGAGTGCACAGCTTCCTGCTGAGAGAATTGGCTGAGTATAATTCCTGTATATCTTATATCAGCATTGGGATTAATACTGGTTCTTTAGTATTATTATTAATTATTTAGTCTACGTCTATATTAAATCTATTTATATTTCAACCCTTGTGTTTCCTTCTGTTTCCCGATTCCCCTTCCCGGGTGGGGAGGGGTCATCAGGTAATAGAATAATTGTCTAAACGACAATAGAGTGTTATGGGTTTTTCTCAAACCATAACAATGGGTGAGCTCCATCTGTTTTCCCAGTTCCTGTCTCCCATGATGTTCTTTCGCAGCGCACAGGGCTTGTCCCAGAAGCTGAGAAGTCCTTGTGTCCTTGAGCCCTGCACTATGGGCATAGCCTGGCTCTTATCTACGGGTGTTATTCCACAGCCCCACACTCAGCAGTCCTATCAAAGTTTCTTCCCTCCTGGGGCAAAAAAAAAAGAGATTTCCAGATTTCTTATTAGTGCCTACCCTGTCTTCCCAACATATGGCCACAAACTGTCTTGCCTTCAGTAGTTTTCTCTGTGTTGGATGTGGATCCACGGCTGTGGATATTCCTCAGGAAGCAGCCCAGAGTTTGGTGCAAGAAGATTAAAGTGGGTGACCCGTAAGCAGGGCAGGCACGCGGTGTATCGGCAGGGAGGGACACAGCAGCAGATGGGGCAGAGGCTGTGAGCAGAGCTAAGGAGAAGGGCCTGGGAAAGACAAGAGGGTTTTTTCTGCCTTTCCCAGAGACGGCTGATCCCTGCTTCGGTGGTTGTTGCTCCCAGGAGTCTGCTCTGGCAGGCAACCGGCCACTTTGCCTTTCTCAGAGCCAGTCCTGCCTGCAGCAGCCTTCGAAGGGTTCAGAATGCCAGGCACAAGAGCAATTTCATAACGCCTCAGCCCCCAGTCTCCTGAGACTTGTGCCTCTTGAGAAGCCTCAACGTCTTCCCAAGTAATCATGAAACTAGTCCCTCCCAGACAGCTGCATTTACGATGCCTGGTCTTAATCACTCATGAGATAAATAATCCTGTCCTGCCCATCATTTCAGTGTTTTGTATTTCACTCTGTTTGTCTTGCACGCTACTTAAGCTATGGCTTTTCCAGATGATGAGTAATTCAGGCAAAACCACCTTCTCTCACTCGTGCTCCCCTCCCTTGGAAACCTGTGGCAGCATCTGTTCAGACAGACAGTCCTTCAAGAGAATGGGAAGAGGTGATCCTCAGACAGCAATAACCACTCTCCTAACCTCTTAATGTCATTTGATAAAAATTTCAGCAAATGTTCAACTTCGGTCCATTTATAACCAACAGCACAGACGTCAGGTTTAATTAGTAGGCAGTGCCTGGCTTTGTATTTGCGCTTCAGTCAATATGATCTACCCTACATCAAGTATAATCCAAACTTACGGTGAGAAGTACCACAGCTGGAATGAACAGACTATTCGGCCGTATCTACATGCTCTGGGCAAACACAGGGATAAAATGAAAAGGAAGGAACGGTGCAGACAGGGTCCTGTGCATTTCTAATAATTATACAGGGAAATAGAGGGGAAGATATGCAAAACCTGAGCTGGGGAACTCCTGGCACAAGTATATAAATATTTGCCAGTGTGGTAATTAACTCCTTGGCTGAATCTAATGACATAAAATGTTCAGTCTCAGTGCACTCAGAAAGAAGAGCATTGGACCACAAAAAAGGAAGAGTATTTAAATATAATAATGAGTTGCCTTTTCATTTTCTAGTCTTCTGGTGGGCCCCCTTCGTTTTCAGTTCTACCATTTGTATTTCAAGTGCATGGTGAAGGAGCTGCTATCTCCTTTTCACTAAAGCAGGGACTGAGTTAATTCTCTCCTAAACTCTGGCACAGAGAACACAGTCATCTCTTCTTCCCCTAGCTGACCAAAACACTTAAACTCCTCATCAGTCTTCTGGTCACCTTCCTCTGACAGATTCCTGACATCGCCTGCCTTCCTTCCCCGCCTTTGACGCTCAGCTCCACGTGCTCTCTTGTCTCCATCGCTTCCTCCCGCTGAGCCGTGCAGAGAGAACGGGTTGCTCGGGGTCTTTGGGGACAACCTGAACACAGCAGGAGGGTGGCTGTCGTGCCAAAGGCTGCAGGGAACGGCAAAGCCTTCAGGGTGATGCCTTTGGCTTCTGGCTATTTCCAAAATAACGGGAGACGGCAGGACAAGAAAGGGGTCTGGAGAACAAGTCACACGAGGAGAGGCTGAGGGAACTGGGCATGTTTAGTTTGGAGAAGAGGAGGCTGAGGGGAGACCTCATGGCCCTCTCCAACTCCCTGAAAGGAGGGTGGAGAGAGGTGGGGGTTGGCCTCTTCTCCCAAGGGAATAATGACAGGAGCAGAGGAAATGGTGTGAAGTTGGGGCAGGGGAGGTTTAGATTAGATATCGGGAAGAATTCCTTTCCTGAGAGGGTGGTCAGTCCCTGGCACGGCCTGCCCAAGGAGGTGGTGGAGTCACCATCCCTGGAGGGATTTAAGAAAGGTGTAGAGGTGGCACTTCAGGGCATGCTCTAGTGCCTGAGATTGTGGGGGTCTTTTGTGTGTGTGTGTGGTTGGACTCGGGGATCTCAGAGGTCCTTTCCAACCATGAAAATTCTGTGATGCTGTGAAGGAAGAGGCACAAGTTCACCAAGATGCTTCCTGCGACAGTGAGCTCTGCCAATCTTAAGACTCAGAATAGCAGCAGGTGAAGCATCAGAACCATTTATAAGCATAAATACATGTGAAAAACCAAGCGGTTTCCACACATTAATATTGTAGAATTTAATACTCATGTGTCACATGAAACGAGTTGGTAGCAAACTCTGTGAGCTTAAGGACATTAGTAACGAGCTTGAGTTTAGCGAAAGAAGGGAAAAAAAATTAACGTTGCAATGTGCACCAGGATAATTGTGGTGGGAGGGACAATGCTTAGCACCGGCTAATTCAAAGCCAGGCCCTTGGGAGCTAAGGAACTAGTTGCATTTACTGGCACAGCTGTAGCTGTCTAAGAGATTACTAAGCCATGATGGGATGTGTGTGGCAATCAGCTGCAGTAGACCAGTCATTTGAGAAAAATTGGATCAACAATTGCTTCAATATATTGTTGGTAGATGAAATTTAAATATTCCAACAATTATTTCCATAAGGACTGGTGGCATAATCTGATGAAAAAAATACTTGAAATATTTAAAAGTCAAGCTTAGATAAAGCCTGGAAATTTATACTTTACAGAGGTTCCAGGATTACAATATAATTCTCTTTGTAAATTACCAATAACTGTGAATTATTTTTAAGCTGCTGCATAATTGCATTTGAAAAAAAAAAAAAAAAAAGAAGAGAGCTTTGACTTTAAAAATGCTAAGTCTTGGTTCTCAGAACTTTGTTTCTCAGTCTCAGCCTTTGTTTCTCCGAAACAAAGGATCAAACCAATGCAGCATTGCCGCTTGGAGTCAGCAGGTGTATTGACACCAAACACAGATAAGGGGTGAATTCTGATCAGTCTAAACCAACCTCTCCTCAATTTAGATTAAAGATGGAAAAAGGCTGAAGTAGGAAGATGGGAGTGGATGGGGAGGGACCTGGAGTAACAGAGATTAGGTACAGCTGCTTGGACAAGACTGTGGCAGTATGCATGTTTAGGATGAAGTTTCGAAAGATAAACTGAAAATAAAATGTATTAAATGAAACAGATGGGAAGAAAGAGAAAGAAAAACCCCACAAGTGTTGTTGAGAAGTATGGCTGTAAGAACAGTAAGCAGGTTTTAGATGGAAAGGACACAGTTTTTGAGGAGGTTGTAATTTCTAATCGTAAAGCTGATGTGCTTGAAACTAGAAGGGTCAACTAAGAAAAAAACTGGAGCAGAAAGACAGATGAGATTTTGGTCACGTAGGCAGTAGCTGAAACCAAGAGAACAAGTGAAGTGTCCTGGGTGAAAAGATGTGTGACAGCAGAGGTGAGGAAGTGGAGCCACAGGAAGACGCAATTGACTGCAGAACATTAGGGACATTTAGTTTTAAAAATCTAGCTACAATTATGGCTTCTGAGAACGATGCCAGTTTTGTATTGATTTATAAAGTGGTTTTGGTTTGGGTTTGGTTTTTTTTTTTCAGAAGACTAAAATCTGTACAGACCTTCTTAATGACAGCTCGAGGCCATTAAGCAAGAGTCTCTTGCATTTTATGTTTGCTGACTCAAAAGGACAGAAGGAACTGTCATCGGGAGGCACGGGCACTCACAAGCTCCCCGAATGGGTGTTTGTGTCTCCATCAGCTTCCAGAAGAGATGTACCGCTGTGGTGGCACGGGGGGATGACACCAGAGAGCAACGGTGGGACTCCGTGGTGAGGAACTCAGATCTGAACTGCTTTGAGTGTATTTCATCAAGGCAATTAGAGAGTGGAAGCTCTGAAATTTAGTCACGAAGAGCTTCAGGGAAGACTGTTTTTAGTAAGTCGTTGCGCAAATGCTTCAGTTTGACTGCTACGCTTTGGCTATCCTTTGCTGTAGCATGACAAGAGTTTGGTTTGTTTAAATTTGACAGAATTTTTGTTGTACCATAAGAGCTTTCTGGCAGTTCAGACAGTCATGTAAGTAGCGTCCAGCAGAATTTAAAACAAGGCTTCTCCAGAGAAAGCTTTAAGTTCTCCTAGCTCATATCGGAATGATAGAGCCACCCCTTCAACTAAATTGAGCCATAAATAACAGAAAAGGGAAAAGGATTTTTGAGCTGAATAACAGATTCCTCTTAATTATAGTCTGTGTTAACATAATAACAATTCTTAGTATGAGTGTTGTCACCTTTGCTTATTATATTGAAAATTTTGCTATGTTGCTCTTACTAAATCCTTACCTCTCAGAATCAGGGGCTCATCTGGGGCTCTCAGGTATTTCTTGTTTCTTTTAAATTCAGCTTTCAGAAATGCAGGAAAAAGCTGGAAAACATAACTACCTTACAGAATAAAAAAACCCAACTTGCCAGCTACAAAATGTGCTAAATAATTCCCTTTGGGGATGGGAGGAGGTGAGGGATCTGGATTTAAATTGGACATTTAGGATTGGTGATGCTGAAAATCTGAAATTAATGCAGTAAAGGGTAAGGAAGACAATTCAGTGTGTGTGTGTGCACTGGATGCATTATACGTGGTGCTGTGTTTTGGGGTATACGAGAACTGAATCTTAAGACCAGGACGTGCTTCGCCTCTCAGCATTAAGCAAGACTGAAGTTTTGTGTATTTGTTTGAGAACTGGCAGAGGTTAAAAAGACTCTTAACTACATTACTGGTTTAGAACATCTGTGGTCAGATACTGAGACCTTGATTTGCTTGTCAGTGTTCTAATTTTTGATTACCTAAATGTTTTGTCTTTCGATTAAATGAAATCCCTTCAGCCTAGTGCTAGTGAACGGGTTCTTGCTTGTTTGTTGGTAAGCTGTCCACAAGGCTACACGCCACCTCTGGCCTGTCCTCTGCTCCTATAAAACTTCTGAGTTTATAAAATAATGATTCGATCATATCAGCACATATGGATTTTAGCATCTCGCCGTGTTTTAAAGAGAGGCTTCCAACTGCTGCACAAATATATTATGCCCTAACTCAGTGGCTGCAAACTGAAGTATCCATGCCTGGCTTGCCGAGACATGGATTGTCACTGGGAAATGTCTGGGTACCAGGACTGGCATTTCTACAGCACCAGGACTGGCAGACGAATGTCTGGAAGCCTTTTTCATCATATGCTTCCACCAAATGTGTTTTGGGTTGGTTTTTTTTTTTTCCAGCAGAAGTATGGGGTTGCTTCAAAAAAGTGATAGGTTATTGTACAGTGTTTCTGAACTCGCATTCTCCCCTCTGGGAAATGCTGAACAGCAGTACAAGGAGCTTTTTTTAAAATAAAACTTCTGCCCTAGATTCCTTACAGTCCAGACCTTTTCTCTTTCCAAGTTAGGTTGAGTATCATTCAGCTAGTTGTCTCAAGTCTCCAGGGAAATCCCAATAGCCTTGGCTATTCTAAGGAGGCTTTGCACAAAAAGTGTCAACGGAGAAAACTGGTTTTTGATGTAGGCAGCAGCCCAGGGCAGCAATCTACAGGAGCTGCCACTCACCCCAGCAAGGGACAGATGTTCCCTCACAGCTCACATGCCAACAGGGTTAAGCAGAGCTCCTGGAAGTGGACTTTAATTTTTGTAGCTACACACAGGCCCAGAATTGCTGCTGTTCCCCCTAGGGGAAGGGCCAGGGTTGAGGGGACAGTGGCCACTTTGAAGGGGAGTCTGAGATCCGCTGGGAGCAGCAGTCACTGCTCTTTCACTTCTTCCCTGGTGCCACCCTCTTCCATTGCTCTCAGCCCAGACCCGCTCTCCACCTTGACGTGCTGTCTCCCTCCACAGGGGCAGAGGCTGCTCTTTCTGCTAAGAGTGAGAAGGTATCTGGGAAGGAAGACAACAGGGACCTGTTCATCTTCTGAGCAGATCATGCTGGAGGGAAAGGCAGAAGCTCTCAGATGCTGATATCTCCCATAGCTCCCAGAAGCTCCACAGACCCCATGCGGCCCTTCCTTCACCCCTCCTTCCCCTGTCCCCGAGCCCACTGACTCCTTGGTCATCCTTTCATCCCAGCTTCAGATCTGCCACTGTCTCTCAGTCCTTTCTCAGCTGCTGGAGCTCAGCCTCCTAAAACCCTCATCTTCAGTTCAAGATTCCCTGCTTGCCTCTTATCTGCAACCTTTAGGCAATGCTTACAGATTTAATTTTTTTTTTAAATCTCTACCTAGTCCTATTCTGGTAGCTCCCACAAAGTAAATATTATTTTATTTAATACGGAAATAGGGCAGTGAAACCTACTTTTGCCTCTAATATTTGTTGAAGCTTTGACCTGATCCACATCCAGTTGTCTACCAAGGGATTCGGTGTGCAGTCAGGCGTGGGGATGTATTTCACACATAACTGTTCCTCACCGACTTCCCTATGTAAACAAGTACTTGGGTCTTGCTTAGGCAAACATTTCTTTACCTTACAAGCACTTATAGGCACTAGTTGACTTTCATATTAATAGCACAGCACGTGTATGTCAATATTGAAATGATCTGAGATCTTCAGGGTGAAAGGTATTTATGGCAAAGATAGCACTATGTTTTGGTGTCCACACTCAGCATGACTGCAACTAAAACAACAGTCATACTCAAACACTGCTACACTTCGGGGAAGGATAGGAAGCTATTGTTGCCCTGGCCATTACACTTTTCTCTTTGAAAGGTCCAGGACTGACTAGCTTCTACAGTTTTCACGTGAAATGTTGAATACCACATAATCAGTAGCTGGCTCAGCTTACCAGGAGCATTGCAAATAATCGTCAGGGCTTTGTACTCCGATATTCACTCTTTTTTTTTTTTCTTTTAAGATTCAGTTCTGTGTGATCTTCTGTATGTAAAGTAACTTGTGCACTGGTAAACAAGGACTCTGATAGAAATGATAAAAGTACTTCAAAGCCGTTCTCAAATGCACAGATCAGTGCTACCAACCAGGAACGCTAGACAACATCTTGCTAGAGATACATCTTTATTACAAATATTTGCACCTCTTGGTTCACTGAAGTCACTTGCTATATACAAAATATTTAACTGTTAATCCTTTATAGATTTGTCACAGGCTTTCATAATTTACATTTGTGTACACAGAAATAATACCACAAAAAAACCCAACCCCGTACTAGAAGTTGTGATAGAGAATAGAAAAGAACTAATAAGGCCAAATTTTTGCTTAAGCATATTCAGCATACCATTCAAACGCGTCTGTGAAACTACTCATCACAGAACATTGAAAATTTTAACTATAAGCCTAACATCGAAGTAAGCCATGTAATCTTCAAGGCACTCTTTGAACATGTCTATCTGCTGATTGGTACAGACAGCCTCATAAATCATGTTGTAAGTGTGTTAGTATGCATGACTTGAATGGTCAAGTATTTGAAAATTTGCACAATTTAATGTTTGTACAATTTAAAATGTAATTGACATTGTTTATACAATGTAAAAATGTACAATGTGTAGTAGCCTCACCATGGACCGGACAAATAGGAAATGCTGTATAAAGGAAAAATTTCCAGCCATCTAGTTCCCACTGCACCTTGAGTGCTAGGACATAAGTATTCTTTCTGAATGGAAATCACAGAATCACAGAAGGGTTGGTGTTGGAGGTCATCTGGTCCAATGCCCCAGCTCAAGTATCACCAGAGTTGGAGCTGAGCTCTCGCTAGAGCCTGACTTAAGTCCTGGTTTAGTGGTGGGTTTGGCAGCATTGATGGTTGGGTTGGATTCAATCGGTCTCAAAGGATCTCAAATGGATTAGGCTGATGGCTGGATTCAACTATCTTAAAAGTCTTTCCCAACCTAGGCTATTCTATGATTCTGTATAATTGTATTAATATTATTTACTGACATCTTTCCTGTGGTGTTTACTCAGGTTGCTGTACATTGGCTCCTTTTTTTTCCTTTAAACATGTCTAGCCAATGGGTATCAGCAATGAAAAGGTGACTGGAGCGTGACTGGTATTTGTTTAGGTTTGAAGAGTATTTGAATCAAGCACTAAGACAGGAACTATTTCTCCCACATGTCACAAAGAGTGTTCATCCAAGAATCAGTGGCATTACCCATACATCAGTGTTAGACACTTCAGTGCTCACTGAAGCAAGAGGGAAGAGATCATTTCAAGAGAAGCTATTTGGAGCAAGAGCTCAGTTCGTGACATGAATGGGAGCATTTATGAGAATCTACCATATAATTATACATATTAATTTAGCTTATCCGGGAAGGAGACAAGCCCTGTGTGCCCAGTATAGTCTCTAAGTATATCTGAGCTGCAATAAAGAGGGCTAATGCAGGGACTGTGTGGTGCTATATACAGTTTGTGTTTTCAAAATCTGCGTAGCCCATTTAGGATTAGGTATCCACATCTCACTCCGGTAGATGAAAATATTTATGGGGAAAAATAAGGGTTTTCTTTTCATCCTCTTCCATGTTATTGTTAGATGGGATATTGTAATACCAAGATCTAGATATTAACTCATATATAATTTGAAAATGAGAGATTTGTGAATGACCACTTTCAGAAAAGCTTTTATCCTTTCCTCAGCTTTTGTGAAGCGGTAGGTGTCATATGATGACACCTCTTAGTCATGGAATCCATACACGTGATCTGTATTTCCCAGACTAAATAAAACCCAAAAAAGCTACGACACAACCAACCTAATAAAGTTGAATTTCATAACTTTAAGGTAGCCTACTCAAGTTAGGGAGCAAAATGACGTAGGAAGGCCAAAGCAGTCTGTAATTCCAATGTGTTGTGGTGGTTCCCAGTGCACAGCCACAGGAGACTGGGAAGTGCTATGGTGAGTGGCTCCAACTGGTTTTCTTGCTTCTTTGAAGGAAGAAGGCAACGATGAAAAGTTAAGATGAAAAGTTAACCTTTCATATGCCTGTAGCTTCTAGTACGAATTAGGAAACATCCTGTGCTTGAAGTGCAAATCCGTTGCATAATGGATCAAGTAAGCAAACGCAGCCAAAACTGAGTCCTGAAACAGACTGTTTGTTTGCTAGTGATAAAGCAAAATCTTCTATTTTTGTAAAAGATGATTAAGGGAAGGGCCTATGTAAATGGCTTTCTGGATTCTTAAATGTAAATTTTAGACAAAATTCAGTGCACTATCCTATTTTTCAGTGCAATTTCTCGTGTCTTTTCCAGCCCCAATCATTATGTGTTATCCACTGATGTTTCAAGGACTGTGATATCTCTTTTCTGTGACAATAATACAACTATATTCTGGAAAATGCATATTCCTGTTCGTAAGAAATTGCTCTAGCTTTTCCTACGGACAGAAACTTTTATGTAAGTTTCTAGCTATGAGCTCATCTTATTTATGCTAATTTAACTCCACGGACATCCAGAGGAAGGGAAATGGGATCTCAAAAAAGGTGCTATATAGTGTGTGATTATTTACTACGTGGCCAACTTTCTTTCTTTAGGAAGAAGTTGCCTCAGTCACTAACAGCCCCTAAACTTTTGTCAGGTTTGTTATAAATCCACCAGGCTCTTCAGACCATGCTTGGTACATGAGAAATGTTTAGACGTGACGTGAGTTTACAATATTGAAATCTTTGTTTTATGATAAGCAGTAATAAGATCAGATGATCTGTATTTGCTCATTTGGTCTCCTCTCTGCACTGAATAGCCTTATTGTACCTACTTGCCTTCTAGGACCCAGCTTTACAAACAAATCCTCCGAATTCTCAGGATAAAAAGATAAAGTTGCAGTGTCTACATGGTATTTGTGAACTCTCAGAAATGTTTTTGAACAAATTAACAGTAAAAACAGAGGGAAATATATTGTAATTAATTGGAGTGTCTATGAAAAGGAACTGGAAAATCAGTTTTACACTTCCGGGGCACAAATAATTTCATTAAATTCATAAAAGGAACAACCTGTAGCTTGTGGTATAGCTAGTCTGGTCAAATACTGAAGTGACAAAGTCAACAACAGTCCTGCTTTCTTAAAAATAATTGTACAATGCATTGCATTTTCTAATGGCAGATTTTCATTTAAAAATAGACACATCAAATAAAACCCGAAGCTTTGAGACACCTCGGTGAGAGATTAAACCTGTAGGCATGCAAACTCCAGTCTTAGGGGCAAACTGAAGCCTTAGCAGTGTTTGGGAGCCGATCGTGGGAAATCTGTGAGCTGGTGGGGCAGAGGCTTGGCTTTGCACAGCTGTGCAGAGACTCATCATGAGGGCTGTCTGCAGCAGCAATCCCTGCCTCGCAGGAGACACGAGGAGCGCCCGTTCTCCCTCCCCGAGGACACACAGCGCTCAGCAGAGCCCGGGGAGGGAGGAGGGAGCGCCGTGGCCTTGGGTTCCGTCTCTGCTGGCCTGGAGGAAAGCACTTCCAAGAGATGCTCTCAGAGATGGTGCCAAACACCCCAGTGAGGGAGCCCCCAGGGAGACTGCCCCTGCCCTTTGTTACTGCAAACCGGCAGATAAAACTTTCTAAGACTCAATTTATTAAGTTCAGAAGGCAGGCATTGGTTATTGTGGTGCTGGGTGGGCAGGGGATAGCTCCT
>JAHREE010000163.1:288660-377570 GCA_033628505.1 Tringa tobata | reverse complement strand
GCCCGAGCCCCCCGGGAGGCCGCGGCGGCGCCCCCGGCGCCTCAGGCGGGGGTCTGTGCCCCGCTCCTCACAGGTGCCGTGGCGAGGCGTCCCCTCGGTGCACCTGCCCGCACCCCGTGTGGAAGCGATTTAGGGAGACGATCCCCCCGTGCCCCGCTTGCGTTTGGTGACAAGAGGGTACCCCTCCAC
Organism: Tringa tobata; assembly: GCA_033628505.1. Taxonomy (NCBI): domain Eukaryota; kingdom Metazoa; phylum Chordata; class Aves; order Charadriiformes; family Scolopacidae; genus Tringa; species Tringa tobata. The sequence goes on along the minus strand of JAHREE010000163.1, from coordinate 377,381 downwards.
CGGGCTGCGACAGGGACCCCAGGGCAGCATCGCTCCTGCTGGGACCGGGGCCACGTTAGGAAGCAGAAAAGTCGTCTGGCCAAAGGGTAGGAAAGGTGTAGGGCGGGGGAGACACGTCCTCCCCCGTGGTCAGCGTGAGCCTCGTGGGGTGTGTTGTCAAGTGGCTGAACGTGTCACCTGTGGGGAGAGGTGGTGGTACGTGACGGTGGGTCGGCCGTCTCCGTCCCGCTGCCGTGGGCTGGAAGCACACCATGTGAAGAGTACACCGTGTCCTGTTTCCCCCAAGCTTTCCTGTCTCGTATGTCAGTAAGAATCGATAAGCGATGCTTGTCACACGAAGGAAAACGCTAAAAGTAACCTTTCTGGGCTCTCTTTTGTGGTTGTATTTGGGGTGTGCTAAGCAAGGTCTAGGTGGGCCTGTGCTCTCATAGGGAGTATTCAAAAGGTATTGGTATCTTGTAGCAAAATCCTACCACACTAGGAAATCTGATGTCAAATGTCATGTCAGATTCTGCCTCTTTTTTTTTTTTTTTTTTTTTTAAGGACAAAACAATAGCAGGTCAGGAATAAGAAGTACTGAACTGTAACTCCCAAGTCCCGTAAACTTGGGACTATACTGAGTCTATCAATAAGCATGCTAGAAAAACAGAACTGTGTTCATCCCTTGAAGCTAGCGCTTTAGATACAAAGGTAATATGAACAGCTGTTGTAATTTTTGTATGATATGGAAAATCTCTCTCATGTATGTGGTCAAGGTGGTGAGGTATTGGCAAAATTAGTGCCTTTTGACTGCCCTATCGATCTCATCATCTATTGTCAAGCTCAGTTTATGGTATGTGAAAAGACTTGTCTCTAAACACCTGCATTGAGCCTCATAGCTGATTATTTAAGTAATAGCAGCTATGTTGGTGAGTAGAGAACATTTCTATCTAAATAGAATGGTCTAATTTTATCTTCTGTGTAAGAACATCTGAGTTTTCACAGATAGCATCATTTTCCAAAGTCTAATTACGAGCCTAGTCTTTACTCTTCAGATATGTACATCGGTAAGTGGGTATGTAGAGCTAATCTCGAAGTGTGTTCTGCCGGTTAGTTACCAGCTAGATGCCATGAGTCTTTTTTTGAAAATGTGTGCGATGCCATTTTATAGCTTTGAGTAAGTTCCTAATCATCAGGTGGGAATATCTTCTGGGGAAAAGAGTTTGCATACTGAGCACAGTAAGTGCCTAAAAGGTTGTAAAACCTAAATCAACTGTTTTTCCCTCCTGCTCTTTCAGCACCATGGTGATAGTTTTAGCTACAGGTGAAAGACCGCTGCCAAAATTCTGGGATGTTTGCAGATGACTGACTTTCCCCTTGTGGCTGGGAAGAGATTAGTGAAAATCCAAGGGACTGGAGTAAAGGTGGAGGTGAGAAAGCTAGAGGGTGCCATCAGGGAGTAATCGCTTCAGCTGCAATATTTATCACTGGACAGGTTACAAGAGACTAGGGTGGAGACCCCTCCCTGTGGTGGGGCAGAATAGATGAGACTTAGTTAAGGTATTCCATGCCCATGTTAACAGACCAGATAAAGAAGTCTTGGTTTTGGAGCTGTTGGAAGGTGGGATTTGTAGGCAGTGTTCTGGTTAAGGAGGGGACGAGGAGCAATGCTTTCCATCGAGCGCTTCTCTCTTTGGCTGCTCTCAGCCCTATGCTCAGACAGCCCCAGCTTCGAATCCTGCTTGGCCAGACTGACCCCGTAAGTCATGAATATGGTACTGGTAATTAAGCTCTGCATTTAGCACCCTATTTAGAAAATTGTATGACTTTTGCATGCTGTTACATTACTTGATTCATTATGCAGATCTGTAGGCCCCTGGAGGTCACAGAGGTACCCTTTAAGTTTCAGTAACTTTCTCTAATGTGGTAAAATCCACACACCAATGAGTTGTTTGTTTTTGTCAGTGTTGATGCTTAAAGCTCCTGCTGTTAGGCTGTTAGAAATCCATGAAGGTACACTTTAGGATTGGTAAGGCTTTACCTCTTCAACTTCTCTCAAATACTTAAAACCCAACAAGTGTTTTTGATGAGGACTAAATTATGATTTTGAGGTTTTTTGGTGGGTTTTGTGTGTTTGTTTTTCGGTTGTTCCATCAGGTATTCCAGAACTTAAATTTGTTTGAATGCTGAAATTAATGTGTAGAAATTTTAATTAAAACAAGAAAAAACAATCCAACTCTTAAGCTGCATTTGGATTGGGAATTGGTGATTTGTCTGATGGGTGCAGACAAAATACACAGTGAGCTTTCTTCATATGAACAGATCTCTTTTAAACTTAGGGAGCCTTGGCAAGTAGGAATTTAAGAGCTCTGTGAAGAGGTAATGCTAGCCCAGGGAGAATGGAGGCAAAAATCAGTGTAATTTGAGAAGGGGTTAAAATTCTTTGTCGCTTGTAAATTTTGCTTTGCAGTAGAAGATGAGGATGATTCATTCGTAGATGCTAGGAAGGCCCTTTTTAAGAGAAATTCTAGAATATTGTGTTGTATTGCGTAAGTCCAGTATGATTTCTGTCTGCTGCAGCGGTTATTGGTTTTAATTACTCCTCATGTTTCACTAGTTCTTCAAAATGAAGACATTATGAATATTTGAGTAATAAATAGCACCCAGTTCAAGGACTAGTCTACTAGGAGATAAATATGCTCAGGATATCCCACCTGTGGAATCCCAGAATGAGATCAGAGGGATATTTTTTTGCCCAAGTATGATGATGAATAAAAGCTCAGCTGTTGCTCCTTAGTCAGAATCTGCAGTATCTTCTCTCTGTGTGCAGGGAGGACAGGATGCTGGAGTGCTGCTGTTTGGAATTGTCTGCCTGCCTGCGAACAACCATTACATTACTTGACATTGTGAAAGCTCATTTCACAACCATTTCAGCTGGACATCTTGTAAAGGCTTCTTTTCTGGACAGCACAGTAACAGCTGTGAGGAGACCCTCAAGTTCTTGGCTTTTTTTTTTTTTTTTTTTTTTTTAAGCCAGTTATCCCAAGCTTGCAGTTCTGGCTGTGATGATCAAGTTTAAATGATGCAGAAATAAGTCTTTCTCTCATCTTGCACCGCCATACTGTCTCTTCCCAGCCAGCTGCAAATTACTAATAACCTTCAAATGCAAACATTTATTTCATTGAGACCACAAATGGACTCTTAAGAGTAGAAGCTAAATCGCTCTAAAGCGGTACAAAAGATGCTGTTTTATTTTAGTGGAGGAGCAAATTGTTTACATAGCACTAGATAGTACTGTAAAATCTTAATGAGGATGAAGTATTTGTTGGTTTTATTAGTTATCAGATCCAGGTAAGCACTAGATTTTTATTTTTATTTTTTATTTTTTTATGTTTACCTTGAACTACTAATGCCTGCAAATGCGCAGGAACTGATTTTTCTGTCAGATGAACAAGTTACCTGGGTGAGCTGAGGGTTTAAAACTGCAGTCTATTTCTGCTAAACATTTGTGTTCACCTTTTTTGGCTCGAAATACCTTAGAGTAAATGATTCCACTTACCTTAAATGATGTGTGTATGCACTTGTGGAGTGACAGCGAATTCATGTGCTGTTTTTCCCGGTGGTCGTTTTTCAGCTTCTTTCTTGAGATGGTGTTAATTGGGGTGTGTTACCTAACACAAAGGTTAAAGCAACCTTCTGCCTCCCCCCTCTCTTTTGTCTGTCTTTTTTTTCTTTCAGCCTCAGACTGACACCTCTTACTGCTTGAGACTAGAACCAGGTTAATGCAATTTTTAGGGACTTCTAGCCAAGTGAATGGTTTCAAATAGCAGTCCCCTCTCTACAGGAGAGGCTTCTGGTGGCAATGAAATGCAGTTTTACCATATGCTTGTTAAGAAGCAGCCTGGGTATATGTATTTGTGTGCTGGGGAGGAGGAAGAACTCTGCTTTTAGGTTGGTTTGAAAAATTAAGAAATTTCCAATGGTTTTGGTGCATGGAGGAGCAGAAATGTCACTCTGCCTCCTGTTAGTACAAACTTCAAATTAGTCTTTTACTCTTGTCTTCTGTGGGCAATGACTAGCCACAGTCTGGGTGCATGAAGAAAACTGAGCGGAAAATGCATGGCAAGGAAGCTCAATGCGTCGGTTGTGTCAGTACAGGTATGCACAGTACCTCCCAGCTTAGTGGTTTAGCTTTACTGGTATTTCTTAACAACCCTGCTTCAAGTTTGGCTGTTGGATACCAGTATGGTTGGGAATGATGCTTCATTTCTAGTACATTTGATCAATGTAATTGCGTCTTGTACCTTGAGCTTATAATTTAGAGAGAAAGTTACTTTTCCAGGCAGCCAAAGGCAAACTAAATCATCTCTCCAGAACACCTGAAACTTAAAATCAAAGTGTGCACTTTCAGTGTTTCTGTTACCTTACGTGCTGATCACCTCGTACAAGCTGCATTTTTTGTAGGATTAATTTCCTGTTGCTCCAGTATATATCAGTTCTGCCTTTAGATATGAAGGAAGGTAACTTCTGAGAGAACTGCACTGTTGGTATTCTACCTCTCCCACAGGTCTCAGTGCTTTTACCATTTACATATCAGGGAGCACAAGTAAGGGAGGCAAGAAGCCTGTGTAAAGGGTTGTGTTTACTTTTTTTTCCCTTCAGAAATTCCAGATACATTTTCCTGTAAGCTGGTTTACATGAAGTTTTCAGTTAATGTAATATCTGGCTTGTTGTGCATGGTTAACGAGCATTATACACATGCTTTTTACAAACATCGTCTTTAGTTTTATTGGAAACCAGAAAGATCTGTATACATTTGTTAATACAGAGCCATAAGAATGTGAACATACTGTAATTTCTTGTTGCTTTTAATAAGTGCATTGAATCTTTCACTTCAAGATATTAAGACACAATCATATTTGACATAATGGAGAATCTGATGCCTTGAAAGTAGTATTTAAGTATATTTCAACATAAAGAAACACTTTTATTTCACGTAAAATGCCAATATTCTGGGTCAGATATACCCATGTCACTTTTTTGCTAGCTTAAAGAGCAACAGATCTGAGATGGTCTGAAGGAAAAACATCCTGGGACCTGGACAGGCTCAAGAGGTGGGCCCGTGCAAACCTCATGAAGTTCAGCCAAGCCAAGTGCAAGGTCTTCCACTTGGGTCACAGCAATCCCAGACATAAATACAGGTTGGGTGGAGAATGGCTGGAGAGCAGCCCTGAGGAGGAGGATTTGTTGGTGGATGAGAAGCTCAACATGAGCTGGCAACATTTCTGGGCACTGGCAGCCTGGAAAGCCAACTGCATTCTGGGCCGCATCAAAAGAAGTGTGGCCAGCGGGTCGAGGGTGCTGATTCTACCCCTCTGCTCTGCTCTGGTGAGACCCCACCTGGAGTGCTGTGTCCAGCTCTGGAGTCCTCAGCACAGGAAGGACATGGACCTGTTGGAATGGGTCTAGCGGAGGGCCACGAAGATGATCAGAGGGCTGGAGCACTTATGCTACAAGGACAAGCTGAGAGAGTTGGGGTTGTTCAACCTGGAGAAGAGGAGGCTCTGGGGAGACCTTGTACCAGCCTTCCAGTACCTGAAGCAGGCATAGAGGAGAGATGGGGAGGGACTCTTTATGAAGGAGTGTAGCCATAGGATGAGGGGAAATGGTTTTAAACTGAAGGAGATTTCAGTTAGGTTTCAATTAGATTCTTTGCTGTGAGGGTGGTGAGACCCTGGCCCGGGTTGCCCAGAGAAGTGGCTGCTCCATCCCTGGAGGGGTTCAAGGCCAGGCTGGAGGGGGCTTGGAGCAACCTGGTCTGGTGGGAGGTGTCCCTGCCCAGGGCAGGGGGGTTGGAACGCAATGATCTTTAAGGTCCTTTCCAACTCGAAGCATTCTATGATTATGTGATTTTGCAGGTCTGCGAGCTGTCGCTGCCTGTGCCGTACTGTGGAGACATGCTAGGGAGTGAGGTCCTGTCTGTAGCTATTACCTGTACACCTCCCACACTAGGACCTGAAACCTCCCTGTCACTGTGAGTAAGAACCCACACCATGGAAGACTCTGCTATGCTGATGGAATGGTTGTTTTTCAGACAAGGAGGAAAGAGCACGTAACAGTAGAGGGGACCCCACATAAGCCTTGCTGGACTCACTCTTGTAGAGGCCACCCTCAGGCTCTCTGCCCTATGGAAACCAGGGTCTGAGGAGACACAGCAGCAGCTGCAGTTAGCAGGGGGGAAATGTTGCACGAAGGGGAAGCCAAGGGGAAGGAAGTGGCAGCATCCTTTTGGCTTGAGGGCAACAAAGAGGCTGAATCCAGTAAGGTGCAAAATGCTTCCAGTTTTTCTTAAGTTCCAGCTGTAAAAGTGCTGAGAACTACTGTGCTGTGTGGTAGGTGTGAGTAATGGAGGAGCAATGTTTAACAGTAAAGGGGAGCTTTCCTTGATAGTCAGTAAATGCTGAGATAAGTAAGAGGTAGAGGCATAAGATATTCCTGCATTGTTAAAGAAAACAAAGAGGTCTTTCTTCTTTGGCAGTAATTAACAGAGGTGATAAAGTGTTGGGAGCTCCCTCTTGTTTCATCCCACCTTTGTGATTGTCATTACTGGAAAAAAACAGTGTCTTTAATCCTTTATAAGCAAGGGCGCTTATACTAATGCAGCAAGTATTTATCAAATGATGTTTTGAGACTGGCTTGATAATAAAGCAACAACAAATTAAGCTAAATGCTGTGTCTGGATTGTTGCTGAGAGGACATGAAGGTATCAGCAGTTTTGCCCAGCCCCCTTGCTCTCTGCCATACTGTGAAGAGTTGTGAGGAGTTAAGATCCAAACATCTTATCTCTCAGTTTGTGCTTGATATGTGAATGTAAGACTTCTCATGCAAGGGATATGCATTTGTCATCCAGGGTAGGAGGCATCTTGCCTAACTCAGGTGTCTGCAGTCTGCAAGTGTCTACATCTTCGCTAGTCATCTGTGGTCCTTTTACAGACATGAAGATCTAATCCTTTCAGCTAATGGAGATGAGTGCCATTCCTGTCACCTGGAGTAAGCACTTTGGTCAGATGGATCGTGCTGTGTGGATCTCCACTGACTAGCATGGCAGCCTAGACAGCGCTGTTTGTACTCCCATTTAGTCAGAGAAATCCTCCCTCAAAAAAAGTAACTGGAAGTTTCATGGTGTTGCCCTTTAGCTCGGCCTTAGAGCTACTGAATGTATACCACGTACTAAGCTATGTGAAGGAACACACACTCATGGATTACTTGGCTGGTGGGTTATCTTGCATTTTTCAAGACTCAAATGAGTTATCACAGAATCACAGAATGATATGCAGTTGGAAGGGTCCTCTGGAGATCATCTAGTCCAACCCCCTGGCAAAGCAGGACCACCCAGAGCAGGTTGCACAGCAATGCGTCCAGGTGGTTTGAAGGTCTCCAGAGGGAGACCTTTTCCTCAGAGCTGCTCTCCAGCAGGTCACCCCCAACATGTCCTGGTGCAGGGGGTTATTCCTCCCCAGGTGCAGCACCCTATACTTGCCCTTGTTGAATTTCTTAAGGTTTCTCTCTGCCCAACTCTCCAGCCTGTCCAGGTCTGGCTGGATGGTGGCACAGCCTTCTGGTGTGTCACCCACCCCTCCCAGTTTTGTGTCATCAGGAAACTTGCTGAGGGGACATTCCATCCCTTCATCCAGGTCATTGATGAAAGTATTGAAGAGGACTGGACCCAGTACTGACCCCTGGAAACACCACTTTTTATGGACCTGCAACTAGACTCTGTGTCGCTAATTATGACCCTCTGAGCTCTGTCTTTCAGGCAGTTTTCAGTCCACCTCACTGTCCATTCATCTAACCCATACTTCCTAAGCTTTCCTATGAGGATGCTGTGGAAGATGGTGTTGGAAGCCTTGCTGAAGTCAAGGTAGACAACATCCACCACCCTCACCTCATCTGTCCATCCAGTCACACCATTGTAGAAGGCGATCAGGTTAGCCAGACATGATTTTCCCCTTGGTGAGTCCTTGTTGACTACTGATAGCTTTCTTTTCCTCTGTATGCTTTGAGATCATGCCCAGAAGGAGCCGTTCCATCATCTTTCCAGGGATGGTGGTGAGGCTGACGATTGTCTATTTACATATTGTCTATTTACATTTCTAAACCATTTGTATTTGTAGCATTATGCTTATAAGCCTAAGTGTTTCACTCCCAAAAGTAAATAAACAAGAAGAAACATTTGGAAACAAGTAAGGAGGCTTGCAGAGTTGTTTGGGCTTGTCTACCTGAGGTTTTCTCCACGTTTTTTCATTAGCTTTATATTCCCAAGAGTTAATTTATTCTAGATTAAGCCGCATTGTTACTCTCACCTTTGTCTTGTTTTCTCCTACTGGTGCTTGTGTAGCAATGTGGTAAACCAGATCCAGGAAGTTATCCAACTGAAAATTCCTGTATGCACCAGTTCAGTCTTCCCCTGGATCTCTTCCCCAATTGGATTCATTGGGAATTGCACAAATGCTGGTGCAGAGGAAGGGGCTGAGAGGAGCTGGTAAAGGAAAACATGGATTTCATGGCAGCAGACCCAGCTGATGCAGGAGTAAGTTGTTTGTTCGACAACAATGTAAGATGATAATATAAGAGTAGTGAGTACTGGCAGATGATTTGAGACGCTTTCAGCTGTGCCCGTCTCTGTCTCCATCAGGACAGGTTTTGGTCCCTGCCTCAGGGACTCCAGTTCACACCCTGTGTGGCAGTTTAAACAGATCTTCATCCACAGTTTCAGCTCCAGTGAACCGTGAGGTGCAGCTCTCATGAGTGTCTCTCCCAGTTGCAGAGTACGGACAGTCGTCTTTGCTCTGCTCTCTGGATGTCCCAAAGAGCTCCGGAGGAAATGATGGACTTTGGTCCATTGAAACACTGAAGAGAAGTGGAGGGTGGTACCTGGCACTTGGCATAGCATTCTGGTGGAGTCACTTCTGTCTGGCTGTGAATGTACAATTTGGCATAATTGGCCTGACCTGTCTGGTCACTCCTCAGCACTGTCTGTCAGCCGAAGCAATTCCCACTTTCTTCCAGATAAGTGCCTTGCTTTCCTTAATTACTGCACTTCTGCATTGATGTCTCCTAGATTAGCTGAGGGAGAAGAAATTTCCACTCCTTATCCCTGCCCTTCCTCCTTCTGTCCCTTTGTTGGCCCTCTCCTATCTTGGTGTGCTTCTGCTGCTAAGTAGCAGGAAAGTCTGCTGTGGAGTGTTCATAGCCCTTTCTTATTTCTCTTTGAGTTGGGCAAGCATCGCTGGGGAAATAAATGGGTCCAGGAGCTCTGGAGAGGACTGACGGTCTGCAGGGGGTGAGGAGGAGGAGGGTGGAACGCGCCGCCGGGCAGTGGGGTGATAAACTTGTCCAGGCGCCGCATTGTGTTTGCAGAATGGGTGGCATCAGCTCAAAATGGGAGCAGTAGTTGTTCCCTCTGCTTCCTTCTGAATGACGCTTCTGGCAAGTTCTGAAACCTGCTGAGTAGCACGCTGACCTGGACAAAGATTAGGGTAGTTTAAGAAGCTGCTTGTGGTAATAACGTTGACAGACGCAGCGAAGCACAGCAATATACTTGCTCTTTTGGCTTTACTGCTAGTACCCGGAGTATTCTTGCAACTCAGCTTATTTCAGCGTGTGGTGCTGTAGTTGAGGTCCTGGCAAATAACTTAAGTTTGAGCTAGTTTCTAGGTTCGTGATGTATGATTTACAGGAGCCAGGAACACAGATGTTTGAAATGAGAGCTGTATTTTTGTTGTTTTGCAGGGTGCCTGTGTGGGAGGACTGTTACTTTCCCCCCTACTATTAAAACTTTAATATGAAGAAGCTCGTTTTCTTGAGAAGTTAAAATTTCCTTTGTTCTTGCAGGATAGCTATTTCATTCTTTAGTGTACTGCTAGTTAAAACTTTTTAGAGGGAATTATGGCCTTAAACTTACTCGATGTAAATATTGTTGTTAGCAGTCTACGTGAAAATTAAAAATACTTGCTTCAAGCAGCCTGAAGCAGTGGGAGCAAGAGCTTCTGATGGGATGAATTTCAAGTTTACTTATTGCTGCAAGTTATTCAGTTATAACTGCAGCAGGCTTTGGAATATTAAACTGGTAGAAGTATACTTCAGCAATCAGTTATTGAAGGAAGATGACCTCATGTACTAAAATTCATGTTGAAAACTATTACTTTTTCCAGACATTTGATTAGATAAGGACTTCCTTCTTAAGATCAGTTCTAAATAGCTATCTGCTCTGTGAAGCTTCACCTCAGTGAAAACTACTACTTGGCACTCTTTAGAAATGTTCAAAATCTTGTTGGAGATCTTGTTTTAATTAGTAATTTTAGCTGTGAGTGTGTAGTTAATCTTTGAGTAACAATTTCTTTTTTTTTTTTTTTTTTTTTTTTAAAGCATGGTTGACTGTTGCTGCTGAAAGAGCTGGGTGAGCCCTCTGAGCCCTCTCAGCAGATGTTGTCATTAGAAAAGGGATGGAAGCAGCGTCATGTCCCAAGCTAAATTTCTGCACAAAAAAAATCCTTGGCTTTTGAGGGGCGAGGGGCTAGGTAACAGACAGCAGAGCAGGTTTTGTGGTGCTGTCCTAGAAAGATGTTGGCTATTCTCATGTGCAAGTTAATGCATGCTTTTAAATTCTTTTGTGGTGAAGAAAAATCAAAAAAGAGTGTATATAAGAGCTTATATACAAGCTCTTATAAATAAGTGGTAGCCCTGTAGAATCCTTCAGAGCAGCAGAGAATCTTTGTTTACCGTGGATGATTGCACATCAACAAGAATGCTTTGCAATATCTAGTCTTGAATCCGTTAGCCACTCAGAATGATTGTGTCATCTTCCCTTACCCCTAGCCTAATTGCATGGTGGAAAATATTAAAGCTGAAATTCTTACAGCCAAACTCTCTCAGGTGTTTCTTCAGTCCAGATGTTATTTAATCTGTGTGCCTGTGCCTTATAATGATTATCATTTCCAAGGAGGTATGTATTGAATTGGAGGAAGAGCAAATGCCCGGCAGGTAGTAAGGATATACTCTAAATAGTCCATCGTGAAAGAGCTTTGGTACAGCTGGGGACGAGCTATAAACAAATAGTATCTGACAGTACTGGGTTGCAGGGCTGATTGTTGCTTACTTTCTGGTGTGTCTTTGTGAAAATAGTAAAGCCCAGCCTTCATTACTCCAAACCTTGTTAAAATTCAGAAGAGCTTTGAAGGAGATGTGTATGTTTGCCAAAAGGAATGGCGCTTTCTCTTGCTGGGTTGTAGCTCTAAGTTATTCTTGTAGCATCTTGAGTGTATAATAGAAGTTGGTGTTAATAAAAGGGTGTATCTTCCTTGGTGAAGAAACACTTGTTGCTTACTGTCTAGTCACAGGATGAGGAAGATACTTGTGCTGTGCAGAAGATAAAGTCAGGAGTAAAGAGAAAGTGCAGTGACCAAGGTGGACACTGTCTAGGTCAGGGCTGGGAAGGAAACCAAGGCCACACGACAGTTAATTCATGCCATTTTTACTTTAATGATTAGGTATCTTTTAACAAATTTACTGATAGTCATGGCAGTTTCTTCTGAGGCTCTAGTGGAATAGTTTGCAGATTTAGTCACCCTTTTCTTGCCATTCCATGCTTTTCTCTGTCACACTTGCATGAGTGTAAAGGGTAAAGCCAGAAAGCTGGCTGGCAGTGGGGCATCAGCAGCCTGGGCTGGCTTTCTGCCTCTGGGGGATGCAGACAGTCCCTGCCTGGTACTGGTTTGGAAGTGGATACACAGCCACTTGTCCCCAGGATGGCTGGCAAGCTTGGTTTCTGAAAAAATATATATCTCTACGCAACAAAAGTTGAGGGGGGGGGGAAGGGTAAAAAGAAAAAGCATAAAGACAATAGGATGGTGTGTTAAAGTTCTTATATAGGAAATGAAGTTTGAATGGGTTCCAGCTACAAGTTACTAAGAAACTTCTTCCTTTTCCTCTTCCTCTTTCCCTCACCTTCCCTGTCCTATTGAGTTGAGTTTAATTTTTAACTTTATTTCAGACTGCTAGAAGATAACCTACGTTTTCAAAAGTAGTCATGTAAACAAATCTGTATTTCAAACATACTAGCAAGCTTGATGTTGCTAGTAACATCAGAATCTCATTTAATATTCTTAAACGGCAGGAGGATAAAACATTTCAAATCCAAGGTGCTGTTAAAAAGTCAGTACTTGTCTGTAGTCCCAGTGCAGAAAATACCATAAGAAGCAATTATTATATTCAAAAAGTGAGGAAACGCAGATAAATGTTGATTTCAGAGAAGTTTTCTGATCTAACTGAACTTGTAAACAGCGTTCTCTGTGCTCCTGGGATAATATGTGGTTGTTTGGGTTTTTTTTTCCAAACCCAGACTGATGACCCGTGATTTTATGAGGGAGCCATGTATTTTATTCACTGGACCTCTTTGCCTTATTGGGAAATGCAAATAGCATATGTTTTATACCACATTAAAGAGAATGGGGGTAAAACAAGAACTTAATGATACATCCATTGATCCCTTTCCTTGTCGTGAACTATTCAGACAGTAGTATGATTGATTTTATTAGGTTTTAGGGGTTTATTTAAGCCTTGTAAAGAGAACAAATGCAAATATAACTGGGTATTATATTGATGCTAGGTATTATCTTCACACCTTATTTTATCTCAGTTTGTGTTAATTGCCAGGTTTCTGCAACAAAAATAATGAGTCAGTATGATTAACTTTCCTGAATGATTCTGAAAAACTATGAATTTAGTGTTTACTGGAATCTTCCTGTCTTCTCCTTACTCCTGCTAGAAAACTGGGATGGATGCAATTGTGGGTTGGAGACCTCGGCATTTGTGCACACGTGTGCAGACGTGCACACATGCTTGTCTTGGAAAGCCATATGGTATGAATCAAAGATTACCTCACGGTAGTAAAACTGTAATGTATTTTCCACCATTTTCAGTTATGTGTTCATGGCATGATATTCTGTACCTGAACAACCGACAGTGATTGTCCTTTGTAAAGGGTCATTATTCTGTGAAATTAATGTGTTATCCAGGATACTTGGCTTCAGTTTTGTCCTTGGATTGCTGTGGCTATTTCAATAACACCAGAAGTCGCGTCTTCTTTTCTGCTCACTTGCTTTGTTCGTAACAGCTTTGGCTTGCAAACGTATACAGATGTGTTTGTTCTTTTTTGTTCATGGCATGAAATAAACCCTTGCTATCAGATAAAAGGCATGTGAATTAATTGAATATATGCGTACTTCCTTGTTCAAGATTTTTAAACAATCAATTGAGACCTCTAATTAAGCACCACTGGCTTCTGGTCTTTTTTTTTTTTCCTGCAAGTTTTCATGGTATTTGCATACTATTACCAGGAGTTCTTACAGATTTCCAACTTTTTTCAGGAAAAAAAGGATTTTAATACTAGGCTTTTAAATCTTTTACGTAAACCTATATTGCTTAGAATTTTTTTCTCTCATGCTAGTAGCTCAAGACAATTCAGCCTTTAGCCTGTGATAGTGTCTTTGATACTATTAAAATTATCCTTTGTAAAACCAAAAATATGCTTAGCATTAAAACGGAGAGCTTGACCTACTTTATATCTTTTTATCGGTATTAAGATAAGTAGGGTTCCAGAGGTAGGGAAGATATCCTAAAACCTGCCCAGATGTAGAATCAGATGTGTTTACTCAGAACCAGTGAATTCCTTGTATTTCTGTTTCTTTTTCCCAACTCAGTGGCACTTTGTGCTAGAGCCTGTGTGATTCTGTGTGACCAAAGGAAAGAAATTATAATATCATACTTCTGAGATAATATTACCCCAGCTTAAGGTAAGACATTCAGTAAAAGCCACAATACCTGCTAACAAGGGAATGAGAATTTGTGGGTTTTCTTAATACAGGTGAAAGTGACAAAATAATGTTTTATTCTGCAAGTTATGTTAGTGAAAATCAATACTAGTAGGTACTTAGTTTCTAACTGCTTCTATACTCTTAGTATATCTGTTTGGAACTGATATGCTGTTGTTTTTCTTTATGAGAAATATAAAGCATCAAATAAAATTATGCATATTTAGATAATGTGTGTTTGTACAGTTTATAAACACTCTGATCCATCTCTTCAGGATATTTGTGGTGGCTGAATCTTCTGCCACACTTGTTTTTCACAGGAGGGCTTTTGTTGCCAGCAGCTGTGGTGTAGAATTGGTCGTGGTGGAGTGGCCAGTAACTTCTTTGTGCAGTGTGACCACCTTGACTTTCAGAGGAGATCAACATGTGTCCTCCTCAGTGTGCGTCTGTGGTTCCTATAGAGCAAGGAGCACGCTTAGGCCAAAGTATGAAGGAGATGAATGGTTCATCAGGGAGTTGTGCTAAGACTTACTTAGTTGTTTCCTGATTCTTGTTTTCTGGAGGCTGTCCATCCTCATGGCGATTCTGGAGACGTTTTATGCTTTGTCAAATTCACTTGAACTTGCCTCTGAGGAGTGGTTCCAACTGTGCGTTATAAAAGTTGTATTACCTGGGTGCTTATTTGTGAGTTAGTTGTCCCCGACAGCTTGACAATGTCCTTCCACTTACTTGAAATACAGCTGCATTTCAGCTTCTGAAATACTCTCATCCACGTGTCATCACAGGTTAGGTGTGGACCTGCTGGAGACAAGTTCCGAAGAGAAAGATCTGGGGGTCCTGGTAGACAGCAAAATGACAATGAGCAAGCAGTGTGCTCTTGTGGCCAGGAAGGCCAACGGGATCCTGGGCTGCGTAGGGAAGAGTGTGGCCAGTGGGTGGAGGGAGGTCATTCTCCCCCTCTACTCTGCACTGGGGAGGCCACAACTGGAATATACTGCGTCCAGTTCTGGGCTGCCCAGTTCCAGAGAGACAGGGAACTGCTGGAGAGAGTCCAGCGAAGAGCAATGAAGATGATTCAAGGATTGGAGCATCTCCCTGATGAGGAAAGGCTGAGAGAGCTGGGACTCTTTAGCCTGGAGAAGAGAAGACTGAGGGGAGACCTTATCAATGCCTATAAGTATCTAAAGGGTGGGTTGAAGGAGGATGGAGCCGGACTCTTTTTAGCGGTTGCCAGTGACAGGACAAGGGGTAATGGGCACAAGTTGGAACATAGGAGGTTCCACTCAAACATGAGAAAAAGCTTTTTCACAGTGAGGGTGGCAGAGCCCTGGAAGAGGCTGCCCAGGGAGGGTGTGGAGTCCCCTTCTCTGGAGATCTTCAAGCCCCCTCTGGATGCCGTCCTGAGTAACATGCCCTAACATGCTCTAGGCAATCCTGCTTCAGCAGGGGAGTTGGACTAGATGATCTCTGTGGTCTCTTCAAACTCTAAAAATTCAGTGAAATCTTCTACTACCAGGTTCTTAATCCCCATGGGAAGTGATGGAGAGGATTTGATTGCTTGCTGGTTCCTGGAGAGAGATGCTGAACGTGTAGGTGGAATAAGGCATTTTGCTGGCCGTTACTACCACGCGGGGATGTGCATCGATGGGGCTGTAGCTACAACAGTGTGTTTCTGTCTGCGCGTTTTTTCTACTTGATGGAAGCTTGGTTAGCTTGAGATCCGTGGCGGTATCTCGTGGCTGTGTTGGCCTGCCCTTTGTGTTCTTTTTGACACATTGCCTCCAGACTTAGAAGGTCTGTCGCGTTGGCTTCCTGCCAGCCGAGGATCCTCAACTGCAGCTTCTTCAGCGTGGGCTGCTGTGGCAGAAGGTGGAGCAGCGAGCTCTTCATGCTCGTCCCAGCCCCGCTCCCGCTTCGAGTAACTCCGCGTCCAGATCGGATGGATCTGTGCAATAATTAAAATAAAAGGATGATTCTTATGAGCCCTTCGTGAGCTCGTTGGCGGAAATGAAGACAACAAAATCATCTTACTGGCTTCCATTCGGAAGAAGGGGGACTACTGTGCAGTTGTTTTTGCCTTGCTGTGTGAGCTTGGAACAAATGTCTCATTGTTCTGCTCTCTGGTCTTGCAGGAGGCGTGTGCTGGGCTCCCACTGCCTGTCGCTGCCACCGCTCCTTGCTTGGCTGTTGTATCTGGAAATAGCAGTGGTGTGTGAGCGCCCCAGCTTGTGGCCGGGGTTCTGGTGGGCTATAACCTGTCAAGTCGTTGCATTTTTCTCTTTTTTCCCTTTCCAGGGGACCTTCTGCACCAGCAGAAGTAGGGAGGTGATTGTGCCCCTGTACTCAGCACTGGTGAGGCCACACCTGGAATATTGTGTCCAGTTTTGGGCACCTCAATCCAAGAGAGATCTGGAGGTGCTGGAGCGAGTGCAGAGGAGGGCAAGGAAGCTGGTGAAGGGCCTGGAAAAGAAATCATACGAAGAGAGGCTGAAGGAGCTGGGACTGTTTAGTATGAGGAAGAGGAGGCTGAGGGGAGACCTCATCACTCTCTACAACTACTTGAAAGGACATTGTAGAGAGGTTGGGGCTGGTCTCTTCTCACAGGTCATTAATGACAGAACGAGAGGGAATGGCTTCAAGCTCCAACAGGGTAGGTTTAGACTGGACATTAGGAAAGAATTCTTCCCGGAAAGAGTGGTCGGGCATTGGAATAGGCTGCCCAGGGAGGGGGTTGAGTCACCATCCCTGGATGTGTTTAAGAGACAATTAGATGTGGTGCTGAGGGATATGGTGTAGGGGAGGACTTTGTAGAGTAGGGTAGATGGTTGGACTCGATGATCCCAAGGGTCTCTTCCAACCTAGACGATTCTATGATTCTAAATAGCAAAAGTTTTACTTTGTGAGCCCTTCTAATGCTGTAAGCTGTGCAGTAGAGACAAGTGAATGAGGGAGAAACAGAGGAAGAAAGTTCATGTGAAAATGCAAGTAGTTGAAAGAGGTAAACAGGAGGATACATGAAAGGGTACTCATCAGTGTCTTACTGGCTTGGGCTGCAGGTTCTAAATGGGTAGGAGAAGAATGTGTCCACCCTTATTTGCTGAAGGCTGGCATGCTCAGGAGTGCTTCAGAGCCACTGCCCTGCAGTCCTGAGCAGGAGCAGGAGGGTCGTTTGCTGTTCATTAGTTCGTGCTAAACAGCTTGGCGTTAATGGAAGTGGATACTTCTAGAGGGAGTAAATCTAGTGCAAGGTTATGAAATGGTGGGGTAGCAGTTTATCTATCTTTAAATGTTATCTTCTCTGTCTGTGTTGGGTTTCTCTGCTTTAAGGGAGTTTTTATTGCCCAGATATAGAGGCTTGATGTAGTGATTCGTGATGTTTGTATGATGGAATAACCTTTCTCCATAGGTGCAGAAAAGAGGAGCTTATGGGAAAAGAGCATTTATTTGAAAAAATTATAAACTTAAGATTTTCTTTTTCTGACTCGATTGTGCAAAAGCTTCTGTCCTAGGTATTTTCTTCACAGTCAGTCTCTGATTTCTATGTGGTACTGGCTGTTCAGGTCTTGCAATGCTGACCTTGTCTCTGATCTGATTTCACTGTGGCTGCCTTTTAGTGATATGCATCGGTCTTTACTTTCTCAGCACCTTTAACAAGAAACTGGTGTGGTGTGTGCCTGAATACTTCCTCAAACTCCTCCTTTCTAAGAAGTGCTCAAGGTTTTATGCTCTTGTTTGTCCCTTTCATTGTAGAGTGCCATTTGGCTCTGTCCTTGTCTCTCCTCTCTGCATATCTTCTCCAAGAAATCATACTGCTCTCTTCAGCCTTACCCATCACTTCTATATAGGTCATGTCCCATTCTACACACTCTTTTAACGTTGATTTCTCTGTCTGTCTGTTCTAAGTCAGCTCCTGGCTACACCATAATTTATTACAAGTGACAGATTTGGAGGAGGAGGTCCTCTGCTGTGTTTTATCTCTGACTGTTGTACTGATGGCAGATGATCGTGCTGTGACATTCCTCTGCTTGAGTGTTTTAAAAAGTTCCAGGGTGGAGGAACTGACATGCTCTGCAAATAATAAAACCCAAAGGAGTTTAAAGTAATAGCTGCCAAACAGCTTTAACTCTTTCTGTCTTGGTTTATATTATGAGTGAGGAATAAAGTTGTTTTGTTTTTTTTAATGAAAAAAATTTGGACTGCATTGTGAGTTGATGAGAGTTGAATGCAAACTTTTTATTGTGTGATTCTTTAAAGAGTTAAAACACGATAGCAAGGGTGTTAATCTAGCAAATGTCTTCTGTTCGTGTTTTAAACCCAGCATGAAAACACATGGATGTTTTTAATAAAAAGGCAGATATTTAATTCCAAGAAATATACAGGTCTTATGCCAGAATAAATGCAGTTTGTGATTTCTGGTTAATTTTTGATTATTATTGTTTTAGAATTATTTCCTTGGGGGCCATTTGTAGTCTTTGGAGCACTTCATAACTTTCAGTAATAGTCTCAAAATTTTGTGTATTACATAAACAAACATTATAAGCACCAGCAATAGCCTGTACTTGATTTTTGGATTACTGATTATTTTTTTATTATTATTTTTAAACCTTTTTCCCCCAACTTCTTTGGTCTAATAGATCTACCTTGTCTCCTTTGCTCTCAGCCTGGAGAAGGATGATTGTTAACTGCAGAATATGGAAAGCAAATATTTGCTAGCTGAAACTAAGGGGAGGCTGCCTCACTTCTCCTTTTTGGTGTGCAACAGGATTTTTCGAAGTGAGTAGCTTGGTCTGCATGGTTGCAGTTGGTGCTTGCATTGCAGAACAGAAGTGGGGACGAGGTGAAATTCCTTAGCGTTATACTGTGGATCACGCCAAATGGCCCTTCTGCCATCCGATCTGTGAACGGAGTACTGCAGAAATTACAGGTGGTGTGCAAGATGTGACCACAACTCTCTTTGTAGATGGGGAGAGGTAATGAAGCGCAGCAGCATGTTAACTGGTTCGGAACGCAGTTTTGAATATGAATCATGAGCCCGATGAAGTTGTAGGAGTATGGGGCTGGAACAGACTGGATTGTCATCTCTATAGCGGGTGCCACACGAACTCTTCTTGAATCTGATTGACCTCATCCTAAAACTGAGTTCTGCTTGATTCCACAGTTTGTGAATCAGAGGGTGTTTCATAGCGTTTCACTGTTAGTAGTAATATTGCACTGTCCAGTGCAAGTTTTTCAATACCTTTTATTTGCAACAGCAACTAAAATAGTTAAGTCACAGCTCATGAGTGACCCAACAGCTTGATCCATCTGGTTGGGTTTAGTGAAAGTTGCAACTGTATGAATTCCCTCATGTTTTGGGGTGGGCTGGTTTTTTTATTTTTTAAATTTTTTTTAAATTGTAAAATTTTTCAAATTTTTTAAACTAAAGATTGGGCACATGGAGTCATTGCCAACAGAGGTGCTGAAAACCCTTAGCAGTACAGAGCCACAAGTGTTCAGAAAAGAAAGTAATTACTTCCTATCCAGTTGGTATTCAGGAGAATTTAGGTAACTGAACTGTGGTGCTAAGCTGGTCTGAACCTGATAATCCCTCATACTTTCCTTCTCCAGTCTTATCGAAATAAATATGGCTTGCACATGCTCCTGTTTCTTAGAAGGATAATACTTTAGACCAGCTTGTGAAATAGAAAAACAGCAGACAAGCTTGCAGGCATAAAGGTTTTATCCATGTCTCAGACTAAGTTGGTTTTCCAACTTGTACATACCTCAGTACAATTGCTCTGGCTTTAATTTGGTTAAGTTAATATTGAGACAAGTTCAAGGGGGGGAAAAAGGATGGTTAAAATCCATCAAATTGGGGAAGGAGGGCATTGAAATAGTGGGGGGCTAGGATCACGGAAGACTTGAGGTTGGCAGGAACCTCTGGAGGTCATCTGCTCAAACAAGGGCCACCCAGAGCCAGTGGCCCAGGATTGTGTCCACATGACTTTTGAGTATCTCCATGGATGGAGACTCCACAACCTTGGGGTAACCTGTGCCAGTGCTCAGTCACCCTCACAGTGAAAAAGTGTTTCCTGATGCTCGGAGGGAACCTGCTGTGTTTGTGTTTGTGCCTGTTGCCTCTATCCTGTCCCTGGGCACCACTGAGAAGAGCCTGACTTTGTCGTCTTTACAATAGGGTAGGAAGTGAGGAAAAACTGTGACATATTCTATTAGCATAAATATGCCACATTCAAAGCTGGTTTTTTCCAAGTTGAGTTTGGCTGGAAGGATGGAAAGACTTTTGTGTTTGAAAGAGTCTCAAACTTATACTACTTATTCATTCAGTACAAGATATCTGTCTTGGAAATCAAGTCTTGCATGTTTCCTCAAAATTATTAATTCCATCCCAGAGCCAAGAGGTTGCCAGTATGCCAGGTTATTTTAAGTGGAGTTGTATTGCTTTCATAGCATTTGTTATTAAAACGTGACTGGTAAAGATACAAGGTGGGCTGCCAGAAATTTTGGATGTTTAATGGTTTCCTGTGATCTAAAATGTCTCAAGGACAATGTTTTCACACCACATCTGTCCATCCAGAGCTCTGGCTATGTAGAATGTAATCTCCAGGGAGTTGTGGTAGTACCCTGCTTGTGTTTTTAGTGCCATATATGTTGGAGTCTATATCTTGTTTGGTAAGCAGTGTTATAACATGCACCTTATACTGTTTCCTCCTTACAGTTAAGATACGATCATATTGTCCTTCCAGATCAAGCAGAATCAGCTTTGGACGTTGCAGCTGTTAGCGACAGATTGCTGTTCTGTAGTTCAGATAACTTCAATTGCTTTTTCACCAAAAACCTGTGAGCACTATTGGTGGATGGAGTCACTGTTTTTGCACTGCTGTAGATGAGGTGTGCTCAGGTAATGCTCTGCAGTCCTTCGGCTGTAGGAATAGTCATCCTTCTATGTAGGAATCCTTCTATGACAAAGTGACCCACTTGGTGGATGAGGGAAAGGCTGTGGATGTGGTTTACCTGGACTTTGATACAGTCTCCCATGGTATCATCCTGGAGAAACTGGCTGCCCATGGCCTGGATGGAAGGACTCTCTGCTGGGTTAAAAACTGGCTGGAGGCTGGGCCCAGAGAGTGGTGGTGAATGGAGTTAAATCCAGTTGGTGGCCGGTCACGAATGGTGTCCCCCAGGGCTTGGTACTGGGGCTGGTTCTCTTTAACATCTTTATCAATGATCTGGACGAGGGGATCGAGTGCACCCTCAGTAAGTTCGCAGACAACACCAAGCTGGGTGGCAGTGTCGACCTGCTGGAGGGTAGAAAGGCTTTGCAGAGGGATCTGGACAGGCTGGATGGATGGGCCAAGGCCAATGGGATGAGGTTCAACAAGGCCAAGTGCCGGGTCCTGCCCTTGGGTCCCACCAACCCCCTGCAGCGCTACAGGCTGGGGCAGAGTGGCTGGAGCTGCCTGGCAGAAAAGGACCTGGGGGTGTTGGTGGACTGTGGGCTGAACGTGAGCCAGCAGTGTGCCCAGGGGGCCAAGAAGGCCACCAGCATCCTGGCCTGTGTCAGGAGCAGCGTGGCCAGCAGGAGCAGGGCAGTGATGGTGCCTCTGGACTGGGCACTGGTGAGGCCTCCCCTCAAGGGCTGTGTTCAGTTCTGGGCCCTTCACCGCAAGAAGGACATTGAGGGGCTGGAGCATGTCCAGAGGAGAGCCACCAAGCTGGTGAGGGCTCTGGAGCACAAGTCTTGTGAGGAGCGGCTGAGGGAGCTGGGGGTGTTGAGCCTGGAGAAAAGGAGGCTGAGGGGAGACCTTCTCGCTCTCTCCAACTCCCTGAAAGGAGGGTGTAGCCAGGGGGGTCGGTCTCTTCTCCCAAGGAACAGGCGATGGGACAAGAGGAAACGGCCTCAAGTTGTGCCAGGGGAGGTTCAGATTGGATATTAGGAAACATTTTTACACAGAAGGGGTTACTAAGCCTTGGAGTGGGCTGCCCAGGGAAGTGGTTGAGTCACCATCCCTGGAGGTTTTCAAAAGATGGTTTGACATAGTGCTTAGAGACATGGTTTAGTGATGAGTAGTTCTTATTTATATGGCTTTCTTTTGTTTTTGTTTTTGTTTTTTTTTTTTTATCAGAGTTAGGTTGATGGTTGGACTAGATGATCTTAAAGGTCCCTTCCAACCGAGACATTTCTATGATTCTAATATGCAGATGAGGGATGGTGCTAGGCAGCTTGGATATGAGCATCTTCATCTGCTACTGCTGCTTGTGATTATGCCGTTTCATACACCTTTGGTATCCATGGTGAGTAGCTGTTATAACAGTGTTTGATCCCATTCAAAAAGCAGTCTTATTCTTTTGGCTATTCGGAAGTGAGTGTTATTTACCCATACAGGAAAGGATGCTGTTCCTCGCCTGAGCTCACAGCTTTGTGAAACCACGTGGGACTGTTCATTCTCTTGATGTCAGTTTGTGCCACCTGGCACAGCTCCATTACATTCAGGTTTTTTGTCTTTCCCAGAAAGGAGGAAACAGGCGCTTCATGCTCTGAATAATTGTCTAAACATAAGTGTGTGATGATTTGTGATAATAAATGAATTATTAAACTTTAATTCTTTTTTGTATAACATTCATTGCTACCTAACTTTTGAACTTTCCTCAATCACACTTTTTTTTTCTCAATTAACCTAGTTTTTCTTCCAGTACAGATTGCTCACATAAATCATTTTATATGATAGATAGCATCAGCATTTCAGAGAATATCCCTGCCTCCTTTTTTGACTTTTGGCTTTCTGTGACCTAAGGCTGCATCCTAGTACTTACAAAACTCTTAGCCGTCTGTCCCTCAAAAAAAGGGGCAGGGGAGGAGTTTCTTAAGATTTTTCAATTGAGCTGGTCATCTGAAGGCCAGATCCTGCCATCCTAGGTTAAGCCATATGACCTGCTGCATTTCTTCAAGAATTTTGGAAAAAAATGTTGAATAATAAATGTTGAAGGGGCTCCTGAGCATAGTAGGAATTGCTGTCACTGCCTCTGTGGGAGAGTAGGAGGTGTAGCTGGAAATTCCCCGTATCGGGTGCTGGGCATGAGGCCGGGGACTTCTGCAGTCGGTGTCCCAGCCTCTGGATGGCCTCACCACTTGAAAAGCTTGAGTCTTTTTTATTATGTATGGTTCTTGTGGTGACACAGGCCTGGATTTGACTACCCACAAGATTCCTTTATTCTAATTTAAAACGTTCCTACTATGAACAATTGAAAAGAGTAGAAATGGAAAAAAGATTTAATAGTACAGTGAAGACCCAGCTAAAATATTTTCCTTTATTTTTCTTTTTTGTTTTTCAGTGGAATACAAAAAAAATCCTTTTCTAAAAATGGCCTGAGGTGACTCAGTATTTAAATAGAAAACTGAAACCAACACAAGAAGTTGGAAAAATGACTTAATTTCTTGAGATTTACACTTCCTTTGTACTTGTATTGCAGTTTATTAGGGATTGTGTGTTAGTAGTTCTTGAAAATTTCTGTACAGATCACTTTTTTTTTAAAAGCATAATTCATTGTCCCTCTTACCGCAGGAGAACTCGCAATCTGAAAATAATTAGTTTTATTCTCAGTGCACATGGAAAGTCAGTAGTGTGTGGACTAAAAGGAAAAATATGATAAGTGCATTTCAGTGCTGAGTGGAATGACTATTGAGTAGGGAAGAATTGCTGTCGTCTTTGTGGTGGGTTTGCTTGTTGTTAAGCAAGAAGAATATGAAAAGCAAACCTAACTTGTAAACGTAGCTTCTAATTTTGGGAAAAGTTAAATGGCAGTTAAATGCCTATTCTATGATCACACAAAGGTGTGACTACTGTAGATGTTGTCTTAATGGGTTGGTGGAATGAAATTTATATAACGGTGGCTGTGTTCTTCAGAAAACTTGCTTGCAGAGCATCAGTCTGTGAGTTTCTTTGTGTGCTCGTTTGGAGTGTAAAAGACTTGGGTGATAAAGTGACAAAGTTTGAAGCTTTAAATAGACTATCCAAGTATTCTCAATGCTTGGATAAGAACAGAGAGCTAGTCTAAGTTCAGACAGGTAATTGATGCAGTATTTAGCTATAGTTCGTTGTTCTCATTGGGAACTGAGATAATTCAGAATTTTAGAAACGCCAGATTTTATTTTATGCAAAATGTATAAAATTTTAATAAAGCTCAGGTTATTTATTATACAAATCAAATTCCTTTTGAGAGGAAGTGGTCTGATTTGTTTCAAGAAGCTTTCAATGGTAATTTGTTCTTTGCCATTCTTAGTGCCAAAGATGGAACCCTGGGACAGGTGTTGACTTGGGAGCATCGTGTTACTGAGTTTCACAGGAGAGAACACAAGTCTGTAGTTGATCTCAGAAATAACCAATGTCAGTCTTTCCCTCTACCATGCTGTGTTTTGTCATGGGAAATTCAGTCTACTCTGTGTGCTCCATTGCCTTTACTTCACATCTGCATTTAAAATTTAATCACGTTTTATTTTAGCTCAACTTTTCTGCATGGTTCTTAGTGGGAATTGTACTTCTGGTATTTTATAAGAATGCTTTGAGATATGGAATACCCTTCTTCCTGAAGTCCTCCACGCATCTAAGTCTGTCCACCTTTACTGCAAATAACTTTTATAATAATAATTTTCAAAAATATTTAATGTTTTAACTATTTTTCAGCCCAAGAATGTTCTGTTTCTACATTTGGTTTAATAAAACCGGTTGTTAATTGAAAACTGATCCCAAGTGAAATTGCAATAAAAGTAGATACCAGGAACCAGTCCTTTTTCTGCTGCGTGGCCTTGTCTGGTGCCTTGCTTACTGCTCCAGCATGGTACACACAGTCCCTGTGGCTTGCCTGCAAGTTGATCCTTTTCTGGATATTCTCTCAAGCAGTTTCTTAGTTTTTTTTTTTTGGGGGGGTGGGGGGGAGGAGGCGTGGGTTGTTTTTTTTCTGGTTTCTTTTTTTTCTCTCTTTACTCAAGAATTTAGTTGGACCTCAACAGACCATACAACGCCATCCCATGGTTGCTGTGTCTGTCTACAAAAAAGGTAGCTTTTTAACTTAGATGAGTCTGAACTGAGCAGTTCTTTGCCTGGGAAAGATTTATTTTATTTATTTTAAATCCTAATAAAATTCACGTGGGAATTATTTCCTGATTATCCATATATATCTCGCATGAGGAGTTCCTTGATAACCCTGAAACATCTTAAAGGAAATATGTTGTGAACAACACTTCTCATCTCCCAAAATGTAAAATTCAGTAAGAAAAATTAATATACAGATATTCCTGCATATGTGAACATTGGGGTACAACTCCCTCTTGACCCCAATCATGCATCTGTCTTTTCTACTGCCTTTTGCTGTACTGGCACCACCACCCACTATACCATGTCAGTGACTTGATCTGGGTTAAAAACAAATCCTCCCCTTGTTAGTGAATTTGTAACTGGGATCTGTTAACCAGCCTGTATATGTGGAGAGCGGAGAGAATCGAAGGCCTCCAAAACTCGTGAGTGCAGCTGTGCCCTGGGAAGTCCCTTCTGGAACCACGTATGAAGAAGGTCTCTTGCACCCACTCTAGAATTTTTTTCACGTGTCAGTTCTTTTAGAATGCCTTTATCAAATATAAGTGCTTGATAAGACAGAGCCCATCTATCTTGATACCATTATCTATTGTATTTCTAAATTTGCTCTCACTTGCAGTGCTTGTGAGAATACTTCAGCATTGTTCTTAATTGTTCCTTGGACTGCTTGCAGGTTTATGCTCTTGAACAGTGAGTTAAGTCTTGGGAAAACACGTAATTTACTACATGATTTTATGTAAGACAATGCTCTTTCCCCTAACCGTTACTCTTTCACTTTCATATATGTTTGTTATGCAACTGTTTTTTGGCGGGTTTTTTTAATTAGATTGTGTCACTTTCTTGCCTACCTGCAGTATCAAGCCAATGCCAAAGACAAATACGATGTTAGAAACAGTACTGTCCTGATCTGGTGTGGCAAATCCTGTTTCCATTCTTTAATGAATTTATTTTTTTTTAATATATCTGTTAGCATGAAGTCTGATTTACCTAAATCCAAACCACAGTGAAATATTGCTAATTACTTTGTGATAATTACGTATTTTGAGGGTGAGTGTAGATTAAGCTGTTTCTAAAATCATAAAGGACTGTATGGCCTTTGGGAGTGTCAATCTAATGGTTTAATCAGGTGAATAGGGCTAATTATTTCAGTAGTCACAATAGTAAGTTGCAGAACCCAACAAAAGGTAATGCAGTTTAGAGGATCAGTGGTTCGAGTTCAGCCGGTATGCGTCGTGCAGGAGCGCCTGATATGTGAGTAGTCCCTGCTGCTACCATAAAATAACCCCTCACAAACTGTCCAAAGGCACATTGTGGTGGTTCAGGTACCATTTCCCAGCTTTGATACTTGGTTTTAGTCAAAGCAGTGACTGGGTTCTGTCACAGAGGATCTGTCAGGTGGACCATACCTACCCTCTGGCTCTGGACAACCCTGAACTTGTATGGTGAAAATCCATCTCCAGCACACAAACAGAAATCAATGGATTAGTCAATTCTCTGCCTTGCCTGGTGTCAGTTAAAGGACACTGTACCCTGCCTTGGAGCAGGGGAATCATTGGCAAATGTTTGTTGTGCTGATAATACAGTTGTGGTTTGACCCCGGCCAGCAGGGAAGCACCACACGGCCACTCATTGCAGCTCCGTCCCCGGTGGGATGGGTGTGAGAATGAGAGAAAAGTAAAACTCATAGGCTGTGGTACAGACAGTTTAATAGGACAGCAAAGGAAGAGGGAATAATTGTAGTAATAAAAGAATATGTAAACCAAGTGATGCACAGTACAGTTGCTCACCACCGGCTGAGTGATGCCCAGCGATTCCCCTTCCCACCCTTTCTCCCCGTGCCCCCAGCCATCGCCTCCCAGTTCAGATACGGAGCATGACTCCGTGTGGTACGGGATATCCCTTTGGGCAGTGTGGGTCAGCTGTCCTGCCGGTGCTGCCTCCCGGCTTCTTGTGCACCTCCTGGCTGGCAGAGCACGGGAAGCTGACAGGTCCTTGACCTAGTGTAAGCACTGCTTAGCAACAGCTGAAACATCAGTGTGCTATCAACTTTATTCTCATACTAAATCCAAAACACAGCCTGATACCAGCTACTAGGAAGAAAATGACTCTATCCCAGCCAAACCCAGGACAACAGCAGCATTTTTCAAAAAGTTCATTCAATAGTGGAGTTGGTTTACTTTTAATATTTTGCATCTTTTTTGTTAATACCTTCACAATATCACTTTATTAATATAATTTTTTTAATACCATGACAAGTATAAAACAACTGACCAGTTAAGAGGATATGTGGTTTTAAGACAGGCTGAGGGAGTTGAGGTTGTGCAGCCTGGAGAAGAGAAGGATCCGGGGAGACCTTACAGCAGCCTCCAAGTACCAGAGGGTGGTGAGACACTGGAAGGGGTTGCCCAGAGAAGCTGTGGCTGCCCCATCCCTGGAGGGGTTCAAGGCCAGGCTGGATGGGGCTTTGATCAACCTGGTCTGGTGGGAGGTGTCCCTGTCCAGGGCAGGGGGGTTGGAACTCTTTAAGGTCCTTTCCAAACCAAACTGTTCTCTGATTCTATAAGTGGCTAGTTAAGGATGTTGATGGTAATTCATGCTCTGTTGTAGATGTTGCTTTTGCTGCCAAGATATAAGCTACGACGCTTGACAATGATTTACATCGAATTGGACTTCATACACTCCTAGAACTGCCTGGGGGATATTTTTCTTATTAGATGGTTTTCTTATCTTGAGAAAAAGCTCTTTTCAAGCATCTCAAGAGGCTATAGCCACCTTCTGGTTCAGTGACAAGAACTGGGATGTCCAGTTGTCTCCTTACACCAGCAAATGTATTCATTTTGTCTTCTTTCTAACTTGCTGAAGATAAATTCATTGCCAAGATGATTAGGATGTGGAATATGGAAAAGTTGATATTTAAAGGCACTGAAATAACTATTGTGACTCCTGACAGGGACTTGAATCTACAGAGTAGCTATGTGAGGACTACTGATACGCTTTCATCTGTGTAACTCAGCAAGGGTGCAGCCCATCAGATTCTTCTTGAGGCTCTTCTCTGTCTGATAACCAGACAAAGATGTGAGTTGAAAGCTACTGAAGTTAATTGCAGTGACTGTTCATCTGCCTGTCCTCGCAACTGCTTAGCTCTTTTGTAGCTCTGGTGGATACACTGTGGATACTGCAGTGACACTGAGCCCCATCCTGTCTCTTGGTTGTATATATGTCCCTAAAGTATGGAAATTGGTCTTTCTTTGTAGAATCAACATCAGGGAAGCAGCGATTTGAGTAAAACCAAGGAAGAGCTTGACTCTGCTGCCTTTTTATGTAAATGATGTTGCTAAGAAGTAGAAAAAAAAATAGCTTATAGTTGAAGAGAGAGGAAATATCTTTCTATCTGGAAAAAATGAAGGATCTTTAGACTGAGTTGGAATCTTATCTGGAACCTCTTGAAGGTCATCGTGCATCAGTAGCCGGTTTTCCTCCCTCTTTGCCCTCTTACACACACATGATTTCACTCTTTTTTGTAACAAGCCAGGGCTTGGAAAAATAATAACTGTCATTCCTGAATCCAGGATGTCGCATTACTTCCTGTAAAGTTGGGGAATCACTTCACAGGATGATAAGGCTACCAAAAAGATAAATATCTTGACTTAAAGTACCAGTGAATGTTAACATTCTTAATGGAGTTCTCCTCCTCCTATCCAGACACTATAGCCATATTCAGAGAGCATTAATAAAGTTACAGAGCAAGGCAGGGGCTGGATGGACAGGCCTGCAGACCCTCTGGATCTTTCTATCCAAACTTCCCTTAAAGAAAAGGACTTAGTGGTTCATTTTCTCAATGTTTATCCTTTCTGTGGTGTGTGTTGCCTGATCTGAAGTCCCAAACTGGATGGCATCTGTGGGCTCTTTTAGAAGGAACGCAGAATAGTTCTGATACAGCCCAATATGGGGTTCTGTCCATTACAAGTTAACTTGCTTAAAACCCCAATTGGCTTTGTGCTTACCTGTCATCTTCATTGGGGAGGAAAATGTGACCAGTTTAACAACCGGGAAAGTAATGGCGTTATACCTCATGATCCTGTATTTCACATGATGCTTTGCTTTCATGTGAAAACTGCATTGTTGCTGGTTTCCAGCGGTGCGTGCCCAGAGGAAGCTTCTGTCCTCGGAAGGAAACTGTGTATGTTCTCACCTTTTGTCCCTTTTCCCCAACCCAACGCAAAAAGGCAGACAAGGGATAAGGGATTGGGAGCTGCAGTATTCTTGTGTGTTGTATACCCAGGAAAAAGCATCCCTTCAGTCAAATGTTCACGCAGATCATTAAAGCCATTTTCTGAATATTTAAATTTGCTCATTCTTCACTCACGTAGTTGCTTCCCCCCCCCCCCCTTCCAAAAGTAGGTTAGCATATAAATGCAGGCTAATCTGGTTAGTGAGCACTTTCTATATTCAGCAAGAAAGTCTTAATTGAAGCCATCCATCCAAAAACTTTCCTAAATATTTACCAAAATTGTGGAAGTTTTGGTCATTTACCATAATGCTTAAATCAGCTAATTGCCTTGAAAAAGAAACTCTTTAAAAAGCCCACAAAAAATAAGGTAGTGATCTAAGCCAATTTGAGTTGGCTAAGTGTGAAAGATTATTTGCAGTATTTTGAAAAAATAAAATTAAGCAATCTGGGTTTGATTTATGTTATTCTTGGCAGGTAAGCGGTGTTGCTTTTTCATCACCATATTGTGTTCTCGCTTCCTTGTATCACGTTGACTTGTGAGCAACCCTATTAACTTTACTTGGAAGTAAACATTTCATTGCTCTTTAAGCCCTCGTTGTGCAAAAC
Source organism: Tringa tobata (assembly GCA_033628505.1). Lineage (NCBI taxonomy): Eukaryota > Metazoa > Chordata > Aves > Charadriiformes > Scolopacidae > Tringa > Tringa tobata. Next base: position 347,607 of record JAHREE010000163.1, on the reverse strand, counting down.
ACGCTTTTGATGAGCACGCGCATTTAACTGTAACAGATTGAAAACAGGAGGACTCTCACAGCAGAAGAATTTGTATTTTTGAAAGCTTGCCCACTACTATCCTTTGTTTCCGAGGCTGTGGTACACTAATGCACTGCTACAGCTCTGGCTGCTGCTTGGGCTTGGGCTCTTTTTTGGCTTGTTTGGGAGGGAGGGATTGGCTGCAGTTAAGGTGATACATCCATTATATTCACATATAGGAACTGTTAAGTAAGGTGCTTTTACCTTCAACTGACATTTAATGTGTATGAAACTCAGCAAGTTTGTTGACAATACAAAACTGGGAGGGGTGGCTGACACGCCAGAAGGCTGTGCCACCATCCAGCCAGACCTGGACAGGCTGGAGAGTTGGGCAGAGAGGAACCTGATGAACTTCAACAAGGGCAAGTGCAGGGTGCTGCACCTGGGGAGGAATAACCCCCCACACCAGGACATGTTGGGGGTGACCTGCTGGAGAGAGCTCTGAGGAGAAAGACCTGGGAGTCCTGATGGACAATAGTATGACCATGAGCCAGCAATGTGCCCACGTGGCCAAGAAGGCCAATGGCATCCTGGGGGGCATCAGGAAAAGCGTGACCAGCATGTTGAGAGAGGTCATCCTGCCCCTCTGCTCTGCCCTGGGGAGGCCCCAGCTGGAGCACTGGGACCAGTTCTGGGCTTCCCAGTTCCAGAAGGACAAGGAACTGCTGGAGAGGGGACAGCAGAGGGCTACAAAGATGATGAAGGGCCTGGAGCATCTCCCTTACAAGGAGAGTCTGAGGGACTTGGGTCTTTTTAGTCTGGAGAAGAGAAGGCTGAGGGAGGATCTGATCAACGCCTATAAATACTCAAAGGGTGGGTGTCAAGAGGATGGGGCCGGTCTTCTTTCAGTGGTGCCCAGGGACAGGACAAGAGGAAATGGGCACAAACTTGAATATAAGAAGTTCCACCTAAACATGAGGAGGAACTTCTTTCCTGTGAGGGTGGCAGAGCCCTGGCAGAGGGTGCCCAGGGAGGTGGTGGAGTCTCCTTCTCTGGAGACATTCAAGCCCCACCTGGACACGTTCCTGTGGGACCTGCTGTTGGGTGGACCTGCTTTGGCAGGGGGTTGGACTAGATGATCTCCAGGGGTCCCTTCCAACCCCATGGGATTCTGTGAAACGTCAAATGAAATTGAGGTGCAATACAGTCATTATTGAAAAGGTCTTGAGGAGGCATCAGGAATGATGCTTGGTGTTCTCTGCTAAGCATGGAGGAAAACCAGGTTGCTTTTTAAGCCAGTTTCGAGGTTGGTTTAGTGTTATTAGTGTTATGTCTTTTCCGTACTACTCTTTCACTGTATTTTCTCAAAGGGTTTATTTCGGCAAGCTTGCTCTTTCTAGTTGATTTAGAATAAGATAATTTATTGCAGCCCAATTTGAGTGATGAGTGTTTCTTGCTGTATAAAATCGTACACCATCCACTTCCCTTTCTCTCTTAAACACAGTGGACAGCAGGCAAAAAACATATGGTTGCAAGATATGGGACATAACGAAAATGCCAACACTGTTCTTTCCTAGATGTAACTAAAAGGAGAGGGGAGCATATCAAGTGCAGGAGTCCTAATTTTGTAGACAGATTTGATATCACTGTGTTTGTGCATTGACTTAATGAAGACTCTAGGAAGGTTGGAATTTGAGCATCTGAAAACTAGACTATCACTTAATTTCATTGCCTGAGTGTACTGTCTTAATTAGGAGATGGTTTTCATAGAGAACTATGTGCTTTTTATGCATTGCTTTCGTCCTCATTGTAGTATCAGTAGTGATTACAGGCTGGTTAACTACCTTTTTAGCAACATTGTAGTGGTCAGAAAGCGAAGGGAGATAATACCACTGAGGGTTAAAGATTACTTTGTGAAATTACTCTAAACTGACAAATAATAGTTTGTTCTCTTTGACATCTGTTAAATAAATGAATACAGCTGAATGTAAGTCAACTGAAGGGAATGCTGCTGTGTTAATCAGTCTTCCTTTCCCCTCTGCTTACCAAATACTTCTTGGGGAGACAGTTTGACTACAAACGTGTTTTTTTTTTTTCCAATTGCCACATGATTTTGCTGCATGAATCTTCATGTAGGTACACGGAATATTTTTCCGTATCAGTTTTAAGCTGTTATGGGCATTTAACTTGCTTGCAAATCGAAGTACCAAAATAAGCATACTGTATTCTTTGCGTTGTCCCTGGAGAAACGTTGACCTTTGCTGGAGGTGTTGGATTTGAATGCTTCCGGCAGCCTGAAACAGATGGTATAAAAACCCCTCATTATATCTCCAGTGCAGGGTTTTTGCACTCTTAGAGTTTTATCTGATAATTGCTGCACTTTTGATCTGCAAAGAAAACAAGTCAGAATAAGATAAAAGATCTGAAAGGGAAATCAAATGCCAGGGAGTAGCAGTCCTGCATTGAACAGTCCTGTTGTTTTCTTCTGGTGATGGAACCTCCAGAGCACCTGAGGAGCTGTAGTCATGTCAAGCACACAACCTCAGTGAGCATGGAGGGTAGCTGAAGGATGATTGTACCACTATGGACTGCTCAGGGCACTGTCTGTCAACTGCCGGTACGTGATGTCTGGTTGACAAGGGGGGGAAGGTGGATCTTCACAGAGTTCTGCTTCTGGCCGTGTCACTGTAGGGTTTTACATTGAGGTCATTTTTTTTATCGGTAGGCGTGCTGTGCGTGGATGGTGTGATCCAAGCAGCCGCACCGCATTGCTGGATCCATCCTGAGGTGTGACATATTTAAATTCTTAAACATACTGCATTCAGATGGTACTGAATAAATAATATTCCTGGGTTTGAGCTACAATACTGAGAACCTTCCAGTCCTCAAAATGTCAGATACAATAAATTTTGGCTTGCCGCTTACAATTAAACAGCCACCAGACTGAACGGTGCTGAACTAAAGCTTGTCTAAAATCATAGTATGATGAAGGCCTTTCTGGTTGGCTTTCTTAGCTCTGTATTAATACCATCTGCTGAAGTGCTCTAGCTCTGAAACAAAGCCCCCGTGAAGTGGAAACTGTGGTTTCTTGATTTAACTCCAAGGAAGTTAGTCCTCACTCTCTTTTATGCATCTGAGCCAATATTTCTATTAAAGATGTAATGCATAAGGAATATAACGTATAAAACCCACAAAGTTCTGTAGGAGAATAATTTCTTAATTAGGAGAATAGACTGAGGCGGTAAAACTTAGTGGTATATTCTAATTTTCAGATGTTTCAATTCTACCTTGTCTAGGCCAAAGGAAATTATAAACCCATTTGTTTCCTTTTTATGAAATGACTCCTCTTAAACATTCTTTCCTTTTCCTGCACAAAAATAGAATTTTAAGATAGGCAATGCAGTAGTATCACTAATAGCTGTGAAGTATATGAGAGTGTATCCTAATAACATAGGTTGGATTCCTGTGGTGTCTGAGTTTTCCTCTGCCTCTGGTACAGAGGGTGACAGAAGCAGTTGGTGTGCGCGGTGGCTGTTAATGGTTGTCCTGCTGTGGTGGGCTGTTGCCTTCTCCTCCCTGTGATGGCAGATGCCATAGTAACCTTCTCAGAAGGGAAACTGCCTCTTTTAAACCACCGCCCACAGATTGAATTTTCTACATTGCCAAACCTCAGCAACCCATTATCTGTTTCACTAGCTGTCAGGGTATTGACTGTGAAAGTTTATAAGGCAAAATTAAAAACTCTGTGTCCTTGCAGACTTGTCAAAAATGAAAAGAGGTGGCATCATCTGTGCCAAGCTAGCCCAAACCCCAGTAGCAACTTTTGTTTTCCATTGAGGTGCTGTGTAAGCGTGTAGGTCTTCCAGTCAGTCTGAGGCCCTGCTGAGAAAGCAATGATCTCCTCAAAGGAGAAGAAAGGTCGAAGAGTATTTTTCATGTCTAGTATGACCAGCTTCAGGATGGCTGTTTTCTTTTACCTGGTTCGCTGGTTCTGCGGTGTAACCTGGAGCTCTGTGTGCTGATTCGTTGAGAAGATTTGCATAAAGAAATGTTTGTTTATGATAAACCCAGAATAATCCTTTTATTGTGCTCTTGATACCTTGGCCCAATTAAATTTTAAAAAAAGATAGTCGGCAACTCCTCCTAGCCCACAAATCAGACGATAATCATTGATCAAAATGAACCCAGTCTAAAATATTACTGTGTAGAAATCAACTTAGTAGATTATTCACAGTATCACAGAATGATAAGGGGTTGGAAGGGACCTCTGGAGATCACCCCCTGCCAAAGCAGGTCCACCCAGAGCAGGTTGCACAGGATCATGTCCAGGTGGGGTTTGAATGTCTCCAGAGAAGGAGACTCCACCACCTCCCTGGGCAGCCTCTGCCACAGGAAAGAAGTTCCTCCTCATGTTTAGGTGGAACTTCTTACATTCAAGTTTGTGCCCATTTCCTCTTGTCCTGTCCCTGGGCACCACTGAAAAAAGACTGGCCCCATCCTCTTGACACCCACCCTTTAAGTATTTATAAGCATTGATCAGATCCCGCCTCAGCCTTCTCTTCTCCAGACTAAAAAGCCCCAAGTCCCTCAGCCTCTCCTCGTAAGGGAGATGCTCCAGGCCCCTCATCATCTTTGTAGCCCTCTGCTGTACCCTCTCCAGCAGTTCCCTGTCCTTCTGGAACTGGGGAGCCCAGAAGTGGACCCAGTGCTCCAGATGGGGCCTCCCCAGAGCAGAGCAGAGGGGCAGAATGACCTCCCTTGACCTGCTGCTGGTCACACTCTTCCTGATGCCCCCCAGGATGCCATTGGCCTTCTTGGCCAGAAGGGCAGATTTCTGGCTCATGGTCATACTACTGTCCACCAGGACTCCCAGGTCTTTCTCCTCAGAGCTCTCTCCAGCAGGTCAGCTCCACCCTGTCCTGGTGCAGGGGGTTATTCCTCCCCAGGTGCAGCACCCTACACTTGCCCTTGTTGAAGTTCATCAGGTTCCTCTCTGCCCAACTCTCCAGCCTGTCCATGTCTCGCTGTATGGGGCATTGGGAAGGGGTCAGGGTATGTGTGTGTGTTTGTTTTAAGGCTAAGAAAAGCCTCAAACTGTGTCTTTGGGACTTGAGTGTGGGAAGCCCATGAGGTGGTAGAAGAGTGGTTCTTGGTTCCCTGCTCGCTGCTGGCTCTACTGGGTTCAGTAATGCAAGGAAGTCCCTGTTCAGCGCTCCCACCTGAGGGCTCCTGTGTTGCTGTGGCAGCAAAGCTGGGGGAGAGTTGGCTTCCGAAACAGGCACATGAAGGGTTCTGCAGTGAAAAATCAGGGTAGCGATTAGTGCGTCACCAGATTCCTGCTTGTTCTCTCAAGGAGGTTGTCATCCTCAGCCCACTCACCCCATTGCGAGCCCTTTTGGACTGGCTTTGAATAAAAGAGGCATTGTGCACGTACTTGCCGGGGAGGCAGTCTCCCCTTCAGCACAATGAAGAAATACTTCCCTGGGGTCGCCATGCAGTTCACAAAATATCAATCTGTCCCTTATCTATCTCTCTTTATTAAAAACTAAAAAAATGGAGGTTAATAGAAACATCTGTGCCTCTGCAGTCACCTGGTTCTCTGTTGGTCCCATGTGTCATTCTCTAGCATCTCTGTCACGCCTCCCTGGAGGAGGGGTGTGGGAAGGAGCACATTGCGTGCGATACAGACAGGCTTCTTGGCACGAGGGGTGTCTACAACTGAGAAACTTCTCTCATGGCTGCCCATGGTTCCCTCAAACCCCAGGAGTCCTTGTCATCCTTTCTTCCTTGTAAAACTTCAGCCAGTCGCCTTCCCTACCTGACTGTGTCTCCTGGGCAGAACCCAGGCTGGAAACTGGAGGGGTCTGGTCACTTGGTGAACTTCACAGCTGGTTTTGCTACATTAAAGCTACTATTGAAGTGGTATTTTTGGAATTTAGTTTCTTAGACATGAGACTATTTAGGTTTTTTAATTATTTTTTAGAGATCAAATTCTGTGAAGAAAGGACTCTTTTGAACTAGGTGTGAATTGTTACTTACCAAGACACCAACTATAAGTAAGAATAATTTTCAATACCCTATTTTGTGGGGGGTTTTTTAAGCTCTTTCTTAAACTATGAATTTATTGTGCATGTTCCATTTAAAAACACAAGTTGATTAGATCTTCAGGTTGTAGTATATAACGCTTGAATTACATCTGTGTTTATTAATAAGGTGTCCTTTTGAATCTCTCAAAAATCCCAGTGTAGCAAAAGACAAAGTACAGCAAATGAAGCCTCTGAGTGGGTGGAACACAGATACGATGGGCCACTCTACTCACACTTCCAGTGCTGTTGACCTTGGCGGTGGTGTCCGTGTACTCGCACCTTTAAAAGCTTATTTTTAAGCATAAATGAGTGCTCGTTTATGGCAGTCTGGCAGCTGGACACGAGTAGTGTGTAGAAGCAAACAACTGCTTGGTAAACACTTTCTATGTTCTCTCTCGTCTCTGCCACTTCGAAGTAAAAGTGGATTCATGTTAAGAACTAATAATTTTCTTCATGTCCTAACCATTTGAACAATTCAGAACTAACTTGTTAGATGTATACAGGCCAGAGCATTCAAAAATAGAAGCCTAACTGTCCAGTCCAAATGCAGCTCGATTTTTTATTTTTATTTTTCGCCCAAAGGTATGCTGGTGACATAGGAGCGTGAATCCCGACAGCCTCTGGAATCGGGGAGGTATATACAGACTACTCAGAAAACTTTGTTTTCCAGATTTGCTAAAGCTTGTGGTTTCTGAAGTAGCTTAACCTGGAAGTGAGAGTGTCCTGCAGTTGTCCTTTGCAGCACCAGTGAGTGTTTCAAATAAAACTCTAGTGGAAAATTTCTGTGTAAAGGGTAGCAAAAATGTTACTGGCTGTAAGGAACATAATTAAACTAATTAAAAAAAATAGTCATTGTCTGTAGTAATTTAACATCCAAAAAACCACAGTGATTTTGGAGTTAAGGTGGGATAGAATAAGCAGCTATGTCACACATTTTGCATTTAAGCAAACTATTTTTACTGGTTTTCACTTTCAGGTATTGCTTCATATCTGATTGCTGATGTGTTTCACAGGTGTATAGATGTTCTTCACCACCGTTCATCACTGCGAGTGACAAATCTGTTCCATTTGACTTTTTATTTTCCATAAAGCAACGTGCAGATCATCTTCTAGTGCTTACTTAGCTGCTTAACCTATGGTTTGTTTAAGTGTTTGCAAGAGCCATGTTAGATGCCTTTCTCCTTGCAACTCGCTCTGGTTTTGTCTTGCAAACTGCAGGAGGTGCCTCAGATGCCGAGTGCTGTCGCACAAGCTATGCCAAAGCTTCAGGAGGGGAGAGGGTCCATCATGTGCCTTGCAGTTCTGGCCAGAGTGGGACCCAGATGGTTTACAGCTATTCCAAAATTTCATTTTGTGGGAATCAAGTTGCAGGAGTGGGAGGGGATGGCAATACTCCTAGGTCTCCTGACAGCGCAGGACTGGGATCAAGCTGAAGCAGTGCATACAGACCCGAGAGGCAAGAAATTTCCTGTAGCAAAGAGCAGGTTTGGTTGTTTTGCACAACTCGGGTGGTTTCAGGGCATGCTGTTTGATACACCTCCCCCTACTCAGTCTCTTCTCCCAAGGAACAGACGATGGGACAAGAGGAAACAGCCTCGAGTTGCACCAGGGGAGGTCTAGGATGGATATTTGGAAAATTTCTTCATGGAAAGGGTTGTCAAGCCTTGGAAGAGGCTGCCCAGGGCACTGGTGGAGTTGCCATCCCTGGAGGTATTTAAAAGCTGGGCAGATGTGGAGCTGAGGGACGTGGGTTAGTGGTGGGTTTTGTCCAAGTTGGGTTGATGGTTGGACTCGATGATCTGAAAGGTCCTTCCCGACCTAGACAATTCTATGGTTCTACCCCCTGCTGCTCTGCTGCTGGTTTTGATGCTTGCAGGATGTGAAGTTAGTGCTGGTGTGAGTCACTCTGTGCCTCAGGGTGGGGGGAAGGAGGGAGGGAGGGAGAGATGGGGACAGGGGTGTGATGTTCCTGCAGACCTTGAGCACAAGTGTGGGTAGAGAAGTGTTTCTATCTCCTTATAGCGTGTCTTGACTGCTGTGAAGGGAAGAGGCAGAGCCTTGGATTATTTTTTTCTCCCCCTCTCTTCCTTACAGGGCTGACAGCCCCGAGGTGGTGGGGTGAGGGTGGTATCTGCGGGAGGTAACAGGCGGAATGGACCGGGTGGGCCTGCAGGAGAGCATGTCAGCTGCTGGGCAGGGTTGCCCTCTTGTGTGACCTGGCTTTGTGACAGCAGGGCTGGAGCCTCTTGGGACGCAGCAGTCATGTAGCCCTCTGCAAACCAAAGCGGGGAGCAGCCTGAAATACTCAACTTTTTTTTCTTTTTCTTTTTTTTTTTTTGTCCCAGCACTCCCACATCCAGGGGGAGATGATACTTTGCATATACAAACCCCACATGTGTAGGAGGATCTTAAAACTTGAACAGCCAGCTGCTGTAATAAATAAAAAGTAGCAAATGATCCCAAAGAGAAAGGGGAAATGGGAGTCGAAAGGCCGCGGTGTTCTGGCCCAGAGCAGATGTTGGCAGATATCTGGGATGGATGTGCTGGAAGAGGAGTGAATCTTGGATGAAGTCAAGGAAGTGTGTATGTCCAGCGACGGGGGATGGAGCAGAGCACTGGGGAAGCCCAGCTGGGCTGTGGGGAAGGTAGCTGTGTGCTGCCTTCGCTGCCTTACACCCGGGTCCTGGAGAACATGGCAGGTGAGGGAAGTGGAGCGGTGGGTGCATCAGGGAGCAGGGCTGTGCCTCCGGGGTAGGGGCTGTTCTCTCACTACTGCACCGAGGAAAGGGTTTCTCCGCCTCTTGCTTCTCTTGATAATTTTTGGATCAATTTTAAGGCAAGTTGAAGTAAGAGCAAATTGTAACAGTCAGTCTGGAGCTGATGGGAATTACTGGAATACGATAAGGATTTATAAAGGAAGGAGAATCTAGTATTCAGGGAGAAAACTTATTGTTGTTTTTTTTTAAATACTCCAGCAAGATACAGGACAGCATCTGCAGACCTATGGTTTTCCCCTAAGTGTCTTTCTCATTCTCATTTCAGGCTGAGAGATCTGGGGTTGTTCAGCCTGGAGAAGAGAAGGCCCGGGGGAGACCCTGTAGAAGCTTCCCAGTACTTGAAGGGGGCTCTAGGAGGGATGGGGAGGGACTCTTTGTCAGGGAGCGTAGCCATAGGATGAGGGATAATGGTTTTAAATCGAAAGAGGGGAGATTTAGATTAGATATTAGGAAGAAATTCTTTCCTGTGAGGGTGGTGAGACACTGGAACAGGTTGCCCAGAGAAGCTGTGGCTGCCCCATCCCTGGAGGGGTTCAAGGCCAGGCTGGATGGGGCTTTGAGCAACCTGGTCTGGTGGGAGGTGTCCCTGCCCAGGGCAGGGGGGTTGGAACTCCATGATCTCTAAGGTCCCTTCCATCTCTAACCATTCTATGATTCTGTGATTCATTTCCTTGTTGCAGTGGATGGAGAATGTCCACCTCTTCCCACATCTTCCTGTCCCCTCCCATCCTACCCAAGCTGACGGATACAGCAGGTGACTGAGTGGGCTCCCAGCTCTGCCTGTGGTGGTGAAGTCCATTTCCCAGTCCCCTCACCCACACTTGGCCCAAAGGCCTTTCCCTTCACAAGGACGCGTTGACTCACCTTTTTTGATTTACTAGGAGGTGAAAGTCCTGGTGAAAATGAAACATTGTGTAGGTCCTCTGCAAGCTTAACAAATTGTTAGAATAAGTTTATTCATGGGCTCTGATTTAACTCATGTGGATGCTAGATGCTTGCCTGTCTTCATTGCATTTTCACCTTCTGTCATTGAGCTATTTTTCTTTCTCAGAGTTTGGAGCTCCTTTTCCTAAAAAGAGAATATGAGTATCTGCTTCTTAAGAACTCCAAACCGAGAAGCAGCCCCATTGCTGTCTTAATAGACTCCCTTCATAATTCTGCAATAGTTTTTAGCCTTTTTGCTTTCATGGATCCTATAAAAATATGAGAAATTCCAGTAACAGTAAAAATGCCAGTGTACCACTGGTAATCCTTATGGCTTGCTTTTTAAAAACTTGTTCTTTTTCAGGTGGCATTCCCAAATCTCTTGATGTAATCTGTATGTTCAGGGGCCCTGTACAGAGCCTGATAAACACTGCTATGAAAAACAAAACACCGCGGCAGGTGATTGCTGTCCTCGAAAGGGAGGAGGTCAAGTACTCATCTGTTAAACGTTGCAGAGAGAGGAGTGATATTGCAAGAGTAATTAGGGCTGCCCACACAAAACAAGAGGAAGATGCTGCTCTTGTTGTGAGTTTGCTGTTGTGTTTACTCACCTGTGGCAGGTTGACCCTGGCTGAACACCTGGTGCCCACCAAAGCTGCCCTGTCACTCCCCTCCTCAGCAGGACAAGGGGGAGAAAATATAAGAAAAGGGTCAAGATAAGGACAGGGAGATCACTCAACAGTTGCCATCACAGGCAAAACAGACTCAACTTGGGGAAAACTAATTGAATTTGTTACCAATCCAATCACAGGAGGATAATGAGACTCCTCATGCTCTTCCCCTGCCCCAATGTGGGGTTCGTCCCATGGGTGCCAGTGCTTCACAAACTGCTCCAGCGTGAGTCCCTTCCATGGGGTGCAGTCCTTCAGGCACAGCCTGCTCCAGCATGGGCCCATCACAAGTCCTGCCAGCAAACCCACTGCAGCATGGGCTCCTGTCTCCATGGGGCCACAGGTCCTGCCAGGAGCCTGCTCCAGCCTGGGCTCTCCATGGGGTCCCAGCCTCCTGTGGGTGCATCCACCTGCTGCAGCATGGGGTCCTCCGTGGGCTGCAGGTAGATGTCTGCTCCACCATGGACCTCGATAGGCTGCAGGGGGACAGCCTGCTTCTCCGTGGTCTTCACCATGGGCTGCAGGGGAATTTCTGCTCTGGCACCTGGAGCACCTCCTTCCCCTCCTTCTTCACTGATGGTGTCACCTTGGTATCTGCAGAGTTCTTGCTCTCACATGTTCTCACTCTTCCCTTCTGGCTGCTGCCATGCAGTTTTCCCCCCCACACTTCCTTAATGTGTTGTCCCAGAGGTGCTACCAGCGTTGCTGATGGGCTCAGCTTTCGCCAGCGGTGGGTCCATCTTGGAGCCGGCTGGCATTGGCTCTGACAAACATGGGGAAAGCTTCTAGCAGCTTCTCACAGAACCCACCCTTGTAGCCCCTCTACTACCAAACCTTGCCTTGCAAACCCAATGCATTACTCTAGATGTGGGAGATCCAGGACTCTGGTGTACCAAGGGGCCTTCCTGCTGCTCTGAACTTCATGTCATACCACATTCTAAATATTCAAAATATTGGGCTATGCGGTTTTGTGAGCTTCTTTTAAGTCTGGATTTCATGGCTATGGGGAAGAACATTTGGTAACTTCAGAACTGAGCCGCCACGATGCTGGAGTCAGCATGCCTGCTGTCACTGACGTAAGGATGGATAAAAAGAATTGATATTTTCAAGAGGACTCTTTTTGGGAGCAAAGTAGCAAAGGTTGCAGTTAAGCTGTTGAAAAAGTGAATGGTCTTAACTTAAAAAAGCCTTTCAAATTTCTCTATGCTTTGTAGGATGAAATTTTGAAAGCTGTTTTTCTTGACAGGTTGGTACAATCTCATGTGAAACTTTGGATGGGTTGTCTCAAACTTTTGCAAAGAGAGCCAGAAGTAAAATTTACGTGTTTTCTTGTTTGTTTTTTTTAAACTGTGACAGGACTGCTATTTAAATGTATTTGCTATAATTGGCTATAACTGCTATTTAAATAAAATTACGGTTAAAAAAGATGTTTTACTCTAGTGTAAATGCATTTACTTCAGGTTTTTAATTTTAATCACTTGGTTGAATTAATCTCCAGCAAAACTTTCACTTTTTTCTTTTAAAAATCTGTATATCAGTAAGTGATGGAGCTTTAGAGGGGGAGGACAGGAGGGCAAAGGTACCTAAACAGAAAGCAAGGTGTTTGACAAAGAGCTCTGAAAATTCAGAGCTGAGATACTAGACACAACTTGTCATCTTGTCCAGATTATTTCAGCAGTAAGTAATCAAGCCAAAGAGGTGGTTGTTTCAAGCCAAGGTTGTTTTAAGACTTCAGTAGAAGAATGGAAAACAACGCAGAGTGGGATTCCTGGGTGAGACCATTGGCCTTGAGCACCTTCCCTTATGCGGAAAGGCTGGGAGAGCTGGGTCTCTTTAGCCTGGAGAAGAGAAGGCTGAGGGGAGACATTATCAATGCTTCCAAGGATCTAAAGGGGGGATTGAAGGAGGATGGAGCCGGACTCTTTTCAGTGGTTCCCAGTGACAGGAGGAGGGGCAACGGGCACAAGCTGGACCATGGGAAGTTCCACTCCAATGTGAGGAAGAACTTCTTTGGGGTGAGGGTGGCAGAGCCCTGGAAGAGGCTGCCCAGGGAAGGTGTGGAGTCCCCTTCTCTGGAGATCTTCAAGCCCCGCCTGGATGCAGCCCTGAGTGATGTGCTCTGGGCAACCCTGCTTTGGCAGGGGGGTTGGACTAGGTCCCTCTAGTTTGCTGAAGAGGGTAGGCACGGTGCAAAAGTAGCTTATGGCCTGCAAAGCCACCTGCTCCTACCACTGTCTGCGCTGATGGCAAGTATAGCACTGCATCCCTATGTAGTGAATCATGAAATCTCACCCATTTTGCTTCACAGGAACCCATTTGGTTTTCTAGAAGTCCTTTCTACCAAGGGAATTTGGAAATACATTTGTGGAGGTTCATAGTTTAAAAGGGATTTTAAGAAATTCCACCCACCTCTCTGCAGTCTCAACATGGCAGTAACAAAAACGAATTTTGAAAACATCCTCCAAAGTCGATGGCAATGTTTCATATAGAAGCATACCCATTTAAAAGAAAATCAAGTGTATTTTGCTGGGCTTTGGTACTGCAGGTAATGTAAGAATCACCATATTTTAATATCTATACACTATGAGTGTCTATACTTAAATGAGTGATTTTCTTCCATGTTACATGCTACTTATGATCCCAAGGATTTTGTGGTCCATGTGAATATAACAACGAAATAATTTCAGCTCCATTTTAATATTCATTTAGTGGCCAGAAATATGAAATTAAAGTTCAAGTACTAAAAGTTGTTTCAGTTTCATTCCCATTAGCTATTAATGATGGTTACTTGCCACCCTTTCTCTTTAATGACTCACTTGGATGGGAGTAGCTGATTGAATGGTCCAAAGCTGAAGTTAAAACCTTCTTGCTCATATTGAACATCTTGGCATTAGTGTAACTCAGCCAGTTCTGGGAGAAACTTGAGTCTCAGGTACACTGTTTTACATTGCCATTTACAGCAATTTGAAATAGTTTTTTAATTATTTGGTCTCTCCTATACTTTGTCCACGGGTATGTGGGAAGAGGATGTTAATGTGCCTGTAGTTTTGTTGTAGCTGTATAGAATCAGAACTGTCGCTGTTTACCTGCACTGTGTTGGCTGATACTGTACCAGAGCGGTGGACCCAAAGTCCTTCTCTTCACAAACATCTAAGGAAACTCAGCTGATTGTTGGCATCCTTGGAGTAGACATCCAGTTCCTACTGGATGAGTGCTGCTAGATTTTCACAGAATCAAAGAATCACATGGGGTTGGAAGAGACCTCTGGAGATCATCTAGTCCAAACCCCTGCTAAAGCAGGTCCACCCAGAGCAGGTCCCACAGGAGCGTGTCCAGGTGGGTTTTGAATGTCTCCAGAGAAGGAGACTCCACCGCCTCCCTGGGCAGCCTCTTCCAGGGCTCTGCCACCCTCAAAGTGAAGAAGTTCTTCCTCATGTTTAGGGGGAACTTCTTATATTCAAGTTTGTGCACATTTCCTATCCCTGGGCACCACTGAAAAGGGACTGGCCCCGTCCTCTTGACCCCCTCCCTTTAAGTATTTATAAGCATTGATCAGTCTTCTCCAGACCAAAAAGCCCCAAGTCCCTCAGCCCCTCCTTGTAAGGGAGGCGTTCTAGTCCCCTCATCATCTTTGTAGCCCTCTGCTGGAACCTCTCCAGCAATTGCCTGTCCTTCTTGAACGGGGGAGGCCAGAACTGGTCCCAGTGCTCCAGATGGGGCCTCCCCAGGGCAGAGCAGAGGGGCAGGATGACCTCCCTCCACCTGCTGGTCACAGTCTTCTTCCTGATGCCCCCCAGGATGCCATTGGCCCTCTTGGCCACCAGGGCCCATTGCTGGCTCAACCTGTTGTCCCCCAGGACTCCCAGGTCTTTCTCCTCCAAGCTTCTCTCCAGCAGGTCAACCTGTCCTGGTGCAGGGGGTTATTCCTCCCCAGGTGCAGCACCCTACACTTGCCTTTGTTGAAGTTTCTAACCTCTCTTCTTTGAAAACTCTTTAAAACGATGCACGTTGTGCTTTGCCAGCTGATGGCTGGAAGTCCCTGCAGTGCTAGTACGGTAGCACGAGGCTGCCTGGGAATCAGGGCTGGCTTTGGGCAATAAAAGCTATCCCCTGTCCTTTCACTCTTCCTGTAAGTAATTTTGTAACTTCAAGAGAACAAGTGGTCACTGGGGTCATTAGACCAGTTGTTGAAAAGCGGTAAAACTGCTTGCTGTGGGCTGTGAGTGTGTGTATTATGCACACGCACGTAACTTGGGGTACGTGTTTAGGGGTTGTTTTTCCCAAGGTCTAATGTGGAGAGGGGAAAAAAAACCGAGCAGTTTTGATTTAGAACATGTGCTCAGCAAAGCAGGAAGAATACCTCATTTTTGAGTTGTTGAATGTTAATTTCCCAAATCCCAAGACACAGTGAAATTATTTGAACTTTAAAATTAAGTGTATTGTAGTTCAGAGAAGTGGATGTCAAATAAAATAATATGTAGCATGATACTGCTAAAAATGGGTATTTGTAGGTTTCCTAAAACTGTTACGTTTCCAAAGGAAAGATGAAGATTCTGGGATCTCTATTTTACACATTTCCAAGGTGGTTAGCACTCCTGTAGTACTCTATGGAATTGTATTTATGACTAAATATGGTAGAATATGCTTTAAATTTATTGGGCTGGTTCCTTTAACATATTGGTTCACTGTTGTATACTGGTATTTTTCTTAGCAGTTCCTTTGCAAGTGCGAGAACAGAATAGACTGCAAACAAAAAAATAAAAAGAGATTATATTCCTGCATAAAATACGTATTTTCTTATCTTCAAGAAAGTGTCTGTAAACTCATTTTTGAAATTAGTTTTAGGGCAGTGATGTGGACTGATAGTGTCAAGGAAAATTTTAAGTAAATGCTGTCATTTTTGATGTAATTAGCTGTACCTTGCGTTCTCAGTTTAATTTAGCACATGTATATGTGTGTATGTGTGCTAACATACAGGAACCCTTCATCTGCTGTTATCTTTATCATAGGCACAACGTAATAGAGCGTATTTTGCCCTTTCAGCAGTTGATTACTGCTCTTGGATATGTACTTTTTCGTTTGCTTCCCAGCAAACTTCCCCAGCACATCCTGTTAATGCAGCTCCTGTATATAAGCTCTGTACGATTTGGTTATTTAGGAATTCTTTCCTCCTGCTTCCCCTTTAAACATTGCTCGTACGCAGTAGATGCCTTTCCAAACATACAGCGGTTTGTTTAAGCCAGTCTAATACCTTAAAATGGATGCTTAATGCATAGACTAAATCGCCTACAGAGTACTCATGTTGCTCTCCGTGCCGAGGAAGCAGAGCGCGCTACTGGAATGTTTTCAGTTCTACGTATCTGCTCGTTAATGGGAAAGTGGACGTATTTGTCAAACTAAGACTGCCAGCAGCCCTTTGCGGTAGCGTTAGTTTTACACACGTGTATATTTTTGCAGTGCAAGTATAAGAGGTAAAAATGAAAGAATCTGAGGGATTCTGTACTGTGTTGTGTGAGTGTTGATCTGCTTGAGGGTTGGAAGGCTCTACAGAGGGACCTGGACAGGTTGGATCCATGGGCCAAGGCCAGTGGGATGAGTTTCAGCAAGGCCAAGTGCCGGGTCCTGCCCTTGGGTCCCACCAACCCCCTGCAGCGCTACAGGCTGGGGCAGAGTGGCTGGAGCTGCCTGGCAGAAAAGGCCCTGGGGGTGTTGGTGGACTGTGGGCTGAACATGAGCCAGCAGTGTGCCCAGGTAGCCAAGAATGCCACCAGCATCCTGGCCTGTGTCAGGACCAGCATGGCCAGCAGGAGCAGGGCAGTGATGGTGCCTCTGGACTGGGCACTGGGGAGGCCTCACCTCGAGGGCTGTGTCCAGTTCTGGGCCCTTCACCGCAAGAAGGACATTGAGGGGCTGGAGGAGAGCCACCAAGCTGGTGAGGGGCCTGGAGAACAAGTCACACAAGGAGAGGCTGAGGGAACTGGGCATGTTTAGTTTGGAGAAGAGGAGGCTGAGGGGAGACCTCATGGCCCTCTCCAACTCCCTGAAAGGAGGGTGGAGAGAGGTGGGGGTTGGCCTCTTCTCCCAAGGGAATAATGACAGGAGCAGAGGAAATGGTGTGAAGTTGGGGCAGGGGAGGTTTAGATTAGATATCGGGAAGAATGACTTTCCTGAGAGGGTGGTCAGGCCCTGGAAGGGCCTGCCCAGGGAGGTGGTGGAGTCACCATCCCTGGAGGGATTTAAGAAATGTGTAGACGTGGCACTTCAGGGCATGGTCTAGTGGCCAAAGTTGTTGTGTGTGGGTGTTTTGTTTTGCGTTGGGTTTTTTTGTTGTTTTTTTTTGTTTGGTTAGTTGGTTTGTTTTGGTTTTTGTTTGTTTGTGTGTGTATGGTTGGACTTGATGATCTCAAAGGTCCCTCCCAACCATGAAGGTTCTGTGTTTCTGTGATTCTGTGTTAGAGCTATGGGCTCGGGCGTAGCCGGTCCTGAATGTGGCTGACTTGGCTGGGGAGGTGAGAGAGGTCACAGCTGCCCTAGGGAGTTCATCAGCCTGGGGTCTCTCATCTCAGCCATCTCTGCTTTGCTCTGCGGTGATGAGACATCGGCACTGTACTCCTCTATGTCCCCTTCCTTCCTCCAGGACCTCACCAGTAGCATAGGGCAAAGCTCTTTCAGAACTCAGTAACTGAACATTCCCGCTGTAGTAAATAATAGAAAGCATAACAGTATCACAAAACCGTGGAAGAATGAAGCATGCTTCTCTCCAGCAGTTCATGTTCTCAGAGTTCATCTTTCGCAATGGTTTTGGTTCCCTGCCTCCATCATGTTCCTCGCTTCCTGCAGACGTCCTTCCTTCTCTGAGTCCGTGTGTCTTTAATTCTGTGTGAGCTCCTTGCTGTGGTAGTCTGTAAAGCTCAAGAATAATGTATCTGCTTAATCCCCACTGTTCTGCTGAGAGCACCAACTGGAAAGTTTGCCAGATATTTTAAAGACTCTTTTCCTTAGCTAATAATGAGTCTACTAAGCAGCTTTTTCTAATTAAATACTTCTTTTAGTATACCTAGTGCTTTGTTCTAAGACCTTCCTATTAATTTGGGGTCAGACTAATCTTGGATCACTCACTGTCCTTACTGTGCTCTCTTCTTCTTCAGTCCTCACCTTCTTCAAGAAGTGGCTGAATGTCTCCTAACAATTCCAACTCCAAAAAATTCAGTGAAAATTCAGTGAAAAAAAAAATTCTGAAATTTGCTGTATAGCTTTAAGTTTTCATAGTGGTCTCTCTTTATAGATTGTTCTCATCGCTCGCTGTTTGAGAGGAGGTTTTCCTCAACAATTTCTCAGTTTAAATTACAGTTTAAAGCTTGTACTAATTCTGTTGCTGTGGAAATTACTGTGATAATGCAGGTTTTGTGTTCATGACATCACTGCTGCATTAGATAAGAGGAAAAAGGATCTGTTGCGTGGGAGAAAGCCCTGAATTAAGCAAGTTGTATACATTTCACACGTATGTCAGGGAAGATAACACGTGAAAAGGAATTAGGGTTATCCAGGCTGCTAGGGTTTTTTCTATGCTCTCAGAAAAAAACAAGTCTAAATATTAAAAAGGAGGAGAAAAGAAGCCCGGTGTCTGATCTAGGGACTGTGGTTTGGAACAGCAGTTGCAGTCTGTTGCCTTTCAAGGGATCAGTCTTCCATCTTGGGTGATGACCTTTGTCACTTCCGTTTGGAAACAGGATTTTGGAAATCCTTATCCTTCCTTATCAGAAAGAGAGAAGGATGCAGACAGAAGCCCTTCTATAGCTATAGGGTGAAGGGTAAAGGAATTTCCTACTGGCGATACCCATGGCTAGCTCTCTTGTTTGGGAAGAGAGAGCTGGATTTGTGTGTACAGGAAAATTTTTCTTTATTGGTCTTGGTCTTTGTTTCTTGATCAGTTTTAGTAGTAGTCTCTATTCTGGAATTTTGGGTGGCTATAGGGGATCAACAGATGTGATACTTCTGCTGTTTTCTTATCCTCTTCCTTGATTAGTATTTCATATTCCAGATCTCCTTGGTTCCTTCTTATATGTGGTTGTTTAAGAAAAGGCTAAACTTTCATGTTACTGAAATTGCTAACCACAATGTTCAGCTTATCCTGTTTCCTTGCTTTTTCTTTAATGCGTGACCTATTATTCGTAACCGCATCTGTTCTTCAGCGTTCTTTGCTAGGCAATTCAAAGTGGGAAACATCAACAGCACAGCTATCTAGCTTTGGATCTAAGCGTATTGTTCCTGCATATTTTGAAAATAAAAACTTACATTACTTTTTGCCCTCACGTTTGTAAATACATGTACAGTTTGTAAATACATGTACAGTTTGTAAATACATAAATACAGATGGGTTTCTCCCTTGATTAATGTGGCTGCCTTTCCCATGCACAAGATGCCACAAGTTGCTTGGTCATCAACCCAAAGTTTCTAAGGAGGCATTCTGCATGTGCACCGCAGTGTGTATGGACACTGTTTTTCAATATATGTTGTTTTCTTTGACTACTAAAGGCAAAACTGGGAACAAGTCCAGAATCTTTAATAGCTAGAATGTATTTCATGCTGATCCCCTCCAAATTGGCATCCTCCATTGCCAAGTTCTAAAGTGAGGGCTGCAGTGATGATGAATTTCTCTAATGGGGTTTTAGTTCAGGGCTGTCTGATATTTATATTTTCTGTACTGTAAGATTCAGACAGAAGGTCTCCGCTTATAAAAAGGCTCAATATCTTTCTGGCTGAAATGCCCCTAGGACAGAGGTGCTGATATTTTTGTATTACATCCTAACATCCTTTTAAAATTGTGTATAGTTGCAGTGTGTTTCTCAGCATTCTCCGTTGTGTCCTTTCACTATTGCAACCCACAGCAGAGGTTTTGTTAAGCTCTTTGTTGTTCTTCTTTGTGTTACATCTTGCTGGCTCAGGGCTTACACCAAAATACATTCTTAAATTCCTAACGCCCAGTGCTAATATAGCAGAACAGTATCGCCGATGTTCTGTAGAAACCAGTGTATTGGTTTTAAATAAATATGAAGAGGGCATCACACTTTTTTTCTGGGCAGCTCATGAAGAAATGAGTTGCACGTGGAGTGTGAGCATCTCGCTTGTTAGGCGGCTGAATTCCCCTGACACAAAAAAGGGAGTTTGCAAAATATCCTCTACTACCTTGGGGGCTGGAGTAAGCTGAGGGAGGGGAATTCAAGCAAGAACAACAGAATTTCCAAATACGAGGGCAAGAACGAGGGAAAGGGGAGAGTGGGAGAGAAGAGGAAGAGGTAGGTAGGTATTTATTTAGGAGAACGAGAGGACTGTAAATGAAAAAAATCCAAAGCGTTGCTTGGTCAAGGCATTGCTGGGTCTTTTCAACACAGCATCGCGTGTAAGTCATAGCTACTGAAGAAAGGCAACAGCTGTTACTTTAGACCATGAGGCAGAGGAACTACTGGAGAGGGAGAAAAATAATCATAGATACAGAGGGCTGCCTTCCAGAGGGACTGTCTTGCACAAGCCACTCCACTTTATGTAACAGAAGCCTGGTGACACAATCCATGGTTTAGTCATAGGAGTGGCCCAGAGTGGACAAATATTGTACATCTGGAAACATTTAAAGGAGTAATTAGTTTCTGGAAAAAAAGCAAATTACTCAAGGAAAATGTAGTCCATTGTGTTAGCTCCTGACTGCATGTCTACAAGATGTATGATGCTCCTGACTGCCTTAGCCATCACTTCCTTGCTTCTCATGCCCACCAGCTGTACGTGGAGGCAGGTGATAGGGTGGTGTCAGCTCTGACAAGCAGATATCACTAGGGGCTGTGACATTTTTACCCCTTTGGAAAAAGGGCCAGTGAACAGGGAGGATAGGGGAAAAGTGTTCCTCTCTTCCTCACTGGTGGAGCTCTGCGTCCCACCTGGTTGTCCAGTGCTTTAAGGACAAGGACGTGATCCTCTGTGATTTCACTGTCTTGGTTAGACATCACCAGGGCTGTCCTGTGCCAGCTGGGCCAGTCTCTCCCACCGGGGTCCAAAATCTCTGGCTGTAACACAGCCTGCTCCAGGGCCCGCTTTATTCCTGGGCTTCCATCCCAGCAGATCTACTCTGTTCCTTTGCTACACAAAGAGGGAAATGTTTTGGGCAGGGGGTGAGGGAGCACAGCCCACTTCCAGCCTTTCCCTCTCCACAGTGCTGGTGGAGAAGGCTGGCTGGAGCCAAGCATAGGTGGAATAGGGATGCCTCCACAGCTGGAGTTAGCAGTAGGGTAATAATTCAGGACCTGGTCTGGCAGAAGCTGCAGCATCTCTAAAGAGTGACTGCCCGAAGTGGAGAACTGCAGGCCAGGACAAGAAGTTGTACTTGGCATCAAGGTGCAGAGGTTAGCACTGAGCCCTGTGTCTTTTTGGTCATTGGTGTGCTAGCATGTTCTAACTCCTGCCTCCTGCAGAAGATTTTTGGACGATAATTGCTGTGGTTGTTTGTCATTACAGAAGTAACGCTGAAGGTCCATGTAAGCGATGCCAGCACACATCAGCCAGTAACTGAAGCCTTCATTGAGATTTTTACCAACCAGATCTCCATTGCATCTGGAACCTCAGGAGCAGATGGCACTGCCTTCCTCAAGTTTCAGTATAAGCTGGGCAATCAGCTGATAGTGACTGCTAGTAAACATGCCTATGTGCCAAATTCTGCACCATGGAAACCTGTAAGATTGCCTGGTAAGAGATCTTTATTTTTGTTCTGAGGTAAGATTTTGCATCTAAAGGAAGTTACACAATTTTATGTGATGTGTTTTAATGCTTGCAGTCCTGAGCGGGAGGAGGATCATCTGTGTGTTTCAAAAAAAAAAAAAAAAGCAAGGTTTCTTCCTCACTTAAACCGTGGCATCAGGGCTGTGCAGAGATTCGGTCTCTTCCTGGCTGTCCTTGGTACAGTGCTACGTCAGGTTTTAAACAATTGTTGGTGCTCTTACAGCTCCACAGAACATACAAATCTCTTCCAGATCTTTTTCCGTGCGGGAACTCTGTTTCCAAGTGCTTTGTTTCAGCAGCTGTGATGGACTCATTGGTTTCTCTCCCAAGGTGTAGCAACAACTGTTGCTTTAGTGTAGGCTTTAGTGTACAAAAAAAAGTCCTGGCCTTTCATTTTTTTGGCCATGTCCGTAGGACATTTTTAATCTGCAGTTATGTGATCCAGATGTAAGGATTTCTTCTAACTTAATTAGCGTGGTTTGTTTCTTCCGCAGGCAAACAAATATAGCAATAATACTTGCATGTTAGTTTTTTTTTCAGAATGCCTCAAAATTTTATGGGAACTGGGTGACTTGACATTAGTTGTACTGGAGGGGAAACTGAGACATGAAAACTATTTCTGTACTGCTAAATAGAGCAGATTGAGGGTGGCTTTCAGACCTCGAGACCTAACATCTAGATGAAGGTCACATCGCCAGTTTTCATCTGCCTTTCTTCTAATCCCCAGCCACAATTAGGGTCCAAGTAGTTTGGGAATGGTCCCGGGCTTGTATTATACCTAAGTCACACCTAAATATCACATCACATTTGATAATTTGTCTAGGCTAAAACCATGCCAGGTTTTAAGTGTACTAACATTTAAATAGTATAAGTGATCACAGGGCAGTGTTCAGTCCCATGCCTTGGCTCCATTTTATTTAGTAATATCAGCACAGCCAGAGGGACCGTGCGACTCGCCTCAAGGTCAAGCAGCAAATGTATTTTCAGATGGGGGAAGGAACTCGGATCTCTTCAAACCCAGAATTATGCTTTTCTGAAATGCCAGAATAGGCATTTCAACATGCTGTTCACTTACCTGTATTCGCTTGCTTCAGGTAAGATAGACTGACTTGTTCCACATTTTCTCCACTGTATTCTGTCACATTTTCCAGCTACTGAATGGAGTTGTAGCGAAGACTAAGCCGGGCTCTTAGGTGCATAGTGAAAGAGCAAGAAGCAACTGAAATGAGATGCAGCAAGGAGAGTTTCAAATAAATAAAAGGGAACAGTTCTTTACAGCAGCAACAGTCAAAGGCTGGAACAGGTTGTCCAAGAAGGTTGTGAAATCTCCATCTTAAAGATACTAAAAATTCGATGGCACACCTTCCTGCTGGGTTGAAGCTGGTGACCTCTAGAGTTCCCTTCCAGCCATAACTGTTCTGTGACTCTGCTTAGAAATTCCCTTGATTATTTTTTCTTTTGTTTAAATAAGATGAAGCGCTGCTTCCTCAGCATGCTTCATGTACTTTCTTAAGACACAATCATATATGATTAAAGCATGCTATAACCTTTTCATGTCTGAACCTTTTCTTGCCTTGTGTCTCGTATCTTTCTGACTCATACCCTAGGTCTTTTGAATGCAACCAGCTCTTCCGTGGCCTGGAGTTTATTTGGTTAGGTTTTTTGCTTGTTGCCTTTTCTTAAGTATTGGTTTTGAAGGAGGAGAATTGACCATGGGGTTATTGTCTTGGTAAGTCATTGAGCTTTAAAGAGCAGTAATTGTATACAGTTTCTGCAAAATCTTTTTTCCATGGCTGAAATGTGAGCTTAACTCAGAAAATAGATTCCTTTCACCTCTGATCTTCCCCCATTGAAACCGGTAGATAGTTTGCCGTTGATTTAATTGGGAGTAGAATCCTTTCTTTTGTTTCTGTACCCTGAACTTAATCCTTTCTTTGATTAAAGAAACAACAAGTTACAACTTGATACGACCCATGCAGATTTAATAGGGTTGTTCTTTGAATTACTCCTTAAAAGGGACGTGACATAAAAGTTCAGGCCCAAGACATTTGGACTGTTATTTTTTCTATTGACTGAGATGCCTATAGGTTTAAAAAACTTCCCAAAAACTGTTCATATTTAAATACCCTGTATTTAGATGCCTATCATGCTTGTAACCGGCACAGTATAGAAGTTTTGAAAAACCATGGAAGTTATGTTGTTGTTGTTATTTTTAATCTGGGGTTGAATGATGCGGAGCAGGCAGTGTGTTTAAGTCTTGATTCTGCGGTGTGCAGTCTGGGCACACACATGGGATCCTCGTTTCCCAAAAATGCCTTCTAACAGCACGAGTAGTCTCATCCCCCAGAGCAGGTACACCATTCTGAGCAGAGTTCCACCCAGGGACTGTGGTAAATCAACTATGGACACATTTGCTTCACATGTGGAGATGATAACCACGAGCAGGGAGTAGCTTTGGGAGCTGTCGGGTGCCGAAGGATCGGGATTGTTCTGTCACAGTCAATATGCATTACTTATGGTCTTATCCTGAAAAACCATGACCCAACGAGCACCACTGAACTTGTGGTATTATTGCTTTAAGGAGTAAGCATCAAGGATTTTCTGTTCTCATAATTTGGCAGAAATGAACTTTTCTTATATTAACCAAAATAATTACTAGCTCTTTACCACTTAAGCGGGAGGATTATTTATTTACATAGTGATAAGTGGTAGGAGAAAAAGATTAAGATCTCTTTTTCCATTAAACTATTTATCAGCAGAGCCATGACTCCACTTATTAACAGTTCATTAATTTAACATCACTTGAGTTGTTGAAGTGTTCATGATGGAACACGTGCTCTGTCTATTTGCTCTTAGCTATGCATAGGTTTCTCTTTGTAAATAATTTGGATGAAAAAAATTTGTGACTGGTAGTCCATATTTAAGAGGGGGTTTTTGGAGCATGGTGTGCAATGGAGAGAAGGAGGTTTCTGAGGCAGCACAGTTCGAAGTGGCTGGTAGGGTCAGTCAGAGAAAACCATGGCATTCACTGCGCTGAAAGGTAGTTCTAGGAGCAGAGGATGCTCGTGGCATTCCTGGGAGAGGAGAAGTCACCTGGAGAGCAGTGACTCTGCAGAAGACGTATGGGTCATGGCAAACGAACAGTTGAATGTAACCTCCCAATGTAGCACTGCAAGAAAGCAAAATAATCTCATCCTTAGCAGTAAAATAAGATAAAAGACTGAAAAGGCAGAATATAGTATTTCAGAACTTGCCCTTATTGTGGCCACTTAGGGAAATATGTGTCCAACTCTGGATCCGCGCTTCAAGAAAAATGTTTAAAACTGCAAGGTTATATCAGGAGTGATTAAAAGATTGGAAAATACATCTTACAGGGAAAGACTGGGAAGTGCTTAATTTATTTTGTTCACCAGAAAGAAAGTTCATGGGGTAATTTGATCGTAGTCCATCAGTACCCACACAGAGAACAGGAAGCGGGTAAGAGAGAATTCTGTCTAGCAGGCTTGCATAAAAAGAAGATCAAATGGCTGGAAGTCTAACCCCAATAAATTTTGATGGGTAAAAAGGCCCATGGTTTAACTGCCCTCATAACTATTTACTAGAACATTGATGTTGCGGTATGTTCTTAACCACTGGACACCTTTAAAAGAAAATTGGGTGCTTTTTCTGTGACATGTTTTCTAGTTTAAGCACAGCTATTGGACCTGAAGCAGTAATTAATTCAGGGAACGCTGTAGCTATACAGGAGTAGGATTGAATCATCACAGTCATCCTTCTGCCCTTAAAAGCTGTGACTTTCTGCCTTTGTCATGCTGAGAAAAGATTGTGCAGAAAATCCCAAGGGAAGATTAGAGGTTATATATGCATTATAGTCTGGCATATATGGAAGAAGATGTTGGCATGGTTTATTGTATTGAGCTCCCCAGGGTGTCTAAATTATATTAACTTTCTTCATACAAATTAAGTTGTTGGAATAAAGACAAACAAATTGTGTAATTGTGTGGCCTTCGTGCTACTTACACTAGGCTTTCTTTTGTTTTCTGATGTGTAGATCTGTTTCACATGTAGAGCACTGGAAAGAAAATTCTCAGCTGCACTTGTAGTAACATGATTCTTTAATTTATTTTTTTAATGGTCATATATGTTAAGATTTTCTTTTAAATGGTGGCTCTTGTCAGTGTGTTTCTCCTAGTTTCTTCTCCTTTCTTCTGTAGTCCTCCCAAACACTAAATTTCTAATCTTTAAAACAAGAATATATTTCTTAAAAATAGTGTACAGTATTTGTAGCTAACATCTTTATGGTCTCTTGGATTAAGTAATACATCTTGATTTAGAGGAAATTTTTGAAGCTCCAGAAAATCAGAAGAGCTCGCGTTGTTCTTTTATTAATTGGTTCTGGAAATGTCTTCCTCAGCTTGTGGTCACTTCAGAAAGGGACGAGTACTTTCCAGGTGCAAATGTAGGATGCTGCCCAGGTACCAAAAATTACTAGTCTGCATTAATCTCCTCCTCTCCTTCTGTCTTTGAAAAGCCATGCATGGACTGCAGGCGGGTCTGCTTCTCTGGAAGGAACATCAGTACCCACTGGCAAAGGAGAAGGACCTTCTTCAAGAGGTCTACAGGCAGATTTCTTGCTGGCAGATCTGCAGGCAGATTTCTTGCAGCAAATACCATTTATCCGTCCCCTTTCTCACCACTGGTGGAATGACAGTAGTTCTGCTATATATAGCTCTTCTGTAGGGTAGGTGGTGACTCAGTAAAGACATGCTGTATTTTAAAGCAAGTTATTCAGACTTATTCAACATACTTTGCCTTTCTGGGTGACTTTTTATATAAGCATCTCAAAGTATTTGAAAGTTGAGTTTCATTAAAATCTTCCTGAGGTAAGAAGCGTAGCCATTTCCCAGAAAATTATTCAGGCAGATTGAGTTTGTTTTTCACTTCTCTTTCTGTAATGACAAGTCTTTCTGTGGAGCTGGGAATTATAACCCCAAACCCTGCTTTGCACTGTGCTCTTCTGTACTTTGAGCTACCATGCGTGACCTGGAGGAGTTGTAGCACAGAACATGTTGTTTAGTTTAAAAATAATAATAATTACCCTGGCAATTATTTGGTTAAGAAAATGCACGTGCTTTCTGTCATGTATACAATATGATTTTAATAGTTTGGGTGGGCTGCTTTTTGCAAAAATGTAGAAGAAAGTAAGTGCTGCTGTTGTTGGGTTATGTTTATAAGGATTCAAATATATCCCACTTAAACCACTTCTCTCCCACAGTGTTCTCTTCGCTGAGTCTCGGCCTTCTTCCTGAACGCTCAGCCACTCTAATGGTCTATGATGATGTAGTCCAGATAGTCTCAGGATTTCAAGGTATGCTGGTTTTTGGAAGTCGGAATTGAAATTTGAGTGACACTAAACAAAAAGCCTGACAACCTGATACTTTCTGAACTCTATCCCGTGGGTAAGGCTGATGTTTCGTGGTGAGTTCTTCTGAGTTCCCTGAGGAGTGCTTCTCTGTGGGATGGTTTTACCAAATTGATTAATAGCTAAATTCACCCCTAACTGCTGTGACTAGGGAATTCGAGTTACTTGGTAGTGAACAAGTTTGGACTTTACTGTGCCCTTTGAGAACTAGAGATTAAATTTCTTTCGGTCTCTGCTGGATGTTTTTTCACCTAGCCTCATTTAACCATCCTGGCAGTAAACATTTTCTGATGTTCTTATCATCTAAGAATTTTCTCTGTTTTTATTTTGTTTCTTGCTTCCTACTGTAAATGCCTTAGAAATTTAGGACATAGAAAAATTGAGACTTTCTCATATCTGCGTTGTCGTATACCCTATATAAACTTGCTTTTGTTAAGTATTTCCTGTGGACTCCTAATCAAACCGCCTGCAAACCCACATACTGCGGGATGATAACCACTGCATTAGAAGTACAAAGTTCAAATCACCTTTTTGTAAGGCCAAACACAGAAGGTAAAGCAACTGTAAGAGCAGTCGGATGACCATTGTGTTTTCTGAATTGCGCAGTAAAGAATAAAATGTTGGTCTGACCTAGGGATCTGACCTAACTTAGCCCAATTGATGTGATAGCTGAGGTAAGTCTGTGAACAAAAGAAGAGAAGCTTTTAAAGATACTTTGATGAGCACATCCTTCCTATGAGCACTCTTATTACGCATAAACAGTGTCTTATTCACCTGTATTATGGTTATCATAATTTTAAACTCTACCAGTGTATAGGTCATAAACAGGGGAATACTATCTTCAGTAATATTCCAAGATAAGCTTGTTTTATCTGAGGAAATATAATACAATTATGCCTTCCTGACATCTTTTTTTACAGTTAGAAACCATCTCGATACAATGGGCTTTTCATTAAGGATAGTGCTAGATATGACTGGAGCTGAAAAAGCACTAAACAAATTAGGTAGCTTATGGAATGCTCAGAAGGATCTGGAGAGCAGCACAGCTGCCAAACGTATATTCTGCAATTTGAGAGCTGGCATTATCTAATGGGGTAAATTAGATGGACAGTGAACTGTGTAAAACCACAAGGGATTCCATTAGACAAAACATGAAACTTTGTTTACCAACAGTATTCTACCAGTGTGATGTATTAAATATTCTTATGCAAATCTGCTAATATTATGCAATTACCTTAAAAAGAACAATCTGTTCATGTTTACAGCTTCCTTTCTTCAAAAAAAGGTGGATGTTAAAGGGCTAGAGAGACATTTAACAGCCGAGTGACACTCATAAATATTTTCACCCCTTCAGTGAATTGAGCAGGGTGTTTCCAATATATTTACATTAGAATAATATAACTGGTTCTGCTGGTATAGCGGAGAAAGGGGATAAAAGAAGAAAGTGGCACCCAGAGTGTTCTAAGGGTTGGGATTTGAACTTGCAGTCTTGCCCAGTAAAAACTATTTTATGGGACCAGCCCACACTCCTTTTCTTGGGAATTCTCTTTTGATGAAACCTAAATGAAAGACAAACCGGCGTTTGGATGGAGCCTCTCTAGTCTTGATCCAGAATCCTTGTGACCTAGTTTTTCTCTGTTGCTTCTCCAATTAATTTCCCAATAACTTTGTACTGCTTCAAAAAAAGCTGATCAGGAGTTACCTTAGTGCAAAAAAAAGAGAGCAAACCAGAACTTACTGTACCAGGAACAGACTGGGAACACCGGTGTTTGAAGCACCAGGCACAGGGAAAGAAAGGCCCATCTAGTGCCATAAGCTACCAGTTGCTTTTGAATAATTAATCAAGCAAGCAACTTATTATGCCATTGAGAAGTTTGTCTGAATTGGTGCAGCCAGCTAAGTTTTGATGATGGCATCGCAGTCTGCTGCTGTGCTCTGTCACTAATTGGGAGGGATGGAGCTCGTCAGCATTTCGGATGCTGGCGCGGTGCCACGTTGTCACACGTCCAGTCTGTCCTTTACAGGGACTCCTTGCGATGGTTGCATCTCCAGGTGTGCCCTGGCAAACAGGAGGTGATTCAAACAGCGTTTGAGTCATGGCTGGTGCGTTGACAAGAGGATGTTTAAAGAAGGGAAGCTCAGTGCTCAGCAAGCCTTTGCCTCACGGCACTCGCCAAATGGAGGGAGCTCACAGGCCAGTTTTATACTTGAATGTGTTTAGGTTAAAAACTACGTATCTTTGGTGATAGAAGCAATAATAATCACTCTTAGGGACATGTTGACTTGTTGAAAAAGACTCTAAGAGTCTGGTCAGCACAAGTCTTTCTCTCCATTTTACCCCTTCCAGTTCCTTCGGTAAGTCTCTTCTCAAACACATCCCCCCAAATAATCTATGACCTCTGCTAAAGCAATACATTGGATTGTCTTCTAGCAAGGTGGTGAGAGAAGGTGAAAGCCTCAGTAGCTGCTTCCCTCACAAGCCTTTTGCTGGTATCTCTGAGTCTTCTGCCCCTTTGAAAGTCTTTTGCCGGATTTGCTGGTCTCTTCTCACAGGTAATTAATGACAGAACGAGAGGGAATGGCTTCAAGCTCCAACAGGGTAGGTTTAGAATGAACATCAGGAAAGAATTCTTCCCAGAAAGAGTGGTCAGGCATTGGAATAGGCTGCCCAGGGAGGGGGTTGAGTCCCCATCCCTGGATGTGTTTAAGAGACGATTAGATGTGGTGCTGAGGGATATGGTGTAGGGGAGGACTTTGTAGAGTAGGGTAGATGGTTGGACTCGATGATCCCAAGGGTCTCTTCCAACCTAGACGATTCTATGATTCTATGATTTGGGAAGACCAAGGAGCCAAGGGGAGAGTCAGGGTGAGCTTCAGGTGAATGTCATTATCAAGGAGTGTGTTAATCTAGGGTGTGAGTTAATTACTCTGCACTGATTTATGGTATGTATGTGCACTGTCTGCAGAGGAAGCTGTTTCTTCCACCTTAAAACTCGCATCTGAGTTGATTGCTGGTTTCCTGCCATTGCTGGGGCTCAGCCATAGGAACGCTTTGTGTTGCCTGCAGGATTTAAGGAACTGAGGTTGGCTTTTTGAGTCCTTCCTATCTAGTTAAAATTTGGCAGCTCGTGGCTCTCCCAGTGCTGCAAAACAACCATTTTTTTCATGGAAAACCCTAGGGCTTCCGCCTAAACCACCCTGTTACAGACTCGACAACAGTTACTTTGTTTTTAATTCTTTCTCAGTTCCACCCTTTGGAAATACAATTCCGGTTCTTGGCAACTTGAATAATCAATCTTAACCAGAGATTTAGACATCAGAAAAAATCCTAAAATTTTACACTGAGGTGTTAGTGATAATCCTGATGCGGGTTTCTTTGTTGTGGTTTTTTTTTTTTTTTCCCCTGTTTTGTTACTGTGGATGCTTATCCCTATGGACCGCGGGAGCCTGCTCAGCAGTGCAGTCAGAGGTTCCCAAGTGCTTGAGCAGATCTGTCCCTCAGCTACAGCAAACTACTACGATATTGCAGAGCACTCGGGGAAATAACTCTTCCCCGGGTTCATTGCAGTCAATTTATTTAGTCTTTTATGTTCTTTTCCATTTAAACATAGAAATTGGGTAAGGGAGATTTCTTCCCGTTTCACACGGGTGTTGTTTATTGACCATGTTAAGCACTTAAGGATGCTGCCAGTCTTGTGAGCCTGCTGTAAATACTTAAATGTTTCAGAAATTAGAAAAGAAAAGTGGTTTAATAGCTTGTTCTTGCAGAATTATCTTAGAAATGACAGCTAAACAATGATCAGCTCTTTGGAGATACTTGCCCGCCTACATAGCAATTTTTGTTGGCCAGTACAAAGTTTGTTCTGTGGAATTTTACATTTTCACATAGCTAGGGCTCCTGCTAGAAAATAATGCAAGAAAAGATTCCAGTCTCCTGGTTAATGACATTGGCAGTTAAAAAGCTTAGGAGTCGTGAGTCAAGCTCTTTAATCTTTCTCACAGTGAAGTGACATGTAACCTAAAAGTGCTGCCAGGGACTAATAGGGGAAAAGAAGCAAAATTGTTTTGAGTTGACATCTTTGAATTGCATAGTCAAATGTGAATTAAGAAAAAAACTGCTTGCCTCTTGATTTTGCGCTGTGTGGGGAATGTTCTGTGATTATGCAAAATGAGCTCTGGAGAATACAATAGCTTTTGATTTAAAAATTAATTTGCATGTTGCACACACAAACTTGCAGATGGAGTCTTGCTGTGTGTTGCTAAACAGTATTAATGGTGATCATCCACTGAAAAAGACTATTGACTTTATAAACTGGGATTTAAATGAGACATGAAATGCAATAGTACATGACACAGTCCTAAATCATGTTGCAGCAAAGAGCCTTCAATTAACACCTAGTGTTCTTGGAAAAAACAGTAGAAGTGTACAAGGCAGAGTTAAAAAGAGAAATCTTACATGCCAAGTAATCTGGTTCTGTTTAGATGTGTTCTTTGCATGGGAAAATGTGGAAGCACCAAGGCTTTGTCAAGTGAATCTTTTTATCCAGTAGTTTAAATAAAAAGTGGCTATTATCTTAGTACTAGGGATGGTTAATGTGGCTGAAGCTTTGTAAAAATTAAATACGGAAATTACACAAGTTAATTGGCACTACAGGCAGAATTATAGTCTCTTAGAAAATCACTTAAAAGGGAGTAAGCTTAATTTATCTTGCTATTTCAAGAAAAACAAAATTTAAACAAAAATGGTGAAATGGATGGTTTTCTAAGCTTTTACATGCCCTACCTCTGAAGTCAGTTTTAGTTTCAGTTGTATTTACTATAATAAGTGTATAATTAAATTTAAGATGATCCTGGGAAAGAACGTAGTCAGAAAAGCTTCTGACATTAGATGCTTTCACCATTTTGCTCAGTGATACAGAAAAATAGTGACAACTGGAACATACATGTAAAAATACTGTTTCCTCCTCTTTTGTGATAGCCTTCTGATCTATCTGTCTTTCTCAAGCTATTTCAAGTTATAATGAAAAAAAAAAGTAAATGTGCTTCCATAAATATGAACACCTAAATGTTCTGCTCACCTTGGATATAAATTCACTTTTAATTTTTTTAGGTGCACGGACTCAGCCACAAGTTCACTTTCAGAGGAGATCTGTGAAATTACCAGAGAACACTAGCTACAGCGATTTGACAGCGTATCTAACTGCGGCCAGTTCACCCTGGGAAGTGGACAGTTTTCCTTATTTGCAAGGATCAGATGGAAATGGAACAGGTAACGCACTGCTTTGGTTTTGCTCTAATTTAATTTTTGTCCAGGGATCAGCATTCGACCATATCATTTTTTCCATTCCCTGTTCCACCCAAAATTCTTTAAAATTTGAATGATGTGAGAGGCTCAACTACCCTACCAAAAGGAAGAAAGGAAGGTCCGCCATCCCTTAAGTGGGGCCACTGAATAGCAAAGATGAAGCCTCCGTGGTGGCCTTGGGGGATCAGAAAAATTTGTTGCCCTTGTAATTTAGAGTTAAATCTCTGAATTTGTTGCATGTGCACAGACAAAAATGGAGATTAATGAGAAGAAAATTTAACTTGAGGATGCCAAAAATTCATGTTCAATTTTTTTCTAAACCTGAATGAAATACCTATATATCATGGATTTAATACTTTGTTTCAGGGAAGAGTTGTTTCATTGGCTTTGTTAATACTTTTGAATCTAGCTTCAGCCAAAAATGTGCAAGGGAAAACACTAAAAATTCATAGTAGAAACACAAGCACTGTTAAATTCAGAGCCGTTACGCATTTTTATGACTGCAGCTGCCTGTGCTCTTCTTCCACTTCTCATTTAGTCTTGATTGAAATAATTGATGTTGTGTAGGCTATAGAAGAATAGAAGAATCGGGCACAGAAGTTTTCAAATTCTTAAATGCTGCTGTGAAAAGGAGAATAATGTTTTGTTTGTGGGCTTTGCAGTGCAGCAAGAAAGATTCAGACTAGTGATTAGGAAAACCTTGTGTGGTGAGGATAGTTAAAGCTGTAGAAGCAATTGCCTGAGGGTGTTGGACAGAGTTAGACAATCACCTGTGAGGATGGCATAAGTGTAGCTGAGCCTGCTTTGAAGCCGGCTAAAAAACCCCTCGAGGTCTCTCCCTGCTGTTTTGCAGGATGCATTTACTTGTGAAGTGTTGATCTAGGTGACTTTGAATGCTAGGTCATTCCTGTAAACATTATGTACTAAGCTGCAAGCTTTGCCATAAAAAATCCCCAACAATAAAGGCAAAATAAACTTCCCCTTCCCTTTGTACAGATCTGAATATCTCCTTTTCTATTACAATTAGAGATGTGTCTTCTACCTTACTCCAGTCCTTCTGTCTATGTACATCTCAGCAGTGAGTACATCTCATTCTAGCTCATTCTAGCTCTCTGTCATTTCCCTATTCTCATCTTCAACTTTCAGTTTTCTCTGGCTCTTCATATTCAGACATGATCAAATATCTCTTATCTTTTTCAGAATGAAGGAATGCACTTGATCTCCCTTGTCTGTCTACTTTCTCATCTCCTTTCTTTTTATCTCTAAACCTGCTGAAAAAACCGTTGACGATGTGTGTGGGATTCCTCTCCCAAATCTTGCTTTAGTAGACCACAACCCAGCTTCCCACCCTTGCATTTATTTAGTGAAAACAGGTCCTGCCAAGACTTCAGGTGATCACCTGTCATGGGAACTATACAACCAGGACTTCATCTTTCTCCTGTTTTACCTCCTAACATCCTACAAAAGTGTCTTCCGTATGCTTGCTTGACAGGAACTTTTCTACTTGAGCATGGAGGCCATGGATTTGACTTTTATTAGCCTTCAAGTAAAAGTTTGTCACAAAAGATCAAAATGACCAGCAAAGAAACAGGATTCAAGAGACTGAGAAGAGCCTTGTTTTCTAAGTACTGTAGTATTCAGTACGGTATAATACCACAAATACAAAATATTTGGATATGCACTATAGTATAAGTAAAATGTCCTCTATTTTTAGAAGTTTCTCCTGCTCTGGAAACATTAAACTCTAAAACCCTAATCTTGGATTGACTTCCTTTTCTTTATCTCTAAGCGACTTGGTGAAGATTTCACCTGAATAACTTTTGAAGGAATAAAAAATGAGATCCCCACCTGCTGGGGATTTTTGAATATTTCCGTTCTCAAGATAAAAAGAAAAATTTGTATAAATTTTAGAATTCTGAAAAAAACTTAGCATTAATTCACATGGGAAATTTTGGAGTGTTCTTGAACACAGCCCCTTCTCCCCTCTCTGCCAGCTCTCCTCTCCCCACCTCCAATTACTCTTCTGTTCTTTCACAGTTTATTTACATGTCTGTAGAGTTCTGGAGAGGTCCTCCCATTTGTTTCCATCAGGTCAGTTCTCTGGACAGTATTTCTCCAGAGTGACTTCACAGTTGTTTTAACTAAAACCCATTCTCTGCGAGTTCAACAGTTTTCACAAACCCCCAACCAGGTGTTGAGTATGGAGCAGTGAAAATTCATTGGAATCAACACATTCCAAACATAAAAACTCAAATAATTTAGCTGCAAGTAGTGACAAGACTGTATCGTTTGTATTAATCACTAGTTGGAGAGCAGTAGGATGGTTTCACAAAATCTTGTCCTTTTAACCAAACTAAGCAAAACTTTCCAGCGTCTGCAGTAATGGACCAAGCCAGCTAATAACCTTTACTCCTGCTGGGTTTGTGGGCTGTTTGTTTCTTTATGAAGAGTCAAGTCAAATGACGATGGATTTTCCTCTGATTATTTTTAGAGCTATTTACAGATCAACAGATGTCAAAAATGACAAGAAGTAATTGAAAGCTGACATTTATTGAAGTCCCTTCCCATGTAACTAGCGCGTGTGCTTATCAATTTAAGAGCGTGTGAGAGTTTCATAAGCACTGAATTTAATTTGCCTTCACAACAGAAAAGAGAAAAATTTATCTTTTTAATGAGCATTTACATACTGTGCAAGATGGCAAACTGGAGGATTATTTTTTTCTTCCCAGAGGTCAGTGGGTTTCAGAAATTTCTTCATCTTGCAATATAAATTGGTTTAGGCCAGTACTGAGCAAAACGTCAGTGCATCTTGAGTAGAAGAGATGCAAACACTGTTTTGCCATCACAGTGCTTTTTCTGGGGCTGAAAACTCATTTTTACAGATGTTAGGGAGATATGCTCTATCAAGACAGTAGTGAAAGAAGAATTCAAAACTTTCAATATCTAAAAATAAGTAAAATATAAAACATAATTTAATCTTAGATATTAATCTAAATCTTCCTAAAATCTGAAGTTTTACCTTTTGTCATTAGGAATTTCTATATGCCAGAACGTGGTCAGGTTATGAGAGTTAGCAACAGGAATTTATTAACCAGCTTGAGAAGATCAGTGGCCCAGGTCCAGTGACTTGGCGACGAGCATCAATCTGATGGAAGTTATAGAGGGTGCATGGCAGAGGCAATGGATTGAACGGTCAGGAATAAAAGAACAACTGTTCCCTGGAACAAGAGGGAATGGCCTCAAGCTGCAACAGGGTAGTTTTAGACTGAACATTAGGAAACAATTCTTCCCAGAAAGAGTGGTCAGAGACTGGAATAGGCTGCCCAGGGAGGGGGTTGAGTCACCATCCCTGGATGTGTTTAAGAGTCGTTTAGATGTGGTGTTGGGGGATATGGGGTAGGGGAGAACTTTGTTGAGTAGGGTTGATGGTTGGACTCGATGATCCCAAGGGTCTTTTCCAACCTGAATGATTCTATGACTCTATTCTATGATTCTATGAATAATTGTTATCTTACATAGAAAAGAAGGTAACAATATGTGTCCTAATAATCCATTTAGCTTGGTTTGTTTCAGTGAAAGGCCAAAGGAAATACATCCTGGCATTCTGAAACATATCACCCATCGTCCTTGCAGTGTCACTGCATGTTCGGGTGTTTGCTGGTTATAATACGGGCTTATACAAACACAGGCTGGTGAGGTATTTTTGTGGCTGTGATACTCATAAGTTTAGTTAATGATGAATGAAGGTAAGAAAACATGCAGGGGATTTTTGCATTGTGGTTTTCTTGTCTTCAGAATTTTCCACAATTAAGTGAAAAATACAAAAGCATTTACGTCTTGGTGATTCTGAATTTTGTAAGGCAGGGAAGATTACTGCTGCCTTGAGAAATACATCAGCCTAGTTACTGTGGTGTTGAACCCACATGGGTGTATCTTAGTTTCTGGGAAATTCTGTAATCACAATGTTCCTTTGTTCTCTCGGTAGGAAACAGCACTAGGTATGACCTCACCCCTGTCACTGCAGTCAGCGTTCATCTCCTCAACAGCGATGGGACTCCAGTCCCCGTGAATGGCCCCATCTACGTAACAGTGCCTCTCCCACCAAACAGCAACCTGAAGCACAATGCACACGTTCCAGCGTGGAGGTTTGACCAAAAATTTGGTAGGTAACATCTAATGGTGATTCCCTAGAATGCTTCATTTGTCTGAAACTAATGCCTCACTACATTTATTATGTTAATATAGTGAGGTCTTCACTGGAGTGTACAGAAATCTGTTTTCACAGAATCTTCATGGTTGGAAGGGACCTTTGAGATCATCGAGACCAACCATACATGCACAAAAAGACCCTAACCCAACAATCTCAGGCACTAGAGCATGCCCCGAAGGCCACATCTACACGTTTCTTAAATCCCTCCAGGGATGGTGACTCCACCACCTCCCTGGGCAGGCCGTTCCAGGGCCTGACCACCCCCTCAGGAAAGTCATTCTTCCTGATATCTGATCTAAACCTCCCCTGCCCCAACTTCAGACCATTTCCTCTGCTCCTGTCATTATGCCCTTGGGAGAAGAGGCCAACCCCCACCTCTCTGCAGCCTCCTTTCAGGGAGTTGGAGAGGGCAATGAAGTGTCCCCTCAGCCTCCTCTTCTCCAAACTAAACATGCCCAGTTCCCTCAGCCTCTCCTCGTGTGGCTTGTTCTCCAGACCCCTCACCAGCTTGGTGGCTCTCCTCTGGACACGCTCCAGCACTTCAGTGTCCTCTAAAAGAAGAGAAGAATGAATTTTCTTAATCAAGTAATGTATAGTAGATGTGCAAATATACTTGAGTAGCACTGTGTGCCGCTTCCAGACAAATTTTTTTTTGTAAATGTGGCATTTTCAATTATTAAATACTTCATGTAAAAAATACCTTAAAGAGAACTTGATTTCACCCAGCGGAGAAGCAGAGACGTATTGGCTGCGGCACTGAATTGGAAGTCTGGAGAAGTGGGAACTGGCCTTATCTCTGCCACCAGCCATCTGTCTGACCTTTGGTCCCTCTCTTGTCTCTCGCTCAGTTTC
Organism: Tringa tobata; assembly: GCA_033628505.1. NCBI lineage: Eukaryota > Metazoa > Chordata > Aves > Charadriiformes > Scolopacidae > Tringa > Tringa tobata. Next base: position 310,596 of record JAHREE010000163.1, on the reverse strand, counting down.
CTGCCTGTCAGATAGGAAACTTAATACTGGGTTCTTTTGTAAATCACTTTGAGATTGACTAATGCTGTCAAGAAGGAAAGTACACGTAAATGATTTTTTTTTTTTTTAAAGAAAAGAAGCAAGCAAAATTCATGAAGCATTTTGAAAGGATGACTCATCAATATAGCCTATAAAATGCACTCAGTTTTCTACATTGCAAGATAACATTTGCTGTTGTGAACAACAGTTTTTCCAGAAATATGTGGTTTGGGCTCTCTATTTTTGTTTTGGTTTCATTTTCCACTGCTAGCTGGTGGACCGTGCTGGCCTTCTTCACACTTTCAAAATGTAAAGAATTAAGGGGTGCATAAGTCTTCTCCTGGTGATTGCCCATCAGTCTTCTGTGTCTTCTGAAGTGTGTACCAGGTGGTTGTTAGGAAAAATAAGTGAAAAAAGAATAGTGAAAGGTGAGAAAGGTAGATGCTGTGAGGAAGAGAGGAAGAGAAAGGACAATAAAACAGACAATTGGTGGGATTTTGTCCCTGCAAGGCAAATGTTTTGAGCCAGTTTATGATCACATCCAGAAGTAGAGCAACGAGCGTGAAACCAGCGTGTTGGCGGAAGGGAGGGGAGAAGAGAGACATGAAGGGGGAAATAACATTTTTGCTTCCTTCCTATGTCTGTTTGCTGCAAAAGGTGATGTATTTTCAAATAGCATGCTTATTAAACTTTTGTCAGAAGTTGGCTGTATTAGACAGTAAAAGCAGTAGGATTTAATGAAGGGTAAATTTGAATATGATACAAAATTGAAGAGTAGAAAGAGACTAGTGACTCACTGCTGGTAAAATCCTCCCGATTTTGATTATGGAGCTTTCTCATTTATGGCCAAATTTCCATGCCCCGGTGGTGGGACCACAAAAGCTCTCTCTGACTACAGAATATGTTTTTTTACTTTTGTATATAAAGAGCTAGTTACCCTATTGTGTGCAGTATATATTAGTATAGATCAATACCGGTTAGTTAATTAGAGTTGCAGGCTGGAGGCTCCCAGTCTTGAGGCAGGTCCAGCCTTGTTTGCCTCATGACAAACTGCTGGAGCACTTGTGTTGTTGAGAGGGGAAGGCATGAGGGCCACTAGACAAAGTGCATCTTTGACAGGCCACTTGGCTTCACAAAGCCACGGAGATGAAGGTATTGAAGACGTTACACTCAGGCTCCCACTCCCACTTCAGCTGAAGTAAGCATCTTTCTGTGCAAGCAGGGATTTTGAACAAAGGTGCATTTAAGCCCTGACTGCAGCATGCCAGTTCTAGCAGAATTTTGGCTACGTCCCAGCCAATTTAAATTAGAGTAGTCTAATTTAATAAGTAGAGCAGCCACTCTGTCTTGTGCGGGCTACATTAGCATCCTAAGGGCTGTCAAACTAGCCATATGTAGCGTGAACGTGGTGGTACCCTGCCGTTCCCCATCCCTGTTGTGCTTGGACTGTGAAGAGAGGAGGATGAAGAGAGGAGGATGGATGATGACTGGGATGGCTCTGTGCTGCAGAAATCCTTAACTGGCAAACGAGTTGTTGTAACCCATTTGCACTGCCAGATCGGTGCCTTGTCAGGATAGGATCTCCAACCTCATTATTCTGATTTTGTCTTTCATTTCAGGAGCTGCTTTTTCAGTGCTACTCATGTTGCGGTCCCTCCTTAATAGGTTTTCAGTGGCTTAAATTTTCACATTTGTATCTGAAAATTGAGTACATGCCAGAGATGGAATACTAGACTTTATTACCAGGCAATAATGCAGTGCTTCTCTCTGGCATATTAGCAGTACAGTAGGCATTTGTTCGCACAAACCATTGTTTTTGTTTAGAATCCATGTGGTTGTCATCATTACTGCATGAAGTATAATTTCTGCTCTAAAAAGCAGAAATACTTTTCACTTTTAAAGGAGGCAATGAAGAAGGGACAAGAAATGCAACAAGTATGTTTTAATCCTTAGAATCTCATACATTTTGCTTAGCTCATGATTTACTAGTATAAACGCAGTGGCATCTGGTTGGAAGTGCAGAGATTTTTGTAGTTTTTACAGAAAATAGGCATATTTGCATATTATGGCAGCCAAAAATAGTTATTGGCTTTTTAGGATGTTTACCATAAACAATCTGTATTTTCATGACCACAGTTTCTGTCCTTGAGAAAGAACCGGGGAGAGAAGAGGGAGAAGCAGCATAGTCTACTTGAGGCTGAGGTTGGCTCCATTGGCACTGATGAAACAGGCAGCCAGGAGAAGCAGGCTGACATCAAAATGAGACAATCTGCTGCGTCTGTTTTATCCTGTTCCAAATGAGATTTTTCATTGCGAAACAAAACTTACTGCCTTGCGTGCACAGCCAGCAAATTAAAGCAGTAATACCTTTCTGAATAATTAATAAAATGAAGAGCGACTCTGTATACCCTGGAGAAGTTTTAGGGTAAGCAAATATGTCCAACCTTGTTCTTGTGTTGGAGATGCACTCTACCACCTTTCTCTGCGGCATTTCTTGGTGTTGGTAATAAGCAGCACAGATGCACTGATGTTACGGAGATGTATGTACTAAACCACAACTTAATCATTCCATGCCGTTGACATACCCATATCTCTTGTGTTTCACACTACTGTGGGAGACTGGTTTTATTTCACAGTACACACTTAAAGGTTTGGACGTAAAGAGATATGGATTCTCATTTTTATAATCGGGGTTGCTCAGCGGGGTTTTCTGGGTTGTTGCTTTTTCTTTTTTCCCAAATGCTGTCTCATTTTTCTCAAAAACTGAAGGGACTGAAGCACTTTTTTCTTTGTTCCTTTATCCATAAACAGATGTTTGGGATCATGACTTCCTCCATGTATATTTGCCTTGATGTCAATAGGATTTACAGCAATATAATTAATCTATCTATTCTCGGACACCAAATTTCTGTCCAAGACTTCTTTCTAGCCTTGTCCTCCTCAGTCAGAAACAAGTGCTACAAATCCCAGTAGAAACGAAACTTTGTACCTCCTGTATCATTTCCAGCTCCCATCAGCTGGCCTGAATAACACAGAATTGCTCAGCTGTATTCCCCTCAGCCCCCATTTTAATGGTTGATGCTTTCTATTAAGGGGTCTGGTTTTCATTGAATTCAGTGAGCAAAACTGTAAGACCCGCATTCTCCATTTTAAGTCCTCATTTTCATGCCACGTGGTGTGGAGGAGTTGTGTTGCACCTGGACCTCTAGATCCACATCTAGAGGACTTCAAAATACTACAAAATATTCCAGAGTGCATCATACAGAAATGGGATTTATCCTTCATTGACAATACCAATGCATCTGGTAGTTTGTTAATCCCACCAAACAACAGGAAAGCATTTTCAACACTGTTTTTAACTTTGGATGGCAAAGGACTCTAGAGTGAAGAGTTTAAACCTCCACCCTTTTGCTCCTCCTCCTTAAAATGTGTTCTTTCCTGTGCACTATGTGTAAATGAAATTCAGTGTACTGTTTTCTGTTCTTCCTCCTCCCTGAACACTTGGTGCACATCTTTGACGTGACCTCTTCGTCTTAGCTACCTTCTTTGCAGAGGAGGATGTTACCCCAGTGCCTGAAATCTCAACCATGTATTAACTTAAAGAAATGGCAGAATATGGAGAAGAGCATCTTGGGGAACTCTTTTTATAACTTTATAAAGCACAATACTTTATGTACTCTGCTGTGCTTGGTCAGTGCTTTCTGACTGCATTTAATGCTGTAATAGATTTCTAAATACATTTGAAAGTCCAATACTTACTTTTCCTGGGTGACATCCTGCCTTCAGTGGTAAAATTTCCATTGATTTTTGGAGAGTCAGAATTTCCAGGTGTTCCTTCCTCAGCAAAATGCAGATAATGTTTTCTGTGCTCAAGAGAAGTCGTGAGAATAAACTTAGGTATAAACAGTGTCAGTGACTGCACTGTGGTTTTGCTGTATTTCATGGAGGTGAAATGACGCTTGGTTTTTGTTCATAGTGTTTATAGGGAGAGAAGGACAGCTGCTGTCAGGCAGAAAATGTAAGCCCGTTGGTGGACATCTACCTGTCTAGTTCACTGCATGCTATTTGCAAATAACATGATTTGTAAAAGATTCTGATTTAAGCTTCCCATGTGGTAACAACGATAATCCACCAAAGAAAACAGTGACTTAATATTTTCCTAGTTTAAAAATAAAAGGGATTCCTTTTTGTTGTGAATTCGGCTAACTTCTGGTTGCCACCCCATTCCTACACTGCATGATAGACAGAAAATAATAATTTAACAAAAACTTTGGCCATCTGTTGCTTGATCTGACCCTGGGTATGAGTACATGCCTCTGAACTTGGCTAGATGGCCTGCATTTGGACTAAGTGGAGCTGCACATGGGGCCTGGGACTTCATGCACTTACTTCTCCATGGGTTTTATTGGGTTTCCTCTGTGTCAGAAATGGACATGTTCAGGAAAACATGTTCCCTGCCTCCAAAAGTTTGAATTTAATATCATCAGATTCAGAACATTTGGTTCTAGATCAGATTCACTGGTAATGTGGACGCTTATTTGCAAATTGCAAGGAGAAAACCAAGCCTCCACAAAGTTCATAATTACAGTATTCCTGCAGTTTACAAGTTCCTTGACAATGTGATTTTCACTTCATTTTTTATCTCAGCTGTGAAGGTTAAATTATTCTTAAAGACCAAATACGCTGAGGAATAGAGATTTTTAACGAACTGCTCTCAAAGAGTTTCATATTTAGTGGGTTGCCATAGAAATGGCAGCTACCAAACCCAGCTTTTTACCATGTACGATGTCTGCATAATAGGTGGAAGTACAACTGCAGAGTAGTAGACAGACCTCAGCATTGAAAGGAAAAGCAGCTCTTCCTCCGATGCTTCACAGTGTAGCTCACCGAGGTATGTTCTCACTATCATGATTCCACTGGGGAGGTGTAGGTTTATCAATGTGTATGTTGTTTTTAAAATGGTTGTTGTAGCTTACACATGTGAAAGCGATGCAAGTGGATTGTTTGATCCTCTTCCCACCTCATACACCACCTGAGTTGCATTTGTGGCCAAGCAGACGTGGTATGGCATGGTGGTGGAGCTTAAGAGCGCGTGGAAGGAATCAGGTTGCTGCCAAAGTGTAGTGAGACATGCAAGTAGTCAAGGATATAAAACTGGAAACAGATAGTGTGGCTTCTGGGAACAGGTTTTAGTCACGGACTATATGTTGTACCACATAGATTGCCCTGTAGCTCCACCTACAGAAGGCGTGTAGAGTGAGAAGAGGGGAACATCAAAATTTCAGAAGTGGAGAAAAGACTGTTGTGCTTGTGCAGCTGCTTGTGTTGGAGAGGACTCGGAGGTTGGTGGAAATACGGGCAGGAGTGCGTAGAGCAGGAGTGTGAAGTGTCTGGGTGGGACTGGAAGAGGCTGAGGAGGACCTGGGACAACCTTCCTCTGCGGCCTTGGGATGGTAGATCAAATCCCAGTGTACGTCTGCTTCCACTTCCAGCTTGAAAAATAGGAACTGAAGGTGAGCACTGAAGGTGGGGCTGAATGAAGGAAAAGGCATGTGGTGGTTTGAGTTGCCTGTGCTTTTATTTATTACTTGTTCTAATAATTTTGTCAATAACTGACTGAATGTGATAAATAATGTGACAAAGTAAATATTAAAGGCAGTATCATTCACGTACACCAGTAACTAAGGATGGTGGTCCCACAAGCATAACTAAGCTTTCCCTTTTGAAATATAATTATTAACCAGTAATTACGCATGGAAGTCATTTTCTTTAATAAGTCTCTTCTGTTCTGGCATTCTGGAAGGAAATGCTGAGGGGACCAAAGCAATGCAAGCAGTTCTCTGGACAATGTGCCCTGCCTTCTACCTAGATGTAATTAAAATTATTAAATAATGAAAACTGGCATGTTCTTTGTTGAACAGTTGACAGGTAATTTAAGGGGGAAAACAAGTAGAGATGGCAAAAAATACAAAGCTTCTCAGACACTAGTAATAAATCAAACCGTTAAGACTTCCTTGCAAAAATCCTCAAGGTATGATGTTAAAAGCATTTCCCGTCCAGCACCCCAAATAATGGTGGTGCTGCTAGAACAGTAGGAGGATTTAGCCCTGGAAGGCTTGTGTAACGAGTTCTCTAAGAGTGGAAGAATAAAGAAGGTATGAGCTCAGAGCAGGGACGTTTATTTTTTGATGTTGCCTAGCAACTCCAAAAACAAAATTGGAATATTAACTTAAATACTATGAATTTTTAAACCCATGTGTATTGGAGGGAGGGGGAGGAGGAGAGTAATCTTTCCCAATATTCAAGAAGGAATTTTTCAACTTCCAATTTCAGTGGCTTTTAGCTTTTTAGAAAATGAACAAAAGTCAACCCCAAAAACGCACCCTTTTGTAGTAAAACTTTCCACGCTGATGCAGATTAGAGGTGATTTTCATTTGGAAGAAGAAATCTGATAAGCAGCTTTCAGCTGGTAGAACGAAAAGCTACAATTTATGTATGTCAGAACATGCTTTAGGAAGTTATTTTCACAAACCTGCCCTTGATTCACTCTGCATAATAACATTGCCATTTGAAGTGTCTAAATCAATTACTCGTAGAAAGACTGTTAGTGTGTTTTGAATATCCTTTGCTGTCCCACACTCTGTCTGATAACAACCTGCCTCATTCCTTTTGACACCTATATCTCCACTTAACTGCGAATCTCTGCCTAAGCAGGGCAATCGTACAAGACATCGGAGACATCACAGAAGAGATCTGTGCTGAAGGAAAAGCACTTCTCATTAAGGAATATTTATTTAAAACATCTATGCTATTTAGCAGTACAGTTAAAAGTATCTTTCTTTTCTTTTCAGAACTCTTTTGTCCAGGGAAGATAATCATGTGAATAAAAATAAATTCATATAATGGGATTATGCTTAATTTCCTTTCTCACTAATTAAATCCTCTTATTTGTCAAACCTATTGGATGGAAATAATTCATGCTGTAAATAGCACAGTTTTGTTTCCCTGCTTGAGTGTGAGTGGATGATCCTATTACCAGTTAAAAGAAACAAAATAAAAAGCAAACAGTATTTGATCAATGGAAGAGTTTCCTACCAAAAGCTCGCATGTAAAAGTAATTGATGGAAAAAAACCCACCATAACTACCATATATTTAAACACTAGCAATATTTAGACTTTATGACTGTCCTTAGGGGAAGCTGCTGGCTACAGCACACTCCTCTGACAGTCATTTACCAGAACTGTTTTGATCAGTCATAGAATCATCGAATCGTCTAGCTTGGAAGGGACCTTTAAGATCATCTAGTCCAACCATCAACCTAACTCTTATTAAAACAAAATAAGAAAACCATACAAAAAGAACCACCACATCACTAAACCAGGTCTCTAAGCACCATGTCAACCCGTCTTTTGAACACCTCCAGGGATGGTGCCTCAACCCCTTCCCTGGGCAGCCCATTCCAAGGCTTAGTAACCCCTTCTGTGTAAATATTTTTCCTAATATCCAATCTGAACCTCCCCTGGCACAACTTGAGGCCGTTTCCTCTTGTCCCATCGCCTGTTCCTTGGGAGAAGAGACCGACCCCCAACTCTCTACACCCTCCTTCCTTTCAGGGAGTTGGAGAGAGCGAGAAGGCCTCCCCTCAGCCTCCTTTTCTCCAGGCTGAACACCCCCAGCTCCCTCAGCCTCTCCTCACAAGACTTGTTCTCCAGACCCCTCACCAGCTCCGTTGCCCTTCTCTGGACCCGCTCCAGCCACTCAATGGCTTTTTTATGGTGAGGGGCCCAAAACTGGACACAGCCCTCGAGGTGGGGCCTCGATAGGAAGAGTACACAGTCAAAGTCAGCAGAAGTCACTGCATCAGTAGAGGTCTAGGAGGCTCTGAAATGGTCAGCCTGGAAAGTTAATCCTGAAGCAGTCAGCATCACACATCCTCCCAGAGAGCCCAGATCTGTGCTGGGGACCAGCCTGCAAACCCCCCTCGCAGCCACCACACGTGGGGGGAATCTGTCTCCTTTCTTCTTGACTTCAATAGAAGTCACACCCATCCCTCCAGAGCAGATGGCTTGGTCTGGCGGTCCTTCCTGAACACGGCACGGTCCCACCACGCGTAGGCTTGTAGGAAATTTGCCATTTGCTTGAGCTGGGATTGTCAGCACGAACGGTCACACACATGGGAGCCAGAGAGGCATACGATTCCCTGGATTTCCCTACAGATTAATTTAAAATAGTAAGGTCTAGCTTTCAAATATGGAAGTAATGTTGTATTCAGACCATCGTGCACCTAGGCTACAAAACCAGGTCCATTCCTGCTGCCTGGATCCAGAAAGCTGTCGCGTTGGGTAGCTGGTGTCTTTGAAGACAAGAGGATGTCTCTTTTCTGGGCAGACTGGCCGTACGGGCAGTGACCTGTTTGTGCAGGGAAATAGTCTAGAAGAGCCGTTCTGTAATGGCTTTCCTGCAATAGCTGCCCATCTGGACACTCTCCTTGCTGAAAGTGCTAGTTTTTAATCATCTGATTTAGAAGTAAACCGAATTAAATTACAAAAAGGCGTTTTTAATGCAGGATGTGTGTTGAAACAAGAGATGTGAAACGCAAACCTTTTGCTGTTAAATTTACTCATCATCATGTCCTCTTGCCCCCATAGGCAAGTCATAAAAGCTGCCTGAGGTAAATCGGCGTGTTCATCAGAATCAAAGTTACTGCAAAGTATTAAGCTGCTTGTCTTTAGCAGAATTTATTTCTCCTGCTCTGCTGAAATCTTCAACTTGTCTCCAATATTTGGGTATTTTTGCAGCCGGATGGAGCTCTGCTTTCTTTATCTCATTTTTTTTTTTAGTTTGTATTTCTTCTAAAGTACTTTCATTTTTATATTCTTCTAAAATACTTTCGTTTTTATATTCTTTGTAGTGTTAATGATGGTAGTTCTCTTATCTTGCTTTGAAGTTACATATATGAAAGAGTGCTGGGTAGCAGTTTTATAAGCTTTTTAAGAAAAATTCGTGAAATGACATCACTTATTCCAAAAAGTAAGACTAAATATACTTCTGGTGAGGAAAGAGTTAAGAAACTTTTGGTTCTCCCTCTGCCATTAGTCTGAGCCAGGAGACAGCTCCCCTGACTTGAATCCTGGATCAGCATGTTGGCTCCACTGAGCAGGAGGGGAGGAAAAAGAGGAAGAGAAATGTAAAAATGATCTATAAGCAAGAATGTCTCTATATATAGAAGGTTTCCATGAAGCACCAGACACTCTTTAAGAATTAATGGTAAATTGACCCAGATCTTGCAGTGCTTACAAACTGTACTGAATTTGCTGTTTCTGCTCCAAAGGTGCATTGACGTGTTTTCCTTGGAACCGCACAATCAGTCTTCAACAAAAGTGATCAGTTCCATTCTATCCAGATATTTGTACTGCTTTTTATTTGTAATCCTTTATTGCTTTTTACTTAACAATTACTGTACATCATGCATGAAACTTAATATGCAGTGAAGCTAGTTGATTGTGCTGACTCAGGTAGGGGTAGGAGGTAGATGTTATAGAGTATCTGGAATATAACCAGTTATAAATTTTCACAACACTTAGCCATGCAAGGAGAGAAGACCTCTCTTCCATCCTAAATCCTTCTGATTAGTTCTCCTGCAGTTGTAATCCTGCTCACGCAGAAAAAAAGTGAATGCTGCTTGCCTTTGCTCCATTTGCAGGCTAGTGGATAGGATAGGACAAGAGGAAATGGGCACAAAATTGAACATAAGAAGTTCCACCTAAACATGAGGAGGAACTTCTTTCCTGTGAGGGTGGCAGAGCCCTGGAAGAGGCTGCCCAGGGAGGTGGTGGAGTCTCCTCTGGAGAGATTCAAGCCCCACCTGGACACGTTCCTGTGCAACCTGCTCTGGGTGGACCTGCTCTTGCAGGGGGTTGGACTGGATGATCTCCAGAGGTCCCTTCCAACCCCATGTGATTCAGTTATTCTGTGAAAGGACAGAAGAATGGTGTAAGTTCTTTACTCACTGCCCCTCAGTCTCCTCCCTTGCTTACAATAGTAAGTACATGAAGACACAGAGGGTAATTAGTTGCATTTTTAGAACTGGAGAACATCTTGTTTCCCACTGCAAGGAAGAATCTGGGATGGGATAGGGAATTCATTCTCGATTGAGGCTGCACAGCAATGAACTCTTGCTTACTCAAGGCAGATTGAAACACTAGGAGCACAGCCACTAACTACAGTGCGATTGGGTTTTGCTTGGTAGAAGGTCCAACACTGGTCATTACATCAAGGCATGGCATGTAGGAAGGTACAAGGACATTCGTTGGTGTTTAATAATACTCACGCTCCAGCGTGAGTCCCTTCCATGGGGTGCAGTCCTTCAGGCACAGCCTGCTCCAGCGTGGGCCCATCACAAGTCCTGCCAGCAAACCCACTGCAGCATGGGCTCCTGTCTCCATGGGGCCACAGGTCCTGCCAGGAGCCTGCTCCAGCCTGGGCTCTCCATGGGGTCCCAGCCTCCTGTGGGTGCATCCACCTGCTCCAGCATGGGGTCCTCCATGGGCTGCAGGTAGATGTCTGCTCCACCATTAACATCTATGGGCTGCAGGTGGATATCTGCTCCACCATGGACCTTCATGGACTGCAGGTGGATATCTGCTCCACCATGGACCTTCATGGGCTGCAGGTGGATATCTGCTCCACCATGGACCTCCATGGACTGCAGGGGGACAGCCTGCATCTCCATGGTCTTCACCATGGGCTGCAGGGGAATTTCTGCTCTGGCACCTGGAGCACCTCCTTCCCCTCCTTCTTCACTGATGGTGTCACCTTGGTGTCTGCAGAGTTCTTGCTCTCACATGTTCTCACTCTTCAGCTTTGGCCAGCAGTGGGTCCATCTTGGAGCTGGCTGGCATTGGCTCTGTCAAACATGGGGGAAGTTTCTCAAAAAAGCCACCCCTGTAGCCCCCCTGCTACCAAAACTTTGCCTTGCAAACCCAATACATGAAGGCACAGCCCTTCCCTCCAGTAATCCTGTGTTGGCTTTCAGTTACTTGGTCTCACAAGCAGCAATACAGGAGTTTGTGTTTCAGCTGTCCCCACGGAAACCTGTTTCGCCACTGCTGTTGTGGAGGGTGGAGGGAGCTCTTTAGTCTTTTCGTTACACTGTGCAGGAGGATGCTCTGCTTTGTTAGTGGACTATTGGTAGGAGATGGTGGAAGTGTAGGAGGTGAGTTTATCACTGAAGTGCTGGACCAGGAGAGTATTAAACAAGGCAGCTGATGAGATTGTGTACCCGCGGTTCCCAGGAACCCACACTTGGTGTTGTCCTGATGAAGGAACTTGGGACGGTGCCATTAAAAATCAATTATTTTCTAGCTGTCCTCACATACTAACATGTAGGCTGTGGCCAACACAAGCTTCACCGCTCTTGTGTAAAGATGCCCCGTATCAGATGGATGTGTTGTGCTTTGCAAATTTCTAACTGCCCATAATAGAGGGAATGATGGCTTTGCCTAGTGTAGTACAGACTCATACATTTCCTCGAGTATATCCAGCCGTCAGCAAAAACGGGTGCCCTAAGCGAGCAGAAGACAAGCACAAAAGCTGACGGACCTTTCGTGGTAGGCTCTCCTGTCTGCTTCCATCGCAAATACGGGGATTCCTCTCCTTGCTAAAATACGAGGAGTTTGAATGCAGCGTCATGTGAATAAGGCAAGCTGGACTCAAGTTCCCCCTAGTGAGGGAATCAGTAATAGCTTCTGCCCCAGGAGATAGACTACCAAGATAATGAACTTTGCTAAATTCCATATGTACGCCTTCTGCTTGTGGGTGAATTTGAAGGGAGACGGCACAAGAAGTGTGGGAAGCAGGAGGAATTAATCACACAGGTCCTTCCATTCTTTTTTTTCTTTTTTTTTTTTTTTCAATTGGCACTTCTGTATCTCTTTTAAAGCTTTGTTTCACATAGTTGTGTATTTGAATGGTTGGTGCATATTCTCATTGTCCAAACCTTGCAGAAAAAAATTACAAAGTTTAAGTTTATAAGAGTTTTCTTACCAAATGGCATTTTAGACACAAGGTAAGAGCAGTTTTTGACTCTATGGGCCATTTTCCACCTTGTGGTTTAGGGCTGTTAGTATGCCATCTTCCTCAAAAGTGCATGGGTAGAAAATCTGAAGGGATGGTAGCCGTCTTGGTGGAGAAAATGAATCTACTTTCCCAAGTTTTTCCAGAAACTTCACACATAGCTGTGGACAATTCAATTCTATTATTCCTGATAATGTTCCCCTGAAAGAAGTAAACTAATGGCTACATCAGAGTGTTCTGATGTGACAGCTAAGGATGCCATATGTGCAAGTCTGTTTAAAGATTTTGGTCCTTTTGGCATTGTGAATTAAAATTACTTGTCTTGTGTGTGACTATATTTATGAAGTAAAAAGTTATTGCTACCCTGTGCAGACTGGAAATGATACTTGGAAAACTGAAGATGATGTCAGTAATGGCTTTACCCTGTTGCCCACAAATTCAGTTCGGTTGCTAATGCAGAGTCACTATCTGGCAATAATAGTCACCCAGATCTAGAAATCCTCTCAAATGTGTATTTTTCTAAACCCTTCCTATAGTCACGTGGGTTTATTATTAGCCAAAGGCGGTGGACTTTAAGGTGTACTTTCATGGGAAAAATCAGTAGTAGAGAGGAAAAGCCATTCTCATACGTACAGGGTTAGCACAGATGGGTAATCCCAGGAACACAGAGAAAATCGCCGGGATCTCGGTGGTATTAAAACACCAAAACAGCAGCATCTCTTGTGTGTGTTCTGGGCTCACTGCTGAGTGCACGGACCACCCTCATCCACAAACGCTCGTGCTTAGTCCTGAGCAGCGTCTGATGGGAAGCACCGCGTGGGGAATTGCATGTGGGAGGCTATTTAAGGGAAAGGGAACCACAAGTACAGGGTGGAACTTGCCTTTAGAGCGAGCATTTGAAGCTGAGTAAGGTCAGTGCAGCATTCTGACACCCCCCCTTTTTGCACCCAAATACAGAGCTGTGCTACAGAAGAGCAGAGGGGTTTATCCCTTCTCTGTTCGCCCATCAGCCGTACTTCTGGTGGCCACCGAAGCGTGTGAAGAACCTCCTTAATCAGTTCATGCCCTCTGTCATGGCACCCATGAGCCGGATCTCTACCCTGTTACCTGATTATTTAATTCTCAGCAGCACGTGGTAGAGCAATCCTGTGTTTCTTTCAAAGAGAAGAAAGATGGGAGCAGTCTACAAGCCACAACAGACATTTAATAGATCAGAAACTAAGGTGTATTTTTTCTCGTACAGCCCCAGAATCTGAGGTCTTAATGAATTACAAAAAGGCAAACGGCTTATTCAGTTGTAAAGGTTTTTTGTAGCCCAATTCTTGCAGTCTTCTGCAAATAGAACAGTTCTCCACAGACTGTCAATCTGGACTATTTGCTTTGTTAATTTAAACACAGTGCTTTAAATTGTCCATCTTATTTATTTTGAAATGATCACTTGATGATTCTGAAAAATCTATTATATTTCCTTTGAGAAACATATTTTAAAAACCTCATCATCCATTACCAAAGTGTATTCCCGGACTTATGCATCTTCTGAATGACTAATGTTGCTGAATCAAAGCAATGGTGCAACTTAATTATGCATTTATTGGCAGCTGCATTCATAACCCTGTATAGGAAAAGCAACATTTTGAGGAAGTATTTTCTTCAGTCTTCCAGAAGTTGACAGCCAGAGCTGATGGAAGGGTGGTCTGGGAGCATCTCTCCCATGAGGACAGGCTTAAGAGAGCTGGAGAAGAGAAGGCTCCAGGGAGACCTTATAGCAGCCTTCCAGTATGTAGAAGGGGCCTACAAGAAAGCTGGAGAGGGACTTCTTACAAGGGCATGTAGTGAAACAACAAGAGGTAATGGCTTCAAACTAGAAGAGGGGAGATTTAGATGAGATCTTAGGAAGAAATTTTCACTATAAGGGTGGTGAGACACTGGGACAGGTTGCCCAGAGAAGCTGTGGCTGCCCCATCCCTGGAGGGGTTCAAGGCCAGGCTGGATGGGGCTTTGGTCTGGTGGGAGGTGTCCCTGCCCGTGGCAGGGGGGTTGGAACTCGATGATCTTTAAGATCCCTTCCAACTCTAACCATTCTGTGATTCTGTCTCTTCATATTTGAAAAACTGTCTTCAGTTTTTAAGTGGGCTATCTACATATAATCAGCTTGAGGAGAATCCTTCAAAAAAGAGGAATTAATTATTTAATTATTCTAATTCTTTAACCCTTTCTGAGGCTTTATTAGTTTTATTTAATCTTAAATGTATATTGTGTTCAAAGCTTCTGAGAAGGGCATGGGGCTGGTTGCTTGTGGGATCCCTCAGATGGAGGTGACAAAAAGGCCCATCTCTCCTGTGCCAGCAGTGCACACAACCCATGCAGCACATCAGCGGGGTTTGTTTCTGTTTGCTTTTCCACTCGTTTGCAGAGGAAGGTGTGGGTGTATCTGTAACACCTTCCTGCAACCTTTGTATTTACAGGGACATGGCTGAAGAGTAGCTTGGGCCTTGTACAACAAGAAGGAAATCAGTTGACTTGGACCTACATCGCACCTCAGCTGGGCTATTGGGTTGCAGCCATGTCACCTACCGTCCCAGGTATGATGGAATTGAATTCTATTGATATTCCCAGCACTGACTAATTATTTATTCATATATAACATTTATATTTTTCAGAATGACCTCATCTGAGATGCCACAGCTTGATCAATAATGGATTATTAGAAAACAGAAATCTGAAAGTAAAGGGCTAAAATCTATTGGGGATTGTGAGCGGCAACCCTTGTGCTCAAAATCTCTTGAGCAATTTCAATGACAATCTTTTTGAAGTGTTCCTGCTTTGATGCGTTTATGTCACCACTGCCTGGTAGAGCCATTGCTAGAAAACGAGGGGAGTTATAACATCCATGTGTTGGTGTTCCAGCAGGTAGAAAAATTCATGCTGGGAAGTTTCTGTGCAGAAATTCCCAAAGAAATGGATTCACCTAAGACCAGCGTCATCCTGGGTTAAACATTTACCGATGGCTTGATTGACAGCAATGCTTTTTCTTTTAAACTGAAGGTGCTCATTTTGCTCTTAGAGTGTGCATCACCTTGGTGACCGATTAATTCACACCACGAGTAACTCAGCACAGGCGCCCTGGGAGGTGTGCTGGCCCAGTGGCACTGGGAGATGAGCTGACTGCTTGCCATCTGCAAGCTTCTTGGCATCACTGTAGAAAACCCCTTTGAACTGGGCATTATAGACACCTCCGTGACTGTGGAGGTCATTAATGTTGCAGCTTGCTCCTCCTTTTTTCTGTCTGTGGCCACCTCAGATTTCTTAGTATTTCAGCCACGGATAATCGGAGATACCTGTGTGTAGAAAACTGCCAGTCACTCAAACAAAAAAACTCCTTCTCTTACAGATTTTCTTTATTAAGTCTTCTGGATGAAAAGCCAATACAGTGGTAATGAAAACATTCCTGCCTTGGCAGTGCAAGCTAAATAAACTATATCTAACCAACAAAACAAACTCTAACAGGAGGACTGTTTTTAAAAGTCTGCTTATATATGCCATGAAGGTGTTTCATGATACGGAGAGCACTTGGGGGTTTTGCTGTGTTATACCTTACACAAGCTTTTTGCTTAAGGTTATATAAAATGAAAATATTGGAATATTCATGTGGTTCATGGTTGAACAGAGGTTAGATGCAGGTGCAGATCTGAATAAACTATCATATTGAATTTAATCAAATTTTACAGAATAATTGTACTTTAAGAAAAAGCAGATGAGCCAAGTGTTTCCTGGTAGAGCTCTGTCCCCGACTGCGAAGAAGTTACACTAGTCATGAGACTGGGCTTGTAAATCTAACAGGAGAAGGCTTATTGGTCCTTGCAGGACAAATTTCTTTCTTTCTGAGGGCTAGATTTGGGTTCCTAAAACTCTGTTGCAGTGGAAACAACATTTTCCTGAAAAATTTGAGTGATTTATCTTTTCTCCTTTTTGCCTAATGTCCTGAAGCAACAGTATCAATCAATTATGTAAAGGTAGTGGCAGGATAGAATGTATAAATAGTTAGATTTCCCAAATGCAATATACTTGATGTTATTTTTAATCAGGTTAATATATTTTTGCTTATTTTATCTCCTCATTGAATCTGTTTGATTCCTTATCTCAAAAATGATCAGAAATTGGCTTTGTATTCCTAGCAGTGGCTCTACAGACCACTCAAGAACCACAGATGAGGTTTTACAGACCTCATTGTCTAGAACCTTAATGTTGGCCAAGTTTGCTGTCCTTCACAGTCCATGCATGTTACTCTGTCAGCTCGTGCTGTACCTCCTTGCCTGCAGATGGAAATTTGGGCTTTTATTTCAAACTGGGGGTGTGGATTTCACAAACCAACAGGGTTACACATGCATAGTTGTGAACAGATGCTGTGCACATGTGTGCATTCCTCTGTGCCTTAGACCATTGACTAAGAGTTACTGGAACCTGGAGTTCCAACACTGTTTCACTCGTGGCATGTTTTCTAAAGCTACTGAAGATCTGCTTGGCTTGGCTTGGTCTAGACTAAAGAGCACCAGCCCGTCTTCCAGTTAATCCTTTACTGCACTGTGTGTACTGCTTAGTGCCTAGCAACACAAACGTTGTTAAAGAGGAGTTGTTGGCCACAGCACTCCTACGTGCACTACAGCGCTGGAAGATGCTGTGATGGCTTTTCTCCAGCGAGGAGAGCTGTGGTGTGCTACGTTGCCATCAGGACCTGGAAGGCAGCATTCACTGATGCATGCTCCCGTTGAAACTAGCTGCTTTTCCACAGTGTGATCTATTTGGACTTGCAGTCATGGAAACCAGCACACGCTTGCTCCACAGCTTGCTCCCTTCTCCAGAGATGGTCTGCTCAATAGGCACCAGGGCTGTGAGTGGCGGGGTTGCTCACTTAGCATCCTGATAAGAAGGGAAGATGTCCCTCTCTTTGTGTAAGTGTTGTTCCTCTTCCTGTTTGCAGATTGTTACGGGTCTAAATTCTCTTTTCTGGCCTTCCAGGTCCCGTTGTAACACACGACATTACCAGCTATCACACAATGTTTCTTTTGGCAATTTTAGGAGGGATGGCTCTCATACTTCTAGTCTTGCTGTGTCTGCTCTTGTATTACTGCAGGTAAGATTCACCATCCTGGCTACTTAGTTCATGTTGGAAATACAAGCTTTTTTGTGCTCCTGAAATTAAAAATCGTGCTCCTTTTGTATTGAAACATTTTTACTTCGGGGCCGGGGGGGCGGAAAGTAAGCACTCAAAGAAGAAACAGTGAGATCGAATTTCCTATGATCCTGGTTACATCCAGCATGTACAATTCCTGCCTTTGGTGGGATGTTAGTTGAATGAATCACACACAGCTATACCTGTGTTCTCCTTGTAAGGTCTGCTAAAACGAACGTAGCCATAGGTCCAAGACATCTGTCGTTGTACCTGTTACGCATTTGCAAGTGATCCTTCTATCAGTCTTATACTAAAATGAATGTTAAACTTTTATCAGTGAGTGTCTATTAATGAGTGATTTTGTATTTGCCTCCTCCAGGCTTTCGCTCCAATTTGTAGTTGGTGCTTGAGATATTTCCCAATTGACATTAGTTATTCTTTAATTTTACCTTCACCGTTGGCATAAGCTTTTAATTGTTAGGTTATGTAATAAGAGCTCAATTCCCCTAATGTTAATCACTGCTTAAAAAATCTCTCACTAAGACACACTTGCCGTTCTTGTTTCTGTGTATAACACTCATAAATGTGTAACTTCTTTTGTTACCGGCTTTTCTAGAAGAAAATGTTTAAGACCACGTCAGCATCATAAGAAACTGCAACTTTCCACAGCACTGGACACTTCTAAGAAGGATCAAGCAACCTCCATGTCCCATATAAATCTAATATTTTCCCGTCGCGAGTCGGAATTTCCTGGTGGGATGTCCGTCGCTAGCAACGGACACGCTGAAAACTCAGGTGCAAAGGAATTGATCAGTGCTGTCCACATGGAGATGGTGTCACCCGGTGGAGAAGCAGATATGCATACGCCTATGCTCAAACACTCATTCAGTACTTCCCAGGAGTTTAGCTCCCGAGAGGAACTGCTCTCTGACAAGGAGAAAGACAAGAGCAGAATTTCCTTGGGTGACCTGACTCCCAGCGGGTCTCTGAGAAAAGACTACCACAAATCAGCAGATAGTTTTCCTTTAAAGCCAAGAAAATCTACAGAAACAGCTGAAGGCTATGAGTCCCCTATCAAAGATGACTATAGGAGAAGTTACAATGCTATGCTGTCTCAGCCTTTATTTGAAAAGCAAGAGAGAGAAATTCAAGTATCTATGAACCATATTGCTACTGGAAGTAAATACAATATTCAGGAACAAATATACCCCACACCTTCAGCCCCTGAAAAAGAGCTGCTGGACTGCAGACCTACTGATTGTATGATGTCTCGTTCAGTTGACCACCTTGAAAGACCTACATCCTTCCCTCGACCGGGTCAGTTGATCTGCTGCAGTTCTGTTGACCAGGTCAATGACAGTGTTTACAGAAAAGTTTTGCCTGCGTTGGTCATCCCGGGTCATTATATGAAATTGCCAGGAGAACACCCTTTTGTTAGCCAGCCGCTGGTTGTCCCAGCCGACCAGCAGATTGACATAGAAAGACTTCAGGCCGAGCTTCCTAACCCCCACGCGCGGCTTTTTCCACACCCCCCCCAACAGCTGCAGCCCCAACAGTTAGCATCCCAAGCAATATCTCAGCAACATTTGCAAGACGCAGGTGCAGCTGAGTGGAGCCAGCAGAATGCTTCTATGTCCGAATCTATCTCCATTCCTGCCTCACTCAACGATGCATCCCTGGCTCAAATGAACAGCGAAGTGCAGCTCCTTACAGAAAAGGCTTTGATGGAATTAGGAGGTGGGAAGCCGTTGCCTCATCCTCGAGCGTGGTTTGTCTCTCTAGACGGACGTTCCAATGCTCACGTTAGGCATTCGTACATCGATCTCCAAAGAGCTGGTAGGAATGGGAGTAACGATGCCAGTTTGGACTCCGGTGTTGACATGAATGAACCAAAATCTGCCCGAAAGGGAAGAGGAGATCATCTGTCTGCGCCGCAGAGTCACCCCCCAGTGCAGGAGCACCAGCAGAGGGAGCGGAAGGTTTCAGATAGCACAGCTTACACACAGCTTGTGTACTTGGATGATATGGACCAAAGTGGCAGCGAGTGTGGAACAGCAGTTTGTAGCCCTGAGGACAATACTATACGATGCCTACTAGAAGGCACTAGTAAGAGAAGTGGCGTGCAGCTGCCCAGCCTGCAGGAGGAAACAAGAACTGTGGATACCAAACCAGAGCCATTAACTAGTCCTGAACACGGAACATCAGTTCAAGAGGATGAGGAGGATGAGGAGGATGAGGAAGATGACCAAGGTGAAGATAAGAAGAGTCCTTGGCAGAAACGAGAGGAAAGACCACTAATGACTTTCAATCTTAAGTGAGCTATTGTGAAAATCCACCGTTCAGTGGAGTATAAAATTGCCAAATATTCTTTCTGTGGAAGTGCTTGATTATTTTTTTTCTTTTTTTTTTTTTTCTTTTTTTTTTGTGGAGAGAAAAGAGAAAAACAAACTGTGGTGAGCAACATTTGAAAGAACTTAAATGCATTACTGTGTAAATGTTAGAAAAGAATTAAAATCATTCCTCTGACTTCACGGCTGCCTCCAGTGAGATAGCTGAACAAAGAGTGTGATTGTTATTCCATATACTTGATATTGGTCATCCAGGATGTTGAAAATACTGACAAATTGTTTTGGTTGGTTTATGACCTCAATCTCCTGATGAATGGGAGCTGGTAAAGCTTTTGTTTTGTAGGCCAATTTTATGTTGATAATGCTACTGAAAGTATCTTAAAAACAAGAGTTTGACACGTGGTGTCCAAAATTGTGCATTATCTCAATGAAAGGCTATGCATTGCTGCTTTTAGTAATATTTTGCTTATACTATGCTTTTCTTAATTTTCCAAGTTGGTTGTAAACATTTTATGTCCTTTATTATAAACTACTCAGCAATTTATTTTAATGTAAAACTGCAAGAAACTTGAGTAGCATCCCTTAGCATTGAAGCCTTTTTATGAAACCAAACTGAACTTTGCGTCGACTAAGATTCCTCCAATTCTGGTCCCATTTACTCAAAGTGCCTTTTTTACAGTAACGATGAACAGTCCCTTCTTTTGCTAACTCCTTTTCATTCACCCCGTTTGGGATTTTATAAACTTCTGAACTTCTACCTTTTATTTTAAGCTGCATGCCAAGAGTCCCATTTTGTGCTGAGCATTTCTCATTTCCATACAGTGTATTCTGTAGCTATCATGTATATTGTGGATTCTGTTTAGCCAGGATAGACTTAGAAGACATTTTAAAGGGCCGAGAGTAGCCAAGAAGATAGTTTCATTGACTGTATATATTGTTAGTTTCCTCTGGAATCGTATGAGCTAATCATGCTCATCTAAAATGGACTATAGACCGAGCAAGTGGACTGAATGTGTCTAGAAATTTTTTGGGAAAAAGATAATAATTAATAATGTACTATCCAAAAGTGCCAGAATGACTCTTCTGTGCTTTCTCCATACAGAGCTGCTTGGTTATCCAAAAACTGTAATTGAAAATAAATTGCAAAAAATATCTCTGTGCATTTTTTCCTCTGTTGGTGGTCATCACGTTATTTTATATTGCTTAATAGGAAAAATACTTTGGTTTCACTTTTGCTGTGCGCATTTATGCTTGTGTGACTTTACTAACACATTTTCTTACGCAGTTCTCATGAACTTCCATCAACGCTGAAATTTAGACCCCTTCTCAGAAAAGCATCCTCCCTGCCTTGATAAGTACATAACTTTGCTTAAGTACCACTGAAGACTTTGGAAGTGAAATCCTGTTATCTCCAAAATTCTCTATGGAGTCAGGCTTCCTGCGCGACCGGTTTTGTGTCTGAGATTTCTGTGGGTCCTCGCACTTGCACACTTCTCAGTCCTTCATTAATTGGGTTCAAAGAAGGGAAAGAATGTGACTTCCACTCTTGTGGAACCCCTTGTATACAGTCAGTTACTCGTGTTTCATTCAATTATTTTGACGCAATATTGGCAGCAGTCGTGCTTAATGAAATTAATGATCATGTAATCTCTAAAGAGACAAGAGAAAGTGTTATAAAGTTCTGATTTAATTTATAATAATAAGGTCTGACTCACGTTCAGTGCGCTTTTTTTTCAGTAGATTTCAGGGTTTTCTTAGGAGGCCGTTGTTGTAATTTCTGTCTTAATGAATGTCTTACCTGGGAGTCTGGGCTCGAGCCAGAAACTGAGTCCCGATTTCGTAGTTCCCAGTCAGGTGCCTCTCTCCATCCACAAAGCCACAGTGCCTCTGTTTTGCCTAAATTCATGTATGGAAGTGGTATATGTCATAAAAGAAATTGAAAATGGTATTTGCGGAGTGCCTTGAATATTGAAATCACCATATTAGCAGTAAGTTTTATTTTAGTCATCACATGTGTTCCAGAGAGGGGAGAGGGAAGCCGGGACCCGGAGCCTCTCTCATCTCCGGGGACAGGGGACACGGGGAGAAAGGCCCTGCCCTAAGCGTGTAGGTCAGGGTGGCAGGTGGGCAAACCTCCCCCCGTGTTACTGTCTTTCCACACAGATCTCCCCCAGAGGCTGAGATGTGCTTCTGGGCTCCTCCTGCATCGACGGGAGACTCCCAGGAGAAACGTGCAGACGAGGGAATCTCCCTGGACTCGCCGGTGGTGCCCGTGCCACGGGCAGAGCTGTCAGCTCCAGCGCAGGAGGAGGACAGCAAGGGGT
>JAHREE010000163.1:250832-278947 GCA_033628505.1 Tringa tobata | reverse complement strand
TTGGGCAGCCTGGCTCTCTCCGGATCCGACTTGCTCTGGAGCTGGGAGCTTTTGGGGCAGGGAAGTGGGAGGAACACATTTTAAAAATCAGCTTCATTTAAATTTACTTTTTTGGGTTTTTTTTTTTGGGGGGGGGGTAGAAAACGTGATTGCAGAGAAAACGCTTTGTTGTCGCAACTAGGAGTGGCTGGAGTAACCTAAAATAGAAATAGGTTAATCTGTGCACTGCTACACAGATACCTTCCTCATGAATTTCTGATTCATCTGGTTGAGAGCGTTTCTGTAGGTGATTGATGTCTGGGGATGTACGCTGTTTGTCTTCTCCTGCCCCTAGGATTTGCTTGGCAACAAGCACCTCTGCATCTTAAACAGGGCGAGAGACGTCTGAGAGACTCAGGTGACTGACTTTTCTAAAAGGCAGGAAAGGGGGGAACTTCCGTGCTCGCTGCTCTGTCGGTGAATTCGTGGTACGCATGCTAAAATTGTTGCGTTAAAAAGTTATGGTGATATAAATGCAGGATATTAAAAAGGGACAAAATAGCTTTTCATTATCACGGGGCTTTTGTTATGTTTGTTTGCGCAGATATGCCACCGTTGATGATTTTCCCGAACATGTAAAAGTAACACTGCTAAGATCAGGGCGTCATTATTTACCGCTTTCCGTAGGAGGCGGCCTGACGTGCCGGGCCGGATTGTTTGATGCCTGTCTAGAACTCATTCATACCTACTCCAGTTTCCCCTTGTGTTTGTGCGTGTGACCGAGCTGTAGCTGCCCTCTGCAGAGTAGCGCGGCTGGCGGCTGTGTGCTCGGGCTGCTGTGACAGCAAGTGCAGAAGCAGCCGGGGAACAAAGAATTGCGTTTTGGTGTCTTCCGAGTCACAGCTCGCTGCTCTACTCCAACTTGGATCTCGCTGAGCTCTGAGGGACGACGGCTGTGGCTGCAGGCTGTGTGCCGTTCTCCCCAAAGCTTGTTTTTGTGGAATATCCCTGATGTATTTTAATGAGTGTTTCAAAGAAGCTGCTCTAATCGTCTTTGAATAAGAAAGCGAATGCTTCCAAGTTATATGAAGTTTAATTAAATTAGTTGGAGATCATTCCTGTAGAAAAATCTTCTAAGCATCAGTATAATTTTCTGTCATTTTTCTGATGCATGAAGTCTAATACTGACTTTTGAATTTATTTTCCTATAATCTTTGAGAATCTTGTTTGCCACTATTTGTCTGCAGGCTGAAGTATTCAAACAAATTCCATCAAATGAAAAGAAAAATCTTACATTAAACAAACACAAAGATCTACCCCTGATCTGGTAGACTAACCCATGGTAAAAGGAGCCTGATTATTCCCTGTTTTCTCCCTATCATAGTCTATTACTTTTTGAGGTAGCTTTAAAGTTTGCTTTGAGCTGTGTCCCTCTGTCCTGCAGACACAGGACTTGGTATACCTAAGCGATTTATGAGCAGTCTTACTGAGACTACGACTGTGTCAACTGACTTGCTGAATTCTGAATGGTCTCCATTGCTGCTGACCAGTATTTAATCTCATGCTAATTTAACCCTCACTTTTTTAGAGGGAGGTAGAGTATGTGTTGGGCCTCGATCCCTCGTAGGATTGCTCTGTAAATGAAGTTACTTTCAAGCTGTTTCTAGGCATTTGAAAACAGGTCCTTGTAATACTGACCACAAAACCCCAAGGTTTGAATATATCTATATATGTATATATATGACTTTGAATATATATATTTTAAATTTGCTATTTTTTTATGTGCTTGAGCACTGAATGACTGCTGCAGAAAATGTCATTTCGTAGCTCTCAACTGTGCAAATGTCTTTGTCCTCTATTTCTGCTCCTGTTTTTTAGATGCAGGATTATGTATGTTGCGTGACTCATTGCTGTTCTCCTGTTCTGTGTCTGCAGCTTGCTCCTGCTAGATGCATTATGCTGTACTTGTTCTGTTTCATAATAAAGTGGTGTTTACAAAGTAGCTTTGTTAGTGTGTATGTAGAAAAAAATGTATTTATTGCACCTGAATCTTCCCTGCTGAGCCTAACTTTGTAAGGTCTCTCAGCTCATCCAAAATAGCTTCTCATGCTCAATGAGAGAAAGGCTTTGGCCACAGAACGTTTAGTAAATAGATGAGGAAAAGGTCTGACCCTTAAACAACTCCCCCTAGCCCTCACACATTATTTACTTTGCATGTTTTAGTAGTATATCCCTTTGATTATTGCTAAATGGCAGCTTTATAATCAGCACTAGATACTTTTAGATTTAAAATAAATAAATAAATATTTTAAGGTACAGGAGGCAGTGCCTAGTTTTAGCAGGTGAGATTTACGTCCTGCAGTGCAGCCTTACAGACTTGAAGGAGAGGCAGAAGAAACTCACAGAACTTTGAGGAATGTCTGTTGGATTAGATTTTAAAGCATTACTGTAAGGTATTCATGCTCCAAAAACTTGTGTTTCCAGGTACTGAAATGCATGCAAATGACATCTTCATCCAGAGAGGTTGTAAGTAATGGCAGTTTGCTAGGAAGTGAAATTTGAAGGACATAAGCCCTTCTGGTCAGGACCTTCTTGCTCTCTTGAAGTGGTGGTAGCCTAATACAGCGATGGGAAGGCCCTTTGCGGCTAAACCTCCATTTTCTTTATGAACCAAGGACAGCCTTAGTGTACATAATACTACTTTGAAATTTGAGTTTTGCCTGTGTACATGACATCTGATTTTAGTGATTAAAAAATATCTATATAACGTCTTCAGAAATGTAGTTTTGCAACCTCAGTTACAGAGAGAGCAAAAAATACTGTGAAGGCAAAACCCCCACACAGGCCTAGGCCTTTGCAATTTAAAAATAAACATCTGAAGTACATGTTTGGTTTTAAATCTGAGAAATTGCTAACTTAAAATTACCATTCCATGTAATTTAAAACAGATGTTGATCTTACAAAAAGCTGGTTCTACTAAAGCAGAAATTAGTGCCCAGAAAGGCAATTAAAATAACAGTGACTAATATTCAGTGGGAAAGATAATCTCAAATTAAAACCAAGGGAGCCAAAACAGTTTCACCACCTGAGTCGGGTAACTGTCACGCTCCTCCTGATTCTTCCACCTCAGCTTTTCATGGTTTTGTTCAGAGATCCACAAAGCAAGTTTCTCTGCCTTTGCCACACTCCTCCCCATACGCAGTAAGTATCTCAATTTTTCAGTTAAAAAACCAAAACAAAAAACAAACCCCACAACATATGCAGGGAGAAGCAAAAGTCTTTTTTCACATTTATGCAAAACACCAGATGTGTGTACATAAGTGGAAAGGTATGTGGGTGGGATCAGGGGCTTGCATTTGTAATGTGCAGACAGAATCATAAAACTGTGGGCCTAAGTGACTGTCTGAGAGCCGTACCCACAGCCTGTGTCTGTGGCAAGGTTAAGGCTTTTGGGGGGGGCAGAACAAGGGCGTTTGACTCTTCTTTTGCACATCAACCCGGTTTTGATTTGCCCATCGCTTTTGTGCTGGCCCCGCTCCATTCTTATTCATCAGACTGACAAAACCGTCGTTGTGGATGCAGTTAAAAATATCTTAGACTGCATCCACGCTGAGGGACACCTCAGCCCCCGTGTGTAGGCTCGCCCTCCTGTCACTGAAGCGCTCCTGCTATAAGCCTGTCTCTATTCGGCTGACACAGTCAAAATCTTCACGAAGTCTAATGTTGACTATTTTTCATTGTCTTAACCGTCTGTGGTCTGTTTGGTGGGCTGGCCCGGGGCAGGTGTGTTCATCTGATGTGTAGAAAAAAAAAATGAACGTTTCCTGACCTGGCAGCTGGGCGTAGCATCGACCTGAGCTGCATGTCCTTTTCCTGCTTCCCGCCTGGGACCTGTGCTCCCGGTTGTCTTGCTGCAACGGCAGCAGGGTGGTTCAGAAAAAGAGATTTCACACTTAAAGGTCAGCTTTCATCCAAGTGGGAAATTTATGCCCCTTCATGTCCCCATCCCCCCCCCCCAAAAAAAAAAAACTTCTAAGAATGAGATACATTTTGTGGTGTCATCACATACATGTATCTGACCAGACAAAGAAGAACTTAGATCTTAGTCAGCATGCAAGGTTGTTTAATTAAAAGAAAAGCTTTTAATAGGAGTCTTTGCTTTTAATCTTTTTACCTTTGCATATCCTTTGTGCTGTTGTGTCCAGCATAATTACTACGAGTTGGGCAACAGAGTTCCTCCCTTCCCAGTCATTCTCAATCCCAGCTTCAGAATGGTTCTTTTTAAGGCAGAGCAGGAGAAGGACAAAAAATCCTGCGATGTTTTGGTTTAGCTTTTGCCCTAATTTGCCTGGTATCTCTGGTTGTAACTTGTGTTGGACAAACCTGTTTACTCAGTAGAAATTTCTGCATACTGCCTGCTGCCAAATCTCTGGGTTGCAGGCACGCCTAAAGAGTTGAAGGACAAGTGGTTCTCTCTTTAAATCCTCTTTTTACGTTCTGTAGACTGTAACAGTAAAAAAAGACTGGCCCAGGCAGGAGACTGTGCATTAATAACTGCTCTTGAACAGTCCCTGGATAAACCGTCAGACAAAGATACAAGTATTTATTTTTTAAGAGTCAGTGTGAAAACTCTAAAATTGAAGGTTATAAGCCAAGGACTGAGATTTTGGAAGGTTTTAATAAAATAAGTAGTTTGAAACACCATCTGTATTTTACAGCAATTTAGTCCTGTCTTTCCTCTTTCCCAGCTAAAAAATAAGCATTTATATATGAAAATAACCTTGGGCTGGTCACAGAACAAATTAAGATTATCCTGATAAAAGTACGTTTCAACTGGGGGTAACATTAGTAAAGCTTGGCAAAACTACTTTTTCTCACCTTGCTGCCTGGCTTTTTTTCGGTTGTTTTTTTTGAGAACAGTCGTTCATTATTTCATCAAACTAAATAAAACATTGACCCTCAGGTAATCCCAGCAAGCAGAATTCTGTTGTAGTGTAAGT
Organism: Tringa tobata; assembly: GCA_033628505.1. Lineage (NCBI taxonomy): Eukaryota > Metazoa > Chordata > Aves > Charadriiformes > Scolopacidae > Tringa > Tringa tobata. Next base: position 273,968 of record JAHREE010000163.1, on the reverse strand, counting down.
GGGGCCAGCTACTGTTGAAAGGCAAGAAGAGGAGTGAGCTGCGCTGGCTCCATACCTGCTGAAGGCATCTGCTGGCAAGGGTGTTTGCTGAAACTCTCCCTAGACTTAATGGTCAACAGAAAAGCCTTTGGGAGTCAGCTCAAGGACACGGTGGCATCGCTTGGTTGCTGTTACGTGAGATGTAGGAGGAAGAGGTGGAAGCCTGTGGATAGTTCAAGGAAGCAGGAGAGTACCTCATTAAATGAATCTCGTCAAAGTTGAAATGGCTCTTGCCTAGTATTTTTATCTCAGTTTTGCCAGAGGTGGTGAAGTCCTAGGTCTTGTACCTGTTTGTTTTTTTCACTCTCTCCTATTCATAACCTCTTGCCAGGCCTCTGGGTCTGTTCTGTGTTTGGATTCTGTACAAAGTGTCGGCTTGGTATACGGGCCTTCAAATAGATTTCAATTTGATTATTTTAAACAGAGTATAGAAATTGTTAACCTAGGTAATCAGGCAGTTTCTTCATTCTCCGACAGAAAATTTTCTCCCTGCCTCCCTTACACAGTTCTGTCTGTTGTTTCTGCAGACTTCTGGGAAGTACCACAAATTCTTTTCTCTCCCCTGTGTGTGTGATGTGCTGCGCTGTTATTCTCTGAGCATCCCGGAGGGTGCTGCGTTTGTAACTCTCTGCCCCCTTTCTGGGAGCATAACTTAACCCGATGTACCTCTGAATGTTAAGGACCTCTTTGGGTTGACCTTTCACTACAGGCTGTTCTAGAGAACAGTAATGCTCTCACCAAAGTGAGTCTGTGTTTAGTTGCATGTTTGATTAATTGCAGGCTTTTGCCCTCTCAGTTGGACATTTGGGTGTTTTCTTGCTGACTTCAGCTTGGACAATGTATAGATGCTGAGACTGGGCATTGTAATCTTGAAAGTGAACATGTTACAGTGAATAACCTGGCCCTTGCAAACATACTGATCTCAATAACTTTAGTATTGTTCTTATGAGGTTTTCTTTTGGTTTGCTGATACCATATCTGATAATTTTTTTCCCTTCCAGAATTAAAATGAACAATTGTTTGTTGCGTTGACTTTTTTCCTTTCCAGTGAAAAATACCCACGTCCCCCAAACCTCGATATTTGTCTTGAGCTCCATTCTGTATGTATGGTTTTGCTGGGAGATGAACCTGTTGAAGAGGATTCAGCGTTAACTGACCCATTGTCTGCTCATTTGCCTTCCATTTGAGAGTTGCCAACACCTCCCACGCTTTGCAAATTGTATTCTAATCTTAATTCTATACCTCGATTATTGGTAAAATTAGAATCTACTTAAAGAGGAAAGAAGTTGTATTATCAATAGTCAAAATATGTCAGAATCTGCAAGTGTAATATATATGCTGTTATTGGTTTGTTTTGTTTTCTTTTTTTTAATTAAAATTGACTTATTGTTTTAGAGCACAAATGCTTGGTTACTTTTGTGTTTTTTCCTGCTGAATTTTCAGCAAGACTTTAATCATTACTTAAGTTAGAAACAAAATTCCCTGAAAACAGAATGTTTTTGTTTGGATTCTTCTCAAATTCAGAGGTGCCTAGTGGCTGAGCAGGAAGGGAGAAAGTATCTGGCCACTAATAGCAGCTGAATTTCCAAGGAGGTTACTTTCCTCAGTTCCTGCACTTTCCTGAGTTCCTCCAAACTCTGTTGAATTTGGTCCTTTCATGTTTGTGCTGGGTAGAGAAGTGCACTGGCTGTTACATAGTGTCACAATTTGACACTGGTGTGTCAAAATGACTGGTTGTGCTGGGGTCTGAGTGTAACACAAATCAGAAAGCACTTGCAGGATTTTTTGCCGATGCTGTCAGTTCCCCCCGCCTTCCTTTCCCCTGCCTTTTCTTCACATTCAAACTGCTGTTAGATTTTTCAAATTAAAATGCTGTTTTTTCCATATTTAACTTTTTCTGAATTTTAAGCTCAGTGGTATTGATTTTTCTCACTGCAAATTCTCTGAATCTCTGGCAGAAGTCCTGGAGGGGATTTGGGAGCGAAGAAAAAGAAAAAGAAGCAGAAGAGAAAAAAGGAGAAACCAAATTCTGGAGGCACCAAATCAGACTCTGCGTCTGACTCCCAGGAGATTAAAATTCAACAGCCTTCAAAAGTGAGAGCCTGGTTCTGTTTTAATTTGTGCTTGCCTTCTAATTTAATTTTAATTTGTGTTTTGCTTTTTTTTTTTTTTTTTTTTTTTTTGGTAAAAGTGAGTTGTTAGTTCTGCCTTAACACATCAGAATTAAGTAAATGGCTACTGTCCTGAATAGAGACAGAGGCAAGGTAAGACCTGGTGTTTGCAGAGTGTGTGAAGTTAGCTGGAGAATCGTCGGCACCACCCTGGTGCTGTACTGCGAGAAAAGCGGAGGAGGAGGTGTTTTGTCTTTCTTTTCCAGCAGTTAGAACTCAGCCTAAGGACAGTTAGTTGCAGGGAATCTTAATCTGCAGTGGTGATGCTCGTAAATAGATTTTGTACTTGATGAATTGCCTTTAGTTCAGCCACCATCTGCCTTGGCTCAGCGCAGTGTCAGTAACTCGTACGGCTTCATGTTCTCTGGTGGTGCCCGTGGACAGTCGGAGGGAAGGTGTACCTGCTGTGCTGACCAAGCAGCATGTCATCCTACGTAAAATGCAGTAATCTCTAACATGGAGGTACAGACTAAAGAAACTTTTTGCCACCTGAAAGGCCTCTGCTGTAAATAAGAATGCAAAATGACGTGAGATGTACAATCTTTGTGGCCTTTGTGATAAAACAGCATTGTCTGTCTGCTTTTGACCACCGTGTTCTGAATGAACAGTGAATAATATGACGTGGTGGCTTTTTGACATACAGCTTTTACCTCGAGAGAAATCTGAGCCCGAGAACTGAAGTTTACGACATGATGATAAGAAAGTTTATGAGCCACTGAGCACGTTGAAGTAGTTATATTTGCTTTATCAGATTAGTGTGGAGAAAGTTACACTGCTGTACCAGTAGTACTATTCACCCTGTAGGATTTGTCAAGTACATTGGGACTACCAAGTCGTATTGGGGGAAAAAGTTGTGTTTCAGCTCATTAACACAGTGTTGTTAATGAGCTGAAATTTATGCTAGCCCATACCCCAAATTTATGCTAGCCCATAAACCCAAAATATTATTAGAAATGAGACTGAGCATCTGTAGCGTATGAAGGTATGGAATCCAGTCGGAGGTGCAACCAGAATCTTTTATTATAAGAAACAGGCAGCTCATATAGTACTAATGTATCTTCTTTCCCAACTGACACGCCCCTGCAACCCCCAGCTGCCAGGCAGGCAGAATTCCCCTCAATCAGTCTGTCCGCCAGCATTGTTTATGGATCAGCTGGACTTGCTCATGGGCCGTCCCCTGCCAGTGCTCCTGCTTCTTCTATTCCTTCCTCTGGTCTTTGCTTCTTCCACAATCCTGCTAACATCCTGTTCTCCCACAAACATCTAGAATAGCTGGATGTTGAAGCAAATGCAGTGGGAGATGACTGTGCTGGGGAGACTTGTCATGGATAAATATTCTTAGAATGTATTCATAAAATGCATTTTAAGACATATTTCCAGATACAGACTAATAATCCATTTGCAAACCTGCCATTATGGCTATTCCTACTTGCTTGGGGTATGGTGATGCAGAGGTAATAACTCTGCCTTAAAGGGATTGTTGGGGATTTGCCCAGCAATCAATGGTAGAAAGTTTATTATCGTCTTTTTCTTTCCTTTCTCTTAGGTGCTTGACTGGGAGCGTATGTTATTTTCATCAATGAATATAATGCATCCTTAATATTGTTTCAATCCAGCTTGATTAGTAGTACCACTATGGCTACTTTATGTCATGAATCAAGGCAGCTTTTAGAAACCTAGGAGTTAGGAAGTACAGTGATACATATATATATATCTAACTAATATATATAACATATATTACTGTTAAAATTTGCAATTTGACAGGATTTGCAGAAGTCAAGAAGGGAAGATGATGGCAGGTATGGTAGAAGTGTTTTGAAAATGACTGCTCTAAGCATAAAAAAATTTACAAACTAAAATATTGACCTGAATGCATAGGTGGTACAGACTTAGTTGAAGAGGAGACAGAGGGTAGCACAACAAAACAGAAAACTGGTAATTACTGTTGCATGACTATTATCTTGACATTGTCAGTTAATAAAATGCTAGTATCACTCTTTTAAACATTTCAGTGGCTGACTATAGACCTCAGAATTGAGACAGAAAAATCTGTTTTCTACATAATCCTTTCACTAACATTTTATTGCCCTTAAAAGATGAAACAAAGCATTTAAGTTTGTGTTGTCCCTTTCGATCTTCTCTGGGTCACCCCCATTGCTTTCAATGGGTAAATTTGGCACAGGGGACACTTTACAATATGTAAGGAAATCCTGAGTATTTTCTGTTCTCACCACATGTTTTGATCCTGTGTTTCTATAAAGCATGTGGCATGAATTGCTAATACAAGAAGACTTTGCAAACAACAACTGAGTAACCTCAAACTCTTTTTGCAATCGGAGTGAGTTCAATTTTAATGTTAAGGTAAAGACATTTATACTGCTGCAGTATCCTGGGAGTTCCTTGGTTCCCTGCTGATCAAACTTACTGTTCCACATCTTGCCTCTAATTGCATTAAAAGGAAGCTACTTCACTTGGTTGTTTTTTTTCATGTGCAAGATTTTAGTCCTCAGCACCTTGCAGTTTTGCACAGCGTTTCTCTGGCATGATGTGCTTTGCAAATGTGGAAGCCTATCCTCGTTCTAAGTTGTGTAGTTAGAGTGGCATTCTTTGTGATTATTTTACTGTCACAAGAAGTTTAGCCAGTTTTTTTAGCAGTGTTACAAAATTTGCTCTTTTATTGGCATGAAAGAAAAGCTCTTATTTAAGTCTTTCTCTCAAGCTCTAGGCAGCTAAACCATTTTACTATTCTTAGATGGCTTCTGCTTTTCTCTAGTTGCAAATGCATCAGCGGTGGTTGGGGTTCTCTTTGCTTTCTCTGCTGCGTCCCAGGTGTACGCACTGAGAAGTAGATGAGTTTCTCTTGGACAACTTTCCTGTTTTAGATTTTTGAAAGCATCTTAGGCTGCTGATCTGGATCAGTGCGGAGCAGTATATTTATTTTCACTGTTACTCAAGTGATACTTAGATTTTGTACTCCTTGTACTACGTGACATATATTATAGAAAAAAGGCTTTTAGCATTTGCTTGCTCTTGGTTGAAGAGAGGTTTACAAGCTATTTCAGAGGAAAGTGACAGTACACTTTACCTCTCATAGAATGTATGCAGGATCATGAGGTGTTACTCAGTGGGGCTTCTGAATCGATTGAAAATGATTTTGAAAAAAGACTTTGAGGTCGAGTGAGCTTGTAACAGGTGTACCAGCCTGTAGATGAGAAAAGCGGAACAGTAAGCCCCCTTGGCTTCTCCCTCTCTTATTTGTAATATTGGTCTTTTTCAACGCTGGCATGAGTGTAACCACAGCAATAAATGCTTCTTAGCATTGTGTGCTTAGGATGGTCTTCAGGGCACTTCACTGCCCATCTCACAAGATTTTAGTCTGTCCACATCGGCGCAAATTAAACTTGCCAGATCTGCAATATTGTCAGTCATGATTGTAGCCACCAACAGCCTACATAACATCTATAACATCTTCACAGAGTAACTTAGATTGGAAGGGACCTCTGGAGGTCTTTTGACAAACCTCCTGCTTAGAGCATACCCAGCTAGATCAGGTGGTTTCGTCTCAAGGATGGAAACTTCAAAACCTCTGTGTTTTGGCTTACACTTGTGGGTAAAAAAAATAGTAATTCCTTATATCTAGATGGATTTTGCTGATTTGCAACTTATGTCCGTGGTTTCTTGTCCTATCATTGTGTTCCTTTGAAAAGACTTGGCTCAGTTTTCTTTACATCCCCCCGTTAGGCAGCAGTAAGATTTCTCTTACTCCCTTAACCTTCTCTTCTTAAGGCTGAACTAACCAAGGTCTCTCCTCTTCTTGTTTGTCATGTGCTTCAGCCCCCCCCAGTCATCTTGGTGGGCCTCCATTGGACTCATTCCACTATGTCAATGTTTTCCTTGTAATGGGGAACCCAAATTGTGAGATTTGATCTTGGGGTGCCATATAAAGGGGAAGGCTTGGTGGTCAGTGTTACTGGTACGACCCAGTATGCAGCTGTCCTTTGCTGGCCAGCAAACTGCTAGCTCACGTTCGGCTCTCTGCCCGCTATGACCTCCAAGTTCTTTTCTGCAAACCTGTTTCCTAGCCAGCCCGTGCTGGCCTCTGCCATTGTGGGGGCTTTTTATGTCCCAGTTGCAGGACTTTGCCTTCATCAAACTTCATGAAGTTTGTTTGCAACCTGTCAAAGTGGATTTGAATAGCAAATCTGTGGTCCAGCATATTGACCATTCTTTGCAACTAGGTATCATCTGTGAACTTGCAGAGAAAGCACTCTTTGTCACGTTCAGATCATTAAACAGTATTGACTCCTGAGTTCTCAAAATCCTCCCCTTTGTCTCCTTGAAGATGAATGTGACATTTCTCTTTTTCCAAGCATAAGAAACCTCCACCAATTGCTATAACCTTTTAAACTTGATAGATGCTAGTTGCAGTAGCATCAGCCAGCTCCTTCAGCACCCTCAGGTGGGGAGGGGGGATCTGATCAATGCTTATAAATACTTAAAGGGTGGGTGTCAGGAGGATGGGGCCGGTCTTTTTTCAGTGGTGCCCAGGGACAGGACAAGAGGAAATGGGCACAAACTCGAATATAAGAAGTTCTACCTAAACATGAGGAGGAACTTCTTTCCTGTGAGGGTGGCAGAGCCCTGGCAGAGGCTGCCCAGGGAGGTGGTGGAGTCTCCTTCTCTGGAGACATTCAAACCGCGCCTGGACACGTTCCTGTGGGACCTGCTCTGGGTGGACCTGCTTTGGCAGGGGGTTGGACTAGATGATCTCCAGAGGTCCCTTCCAACCCCATAACATTCTGTGATTCTGTGATCCAGTCTGTTCTTACTGACACGTGCATGATTAGTTTTCTAAGTGGTCCCTAACTTTCTCTCCCATCATGGGTAATGGGAGTCCCACAGACTCAGCTGCAAGGCTCAGGGATGTCAAAGGTCTGAGGTCAGATCTTGTCACCAAAACTGAGGCAAAAAAGCATTGCGTGCCCCAGCTCTGTTGCACAACAGTGCCGTCTTTATCTCCCCTAAACCTAAATGAAACAAAATCACTTTTTCTAATTCATGAGAAGTTCTGTGTAGGTTTTTCTTGCTTTCCATTAAAGAAAAACAGTAGGGGTTGAAAGTAAACTTTGTAGCCATGTGTTGAAAGGAAAGGGGGTTCCTCCTGATGTCCCCTAACCGTGTTGTATTTGGTACCAGAACATGAACTTCTCACTTTACATATGCTAGTAAGATCTTTTTAGAACCTAGTGTCTTTTTTTCACATTTTCTGTTTTGTTCTTCTCAATATAGAAAAAGCATTAGAGACTTAAACATACAAACTAAAGTACAGTGTGTCAATATTTATGTATGATTTCATAATCTATTGATAAGATTTCAGAATTTATCTAGTGGCATTAGAAGTATTTGTATCAGGCCAGTGTATAATAGACAAATTGATGTTTTTAGTTGAGAAAAGTAAGTTATGTCACTGTAATCTGAATTTAGAAATAGGGTAGGTTTTTTATGCTGCAATAGTGGTGTCCTAAAGTGTATAAACGTCTTAATTCCCGACTACTCAGATGACAGGTGTTTAAAGTGTGCTCACAGGTAAAATTTCACAATATTTAAAATAATGGAAGAAATTGCATAATGTTTGGAGAGTACCAGTTTTTATTATAAATAGAAAATGATAGCCTGCTTGAGCTCCAGGCAGGGCGATTTATTCCTTTTATGACTGAGGGTGTCTAAATGAAGCTTTCCATCATTATTACATGCATATATAGTGTTTTTTCAGCACATGAATCCTAGAAAGAGAATGAAATACAGTAGTAGTAATCCATTGATATTCAGTAAAAAGACCATCTGGCTTGAAATCTCTATGCAGAATTGCTTAAAATTTTCCAATCCATTTGAGACTACTCCTTCAAATGTTTTCCAGGACTGCAGTGCAATAGATACCTGAGCACAAGCATGCTGTTAGTATGCCTCAGAACAGGACTTACCACTTGGGAGAGAAAAAACCCCTAATAAATAGATTAAAAAGAGAGCGAGAGAAAAGTCCCTGTAGATTTAGAAGTCTGTTACTGTTATTCCTCTGCACTTTGCTATGCAGGTAAAAGTCTCATTCCAGTTACACTTACTCAGAAAGATCAAAAGTGAGGGTTTAAGGTCTCAGTTAAGAAACACTTGGCCTTCGATTTTCTGCTTTTCAAATAAATTTTCTATAAATATTTTTCAGCTTTGAAGTGGAAGGTGTGGGTTTTTTATGTCTGTCTGCTTCTGTCAGTTAAAATTTTCCATAGCTGTGAGCGTTGGCACAGTTGGTGTTAGTGGCAAGATGGTCAACATAGGATACAATGCAGAAAGGTACCTACTATAATAATTGCTGGCTAGTAGAAGGCAGATACAATATAACTATGGTTAAAAAGTGGATTTCATAGCAATACAGTGTACCTGAAATACTGAACCAGAGTGAATTTGTATATTATTGTATGTGTTAAGCACAACTTCAAACATCTCCGTGTGTACCAGTGGTTACCTTTAGATTGCTAGATATCTAAGCTGATCTGCTTTTTCCTGTTTTATTGTATTTTACCAGGGCTTGGGGCAGAGAATATAAGAAGCTTTTTATTGTGATACTGGTACCCTGCCTTAATGCTGCAGTATTTGTGTTAAAAACATAAATTGACTGAAGTTTCATGGTTAAATGCAAGTGCTACTCAAAACTATTAAGTATTTTGTGAATCTGCTTGTCTGTTGCCCACTTAACTTTTCACCCTTCTGCCTCTGAAGGTTATGCTTAAAGTGATGAGAAGAGCACGTGAATGAATACGTAACAGTAAAATAAAAGAACATGTTTGTACAACTAGTTGAAAATAAATGTAATCAATGAGCTTCCTCTTCTGTTTGTATGCAGAATCCGGCAATTCCAATGCAGAAGCTTCAAGACATTCAGAGAGCGATGGAGCTGCTCTCTGCATGCCAAGGCCCAGCAAAGAATATTGATGAGGCTACCAAACGTAAATACCAGTTTTGGGATACGCAACCTGTACCTAAACTTAGTAAGTTTAACTGGACCTGGACATAAGATCTGTCTTGCTGACCATGGAAAGAAAGTGTGACAGCTGTGTGGCATGTTCTCTAAAATGGGTATGAAGTTGGACTCTGTGCAGTAGAGATCCTTAATCTTTTTTGTAGTTTGTGTGAAATTCTTGATGTTCTCTAAGAAAGTGCTTGCCTTCCCCACCATGATATGCAGCAAAATAATGGTGTTAATAAATCTTGTTCTGATATTCTCTATAACAATGGGAAACACTGTTGAATATTTTTTCTCAATGGATAGATTTCCTTTTTTTTTTTTCAATAGATAGATTTTTTTAATTTTTTTCCCCAATAGATTTGCTCTCGCAGAGATAATGACTCTCCTGCTGTAGCTTACGCTGTTTTCATGCAGCTTTAAGGGGATAATGGTTCTCTCATTTTCTCGCTTTCTCAGAGACCATTCTCTGTTCTTAGTACCAAGAGAGGTGGTGAGATGACCTCTCCTTGCCTTTAATTTTGTAAGGAATTTGTCAGATTACTTTTTATACTGATCTGATCCCTGATAACACAGTTGGTAAATCTTAGTCTTTGTCAAAGAAGATAGTTGCTGACTCTCTTGCTTTCTCTGAATTGCTTTCTGAACCTCCTCCTTCCCCCTTCGTTTTCGTCACGTTAAGCAGTTGTAGCTCTTCAGTACCAACAGAACTTGGGGACCCCACAAATAAAGCAGTCTCAATGCAACAGCTGTCATTTTTCTGCTCTGCGTTCTGTAGGTTTCTCTCCATGGCATTGGAGACTGGTGTAGAATAAGCAGAAATGAGGTAGAGTCTAAAGCACAGGAGCTCTTTGCCCTCTCTTTCCACAGGGCAGCATTTTATTAATCCATTTCTGTAGCTTAATCCACAGTGATCTCATTTCTCCCTGACTTCCTTGCATAGAGAAGCCCAGAGCAGAATCCCTGGATGCAGTATTTTTCACTGGGTTGAACTGACCTGCCCTAGCTCTTCTCCATACAAACTCTGTCTAAATACCTCTGTAAACTAATGGTAGTAATTGTCACAGCAATCCTTCCTAGGTGGAGGAAGAGCCTAGCTGAAAAAAGTTGATGTGTAAATCAATAGCCTGGCCATAACAAAGCTTTTTCAGGCTAATCCAGGTGTCTGCGCAGCAGTTCGTTCTGGGAGTTCAGTTGAGGTTAGTCAATGTATCTTAACAGCACTTCTACAGACGTGAGAGTCTTGTTACTTGCCAGTCTGAAAGGACCAATATGTTGGCTCTAAAAATGATTTCTTAGTGTTGTTCAATAGAAATATTCTCTGTTAAATTTGGCCAGCAGAAGTTTTGTTCAACAGTGTTTATTGATTGCTTCTTGATCCTGTTGAACTGATGTTATTTTTTGTTAAGCTTTTTTTTTTTATCTGCTGAATGAACATATTGGGAAGTCTTCACTATTTGATATGCTGGATATGTTGAGATGGAAAAAAATAAGCTGTTGATTCAAGAAATAGTTGTAGGTATCTTTGTATTAAATTAACTTTAGAATCCTTCTGCCTTCTAGATAGGGTTGTTAGCAATAGGTCCTTCAGTTAAGCCAAGTCTGCCATGCAGTAGCAGTAACATTAAGACTGTTGATACTTCCCAGAGTTTGCATAAAGACGCTGGTAGTGATGACCCTTCATTGGAGAAGAGTTTGTACTACAAAGGAACATTGGACTGTCTAGAGCTTGGTGATGGTGACAATAGGGTTTCATGTTTATGGGTGAGAATCAGGAGGAAGGCCAACAAGGCAGATATAATGGTGGGAATCTGTTATAGACCACCCAACCAGGATGAAGAGGCAGATGAAATATTCTGTAAGCATCTGGGAGAAGTTTTACAGTCGCTAGCCTTGCTCTTATGGGGGACTTCAACTTACCAGCTGCCTGCTGAAAATACAGTACAGCAGAGAGGAAACAGTCGAGGAGGTTCCTGGAGTGTGTGGAAGGGAACCTCCTGACACAGCTGGAGGGTGAGCCAACTATGGAAGGTGCACCACTAGACCTCTTGTTTGTCAACAGAGAAGACTCGTGGGTGATGTGATAGTTGGAGGCCATCTTGGACACAGCAACCGTGAAATGATAGAGTTTTCGATTATTGGCAAAGTACGGAGCGGGGTTGACAGAGCTGCTACCTTGGACTTCTGGAGAGCAGACTTTGCCCTGTTTAAGAGCTCCTCATAAGACTTGTTCACTGGACCCCTCACCAGCTTCATTGCTCTTCTTTGGACACACTCCAGCACCTCAATGTCTTTCTCGTAGTGAGGGGCCCAAAGCTGAACACAGTATTTGAGGTGGGACCTCACCAGTGCTGTGTAAGGGGCGATACTCACCTCCCTAGTCCTGCTGGCCACATTATTTCTCATACAAGCCAGGATGTGGCTGAGGGAACTGGAGTTGTTTAGCCCAAATAAAAGGAGGCTGAGGGGAGACTTTATTGCGCTTTACAACTACCTGAAAGGAGGTTGTAGAGAGGTGGGGGTTGGTCTTTTCTCAAGTACCGCAAGTAACAAGTGATAGGATGAGATGAAACAGCCTCAAGTTGTGCCAGGGGAGGTCTAGATTGGATATTAGGAAAAAATTCTTTGCCAAAAGGGTTATCAGCATTGGAACAGGCTGCCCAAGGAAGTGGTGGAATCATCATTCCTGGAGGTATTTAGAAGACATGTAGATGTGGCACTTAAGGACATGGTTTACTGGTTGACTTGGCAGTGCTAAGTTAATGTTTGGACTCAATGATCTTAAAGGTCTTTTCCAACCTAATGATTCTGTGATTGGGCAGGTGCTGCTCTGTGGAAGAGCAACAGCTTCTGTTTATAGCTATTTACTGAGGTAGCTGAGTTGTAAAGTAAAGGAGTAGAATTAAGCACACTTTCATGTAGGATTTTTGGGAACAAGTTTCACATTTCACCAGCATCCTTTAAATGCTCTGGCTTTGCCATGCGGCTGCTCCTGAGTAATCCTGTTGAGTTCAGGTCTGTTCAAGTCAGTGGTGGACAGGATCCGAGCCATAGCTTGTTAGCTATGAGTACATCATCTTGCTCATGATGAGACCGTTGATCTCATGGCTGGCTACATGCTGTCCATGTGCTGATAAATCGCTGCTCTGTGTTATGGAATACTGGATAGCAGTTAACATGGAGTAGTTCTGTGCATACCTATAGATACTCTGATGAGGTAGTCGAGACTCTGAATGCAATCTGTGAGAATGAGAAGCAGTGTAAGATAATAATACTATTTTTTTTTCTAGCATTTTTTAAAAGCTTCACGTTCCTGTCACGTAATTTTGAGAAAATAAATGATGTGAGTTAAATGCAATTTTGAGAACTACTAGGTAAAGCTAGCAAGTAACCCAAGTAACTGTTGGATTTTTTTGTCTTTTTTTCCCCCCTTTTCCTCCTCTCTCAAAAGATGAAGTTATAACTTCACATGGTGCAATTGAACCAGATAAGGACAATGTCCGCCTAGAGCCATATTCTTTGCCACAGGGTTTTATGTGGGACACATTGGATCTCAGCAATGCTGAAGTTGTAAGTAAAACAATTTTTATATGTACCTAAAATCATTAAAGTTTGTTCTGATGGATGTGTGTGGATAAATCTGTGGAATTTTTTTTTTGTGTGTGTTTTCAGTTGAAGGAGTTATACACCTTGTTAAATGAGAATTACGTAGAAGATGATGATAATATGTTTAGGTTTGATTATTCACCTGAATTTCTTCTGTGGTGAGTAGCAAGTTCCACATCCTGCTCTGGCTGGAGCGCAAAGAAGGGTGTTTTTATTACATCTTCTTAGGCAGTAATTTGTAATTATTTCTGTCATCAATTCTAGGGCGCTGCGTCCTCCGGGCTGGTTACCCCAATGGCACTGTGGGGTTAGAGTGTCTTCAAACAAAAAACTGGTAGGATTCATAAGTGCCATTCCTGCAAATATTCGTATTTATGACAGGTAAAATGCACCATTACTTCTGTATTTGTAAAAGAATAACACTATGAAACAAATCTTAAACTGATATCCATTGCTGTAGAGAACTTAAAAGGAGAGAAGGAGGTTTACTGACCATAAAGAGTCAGAAGAATCCTGCGTATGTAGCAGAGATTTATTTTTTTTTTCTCACTCCTTTTCTTGCCTTCCCCCCACAAAAAAAAAAATAAAAGAGCTTGTGGGCTCCTTACAAGAACATTTAAGGAATTTTCTTATTGATGGACAATACAGGCAATGACATAGAATTTTTGACCCTGCTGGAAGGTATTTAAAGGATAGTCAGTCAGCTGGACTTTCCTGGCCAAGTCTTCGTATGCTGACAATTGTAAAGCAGTATGACACCGTGTAGCATGTGCTTGGCTGCCATTCTGCATGGTAAAGTAAGGCAATTGGTAAAGTCTCGATAGAGCTCTGGAAAAGGGGTGTTGCAAGCACTTAAGACAAAGCTTGTGTATTGCACAACTTGCCATTGCAGTCGCAGGATCATAGATTAGTATTTGTTGCAGATGTCCTTTGTCACAGGCCAATTTATTTTTTTCTCAAATTATTCTGTGACAATGTGGAAAACTACTGTTATGCAAATTAAAATCTACAATGTGCAACTTTTTAATTTTCCACTATTTAATGTCCTTTCAGTGTGAAGAAAATGGTAGAGATCAATTTTTTGTGTGTCCATAAGAAACTGAGATCTAAACGGGTAGCACCTGTACTGATTCGGGAAATCACCAGAAGAGTAAACCTGGAAGGAATTTTTCAGGCTGTTTACACTGCTGGAGTGGTACTCCCCAAACCTGTGGCCACTTGCAGGTAACCTAGGTGATGTTCATAATAATACTGGTTCCTATAGCAATCATTTTAAAGAACATTCTATGTAACTTCTGAGAAACAATAAAAGCATAACGTTCAAAAAAAATTAAATGTTGTGGCCTTGACTAACCTGAAGGCCTGGGAGCTTGTCAGGGTGGGTGGCTTTGGTTCTGTTTTCTTTTTTTCCTCCTTCCCTCCCAGTGCCTTGGATAAAACAGCTTTTCAGACTAAAATCTAATTTGGGGTTTTTTTATCATATCACAAATAGACTAATAGATGTTTCTGCTGACGTTCTGGTGGAAGCCATGCTAGCAATGACAACATTGAAGACTTGTGTTTTTTAAGTGCCCCGTTTCCTTGGTGGGACACTTCCCTGTTGATCTGGTTGTTTGCCAAAGATGGCAGAGCATTTCTGGGAATTGTATGATTTGCTCTTTTGAAATACTTTTATCCTTCCTGGAGAAAGGACTTGATCAGCATTTGGTAAAAATGGGAATACTGTCATTTGAGAAGAGTTGTATGTAATTAAGTATAATTATACTTGATCCATTTGCTTGGAATGGATTTTATTTCTACTGGGAAAAGTTCAGTTCCAGCAGTATTAGTTCAGCTTTCTATCCTTCTGGAGGATGTGGTACTTCTTGATTTGAAATTGTGTTTATGAGCATCAACACCAAAGATCCTGTAAGTTTTTGTAAGGAAGGATGGGGGAAAAAAAGCCCTGCTGTGTTAGAGTAACCAGGGATGTTCTGTTGCACAGTGATGTCTTAGGAAGAGGAGATCTGGAGATCTCCTTCAGCTATTTAGACATGAGCAGAGGGTCCTGTCCGTACAAGAAAATAAATGTTACCGTGTAAGCATGGTGAGACTGTCAGGGCTATGGCAAGTACAAAAACGGTTAGCCCTGTTATTACTCACTGTGTAGTAAAAAATATTTGCTTAGATTCAAACTACGGTGATAGCAGGCCTGTTCAAAAGCTATTGCTTGGATATAGCTTTTCCTTATCTTCTGTTGCTCAAGCTTCTTACAGACATAGTACAGGTTTGCTTAGAAACAAATTTGGAGAGGAGACAAACAAATTTGGAACAATGCGAGAAAGTAGGGGAATGGATGCAAGTGAAGCTGATGCTTAAAATATTATTAGTTGTCATTATTAATTCTATTTCCAGGTATTGGCATCGATCATTGAATCCCAGAAAACTGGTGGAGGTGAAATTTTCACATTTGAGTAGAAACATGACTCTACAAAGAACAATGAAGCTCTACAGACTTCCTGATGTAAGCAATATGACTTCTAGAGGATCCCCACGGTTACTGTGAGGCCCAAAATAACCTTCCATCTGTCTCTGACAGCACAGGCTTTTATGTAGAAAGGAAGGCGTGCAGGACGTTAAAAAAAAATAAAATCTGGTTGATGAAAAAGACCTTAAGGGCTATACTAAACAGAAGAGACTTGCTGAAAATATTGATCTGTATACAGAGAAAATATAAATTTTGACCTAAAAGCCTTAAACAAAACAAAACAAACAAAACAAAAAAAACACCCAAAAAACCCAACCCAAAGCCAAACCAGGCACAACTACTTCATAAACGTGTGGGATTGAGTTGAAGATGCATGAAGACTATTTTCGATATGATTAATCTGATAAAAGATTACTGGAGCAGAAAATTAACAGTTCACGTCTTAAAATTCTCAGAGAAGTCCATCAGAAAGTGGGCTGAGTACAGTGGGACTGTGGATCCCACTCTAATTCACAACTTGTTCTGTTCTGTCAGAGAATGTTGTTGAATAGCTAGGTTAGTGACAAATATTTTTTCTCATGTTTGCAGCTGATAGCTAAGCTGGCAAAAAGCCTTAAGATGCATTTCCATGACAGGGCAAGTCTACTACTGTCTGAGAGGTACTATTAAAAAAATCTCATTGCTGTAATTAATAGCCTATAGAAGCCAATCTAAGCTTTATGATTGAAAACAGTTTCATTGTAAAAGCTACCTTTCAATTTGGAGGGGTTGCAGAATATCCTTTACCTGTACCGTATCGGTAAACCTTTTTTTATTTACACAAACCCTTTTTTTGGTTAAAAAAAATACTTTTGGCCTTACTCGTAGTACTTTGTAATGATTTATCTGACTTCAGAGAATTGTGTCCGTTGGTTTTATTTAGCTTGATGTTGCAGGCTCTCTTGCTACTTATATATTTGAGTAATACACTAAGCACTCCTCGGCGTAAAGCATGTGCCGTGGCTTGATCCGAACTCCTGCTGCTGTTGGAGAGACTGTGCTGCCTGCGTGCTGCCCTCGCCTGCACATCAGGGTCTCCCTTGGGCCCAGGGCAGCAGTTTTCAGAGCTTAAGAATTAACAACCAAATTAATTAGGTTTTAATCTTGGATGAGCTTAATATAGCTCTCATCAAATCTCGAAGACTTATTTTTTTTATAGTCTAAAAAACTGCAGTAGGCAATTTCAAATATAGGTTTTGGTGGTAACTCTAGTGCTGTTTCTCATGGAAACAATATAGGAAAAGAATAGTTTAAAGAATAAGGATCTTATTTACGCTACAAAAAATGTAACTACAGAGAATCATTAGAAACAACAGCAGTTGCACCTTGATCATCTTCCTTTATCGTAAAACCCGGGTTTCAACAGAAAAATAAATTATGGAAAAGAAAGCATACATCGTGTCTCATTCATAAAATATAACTAAGGCAAACATACTCTACAGAGATGTGCAAATAGAAAATAGGTGCTTTGAAAAATCAACTTCTACGTTAACTAAGTGACATAGAAGTCCATACGCCTCAGCTTGGGATTGGACTTGGGAGCTTCTCCCATGGAAAGTGAAGATTTAATCTTTGTATTAATGTTTTCTCTTTAGATCTTGTGCTTTGGGTTTTACTGGAGCTTTTTTCCTAAGAAAGGGTTTAAGTGCTGTTGAGGATCTTTATCCTCAGTTTCAGGTTGTTATCATAAACAGTACTGTCGCCCAGATGGGTTCATTCAGACCATGCCGTCTGGTCCCTCAGCACCAAACATTGTTTCTTGCATTCTAACCTCTTTTTCTTAGAGTCCTTAGAATATCATTGCCACTGGGAGCTCATCTCCCTTTAAGAGGAATTAATCATTCTTAATCACTTGAACAGTCTGAATTAAAAAGGTTTTCAGAAATAATAAATACTGTAATTAATAACTACCACCCTCACTGAAGGCTATGTTTGTGCCTGTAACTATAGATGCCAAAAATAAAGGTGTGGGTTTTTTTCCGAAGTGTTCAATCTCTTGAGCAAGGAGTTTTCTGAAAGAAGTAAGTTTTTACTGTGTTTAGAATAAGGGCAGGAACAGGTTTGTCTCTGTGTATCTTTTCCTGACTGATTGAAATCCCAAGCCAGGATACTCACATGCATATATGCCTGGTGCAGCTTGAGGTGTGGAGCAGAGAAACAAATTTTAGCCCAATTCTGTACACTTGCCCTTACATCCGGGGCTGCAAGTAATTTTACTGTTGGCCATTCTGAGCATTGCTGGGGGAAAGGTGTTCCAGCCCAACTGCTTTTCCTTCCCTTCTGCTCCAGGATATGGCCGTAGAAGAGGGATGAAGGCTTGGAAGGGGCTGAAATTAACCTTTCCTATTGTAGTTCATAAGGAGGTTATGAATGAAATAAGTCACAGGAAGCGTCGTGTCGATGAGTCAGGTGAATACCCCTAGGAATTCAGGGCATTTAAAAATCTGGATGACGTGCTGTTGTGGGGGCAAACCGTAGTCCCAGGCTGCTCAGGAAAGACTAAAATGTAATACCCAGGCCATAGCTGTGACAAAACGTGCCTTTGTTTTTTCATCTGGCTGCTGACTCCTAGAGTATGGGAATAAATACCTCCCCCA
This sequence comes from Tringa tobata, assembly GCA_033628505.1. NCBI lineage: Eukaryota > Metazoa > Chordata > Aves > Charadriiformes > Scolopacidae > Tringa > Tringa tobata. Next base: position 256,034 of record JAHREE010000163.1, on the reverse strand, counting down.
GAATAACTCCTTCTGAGCGGAGCATAATCAGCTACACTAATTCCAGGCTTCCAGTAATCAAGTCTCTACCTGGCTGCTCTTGCAATTGACTTTGCTATGATTAATGTGATACGTGCCCAAGTATGTCGCTGAGACAGATGAAGCAGGATAAATGAGCTCTGAAGAGAACAAGCCTTAGCCTCCTTAAAAGGAAATACTCAGAAAAGCTAATAAAAGCTGAAGAGAAAACTTCAATCACCTTTGCTTGTTTAAACATTAATTGCATAGTGCTGGAAAGCAAATTTTTCCTCTTCTCTTGTTTGAAGTCAACAAATAACTTTATTTGCTATAATACTGTAGCTTTTTCATTTGAGGCAGGTGTAAGTTATGAGAAGCTTCGTTGTTAACAGAACAACAGTTGTGATTATAGAAAGTTGAATTAGCAAGGGAGTTTGCAAATGAAAAATAGGTGGAATTTTTTTGTTAAATATTCTTAATTAAACTTTATCAGCTGAATTTGGTTTATATTGACTGTAATTTTCATAAATTTGAATTGCAAGTGTTCTTGCCTTCAGATTAACATCTGATATGCAAGTTGCTTTATTTTTTGTTTCTGTGTCTGGGCCCTAGGTAGTTTCAAGGAAGATAAGAAATACCGACCTAAAAATAAACAAAGCCAAAATGTGTGAAGTCTAGGCTGTTGGCAATGGTGTCTCTTTCTCTGGAGAAATGAAGTTGTTTCAATAATGAAATACAAAGATTGAAGCGCCCCAGACTGTCTGAATAATTAGAAGAGAGGGAATTCTTATTGAAAGCTGTTTGTAAAATAGCATAATGAATTAGGTGGCTGGGTAAAGTAGGCTAATAATGAATGCATTATAGCAAGGGGAGTGACTTTGCAACCTACTTCCAACCTTTGCTGTGCATGCAGTTTTCCTTTCAAAATCTTAACATTTATTTTTCTTCTGTATCAATAAGGCCACAAAGACTTCAGGATTGAGACCAATGGAACAAAAAGATACTAAAGCAGTACAAGAATTAATCAACACTTACTTGAAACAGTTTAATCTTGCTCCTGTGATGGATGAAGAAGAGGTAGCCCACTGGTTCCTGCCTCGGGATCATATTATTGACACTTATGTAGTAGAGGTAAAACGTGCCCTAATTACTTCATGAATGTCTGTGTGAATGTCACTTAGAAAAGTTCACATCAGCATCACATTTTTGAAATGCAGACAGTATGAAAAATGTGTGCTATAGGTGGAATTTGATATCGTGATTCCAAGTTTTGTTCTTGCTATTGCATTTTGTTAATGTTTGGTTGTGATAAACTGCAGTGCTCGTATAACAGGATATTTTAAAGAAGAATTTTGAAATATCGAAATATCACACACTGTTCCCACGCTGCAACATGACTTGGTGTAGGAGTCTCAGCTGAATTTAGAAATTCAGTGCTGCTGGAGATGAGAGGTCCTGCTTGTGGGTTGTCATTGTCCAAGCTTGGCTTCCTACTTACTTTGCAGCGGGTCTGGTGCTCATTAGACTCTTCATGGCTTAAGTGTCCCTCCTTATTTCTCCACCCCCTCCACTCCCCCCTGGGTTAGTTTTTGGCTTTGTTGGTGAGTTTAAGCCTAGAGAAGAGTCCACAAGCACCAGGATCGGCATGAGTGTGCCACTGACAGTACCATTTTAACTGAGCAGCACGGTCGTTACTCGCTTGTTTTACACTCTCTCTTGAACTAGTTTTTCACTGTACAAAGCGTAGGTTTGTTAGTGCTTGGAATCATTTAAGACCTGTGTGACCTGGAGAAGTTAGTGTCAGATTTTTAAGTCCTTAAAAAACCTTAAAATGCTCTGTATAATTCCTGGGTTAATGTTTTCATTCTTCTTACTGAATGTAGTGAGTGACTTAATAACTTTTCTGTTACTTGTTGTTAGTTTGTCTCTACTACAGAATCTGTGCCTGCTCTAAGACAACAGCTTTTTAGCATGAGATGGGTTCAACTCCTACTTTCTATTGTAGAAGTACTATCAATTTAAGGATCCTTGTGAGGTCCTTCATTGAGCTCAAAATAGCAGGCACCAGTCACTCAAAATAAAAGCAAACAAGCAAGAACAGGCCTTTGTGTGTCTCCTTTGCCTTATCTTCTTGGGGGTATTGGGAGACCCGATCGGAAGAGGAGGACTGAAAATCTAGGTAGTTTTTTGTGCTCAGCGTGTCAGTCATAGCCCATGTAATAATTTTTTCCCATTTCCTACTAATATACACTCTTGAAGATGGCTAAACTTCATTAGGTGTGTGAAATATTAGGAAAGTTTATGTAGGATACTTCATATTTCTGTACAAGTACCTTTTTTGATGACTGCTGGTCTTATTAGAATTTCAATGTGATTTAGTGCTGTTGTCTAGCAAATGGCTTGTGCTTCTTGATTAATAATCACTAGAGCTGATTGAAATATGCTTTGTGTACCAGCACAGTATGTATTTTTTTTCTGGTTTTAGAAAGTTGAAAAACCATTATTGCTCAATGTGAACTTTGTCAGATTTAAAAACATTCTTTTAAAAATAAGTTCAATTGGAGGAAAAAAAAAATTTTTTTTTTTTGGAAGTGTGCTTTGTTAGCTTTGTTTACAGCAGGCTAAGCTTAAGAAACGAGTTGAAATGCTTTGGCAATTGGTTGTCAAAATGTTAGTGGTGCAATAGACTAGAAAAACCCCAAGTGTTTGTTTCCTTTTCTGAAGTGACCATTTCAGGCTTCAGTCTCACTTGGATATATAGATACATCCTTGGCAAGAATTCAATTTCTTCAAATTTTAGCCAAGATTACCTGTTATACTGTAATACTGCACAGTGTGTAAAACCGTACTGCGTTTATTACTTACTTTCTGTAGAACTGCCATGGTAGCCTAACCAATAACTGAGTGATTACTTCTTATTAATTGACTTTTTTTTTTGGTAGGGTTTAAATGGTATTTTAACAGACTTCCTGAGTTTCTACACGTTACCTTCAACAGTGATGCACCATCCTGTTCATAAAAGCCTCAAAGCTGCCTATTCTTTTTACAATATTCATACGGAGACCCCCCTCTTGGACTTAATGAATGATGCGCTCATTATAGCTAAATTGGTAAGTTGGGGAGGGGGTCTGCTTCTTTCAAAAAAGGATTCTTAGGAGTGGTGGCAAGGTAAGAACTGGCAGCAATTTATCCATGGCATTGCATTCTGTATTCTTTCACTGTCTATAGCACAGAGTACAGTTGATGAGACATACTATATATATTAAAATGTAAAACACCGTGCTTGTTTTTCCATTTCACTTTGAGTGATGCTAGGGAATGCAAGTTCATGGAGATCAAGTGTTTGCATTAGCTTGGAATGTGTAAACATCCAAGAGCACGCTGATAGCTATATTCACTAAATACTGGAAGAATTGGAAGTATCACTAAAATAGTTTTCCTTGGGGATCAGGTAATATGTTCTATTAAATACATCCTGTTTGTTTGTTCAAACTATTTTTTATTTCTACCAAATGTAAAAGTTGATTTGTGTAAGCTTTATCATTTTATCTTGTTACTAATTGCTGTCTATAAAGCTCTGTAGATTATGTCCTGCTGTTGCTTTTAGGCACACCTTCAGGCATGGAATGGCGCTGATAGATAGTTTAATTCAGTGGAAGGGAAGAGACTATAAATGAACTTTTTAAACATCAGAATTGTAAGAATTTAGTGTTGTCTGCTGAAAAAATAATGCTTAATCATCAGGGTTTCATGGGAGTGGAAATACCCATGGCGATGTAGTCTGTGGCATGGATCTGTGCAGGTGATGCACATCCCAGCACTCTGAAGGAATTCTCAGAATTCTCAGAGACCCGTTTAGCCCTTCAGGGTCATCCAGTCCATGGTGTCCGTTCTAGCAACCGTTCCCAACACGCTGCAGAGCACAGGCATGTTTTCTGTTCCTTGAAGCTTGCTCTTGCTGGTGGAACTCTTGCTGCCACACTGCTTGTGGTGGTGCACCTACTAGAGGAGTGCTCGCTGCAGGCAGATGCCAGCTGTGCTCCAGCCAACCTTGTTCAGAGCTGTCTGTGCTCCATGTGGCCCAGGGCTTTCTGTGTTGATCCTGTATGAAGCCAGTGATGGTCTGCAAAGGCTGCATCTATTCAGAAACAGGCTGCATGAAAGCAGCCACGTGGTCTTCAACTTGTCTGTCTCAGCCGTGTTCGTGCAACACTGCAGCTGAGCTGATACGTGTAACGGGAACTGCTCGCTGAGGCTTGTTGAGCTGTCAGCAGTATTGAGTTGAAGAGCTATTTGGCAAGGAAAACTCCTGGATAGTCATGGGGAATATGGAACCTCGTTATTCAGGCTCCAGAATAATACCAAAGGAAGTTCAGAGACGGACTTTGAAAGGTACTAAGATACATGAAGATACAGGAAGGTGTTCAACATATTCATCAGTGACCTGGACGAGGGGACAGAGTGTATCCTTAGCAAGTTTGCTGATGATACCAAACTGGGAGGGGTGGCTGACACCCCGGAGGGCCGTGCTGCCATCCAGCGAGACCTGGACAGGCTGGAGAGCTGGGCAAGGAAGAACCCCATGAGGTTCAACAGGGAAAAGTATAGGATCCTGCACCTGGGGAAGAAGAATATCAGGCACCAATACAGGTTAGGCATGGATCTGCTGGAGACAAGTTCCAAAGAGAAAGATCTGGGTGTCCTGGTAGACAACAAAATGAAAATGAGCAAGCAGTGTGCTCTTGTGGCCAGGAAGGCCAACGGAATCCTGGGCTGCATAGGGCTAGTAGGTGGAGGGAAGTAATTCTCCCTCTCTGCTTGGCAATGGTGAGGCCACAACTGGAATATACTGCATCCAGTTCTGGGCTGCCCAGTTCAAGAGGGACAGGGAACTACTGGAGAGAGTCCAGCAAAGAGCAATGAAGATGATTCAAGGATTGGAGCATCTCCCTTATGAAGAAAGACTGAGAGAGCTGGGACTCTTTAGTCTGGAGAAGAGAAGGCTGAGGGGAGACCTTATCAATGCTGACAAGTATCTAAAGGGTGGGTTGAAGGAGGAGGGAGCCAGACTCTTTTCAGTAGTTGCCAGTGAGAGGACGAGGGGTAACAGGCATAAGTTGGAACATGGGAGGTTCCACTCAAACATGAGAAAAAACTTCTTCACAGTGAGGGTGGCAGAGCCCTGGAAGAGGCTGCCCAGGGAGG